>JBAIZL010000001.1:350640282-350935282 GCA_036971475.1 Prosapia bicincta
ACTATTTTTCAGAATAGCTCAATAAATTTAAATAAATTTGTCCTCAGGAGAGAACTGTCCTGGAGAAACATTAGGCTCTGAATTTTATCTAATTTATTAATTACTGAATTTTAATTAATTTTGTGGTCTGATTTAATAATCATTATTTATTAGTTGGAAAAAACTAGAAGTTTTATTGCTCAATACTGGATAAATTTAAATTAAAGAAAAATTTTTATAATAGATTTATTTGCTGTTTCAAGCTTAAAGAAATTATCATATACTGAAATGCAACATAATATTTCTTGTTACTGTTACTTTATATTTTTTATATCCACAAATAATTATTTAAACTGTTCTCATATTTGATAAACTTATTTACAAAATTTTATACTGAAATTAACTAATTATATCCACTTTTTTAAACAAAAATTTGTTCATAGTTTAGTTGAACTTACTCAATTAAACCGTTTGCTTACATAGTTCGTTAAAAAAACAATTTTCAAATCATTTAACTTACCAAGTGAATTGGTAAATTCTAATTCTTATCTCAACAATTATAAAATTTGTATAAATTCTCATAAATTTTGCCTTTCTTAAACATGGCTCATTTATGGTCGAAACCCGTCTGTGAATTTAAATTTAATATTCTTTCATTAATATTTTCATGGTCAAGCTAGTATATAGCGGTTAACATATTAATTAAGCATTAGACAAGCAAGAATTTGTCCCTTTTGCTACACTACCTTCTTCATGATATCTTATTTCTTAAGCATTTTTAATATACTTATACAAATCATTTTTATCTTACTTATCATTAATTTAAAACCTTTGATTAGAGTGAAGCCATTGATTATTTTTATTTTATTGAAAATATTGAATTTAATAAATTTAACTACTAGATTTTACGTTGTTTTTCTAAAAAAAATGTCTTGAAAAGAGTTTCACTGTCCAATCCTCGGTTCTTTCGTCTTGAGTCCGGATCCCTGGGGCGCTGGAAGCAGCCAACCCTGGAAAGTTTGAGTCCTGCTACATTCTTTGATGATCTTAACGTACCGGATGCTGAATCTGGAACCAACTCGTTCGTGATTTTAGTTAGACGACAGAAACGTTGTTGTACGGATCCAACGGATCCTGGCCCTTGGTGCTCTTCTAGACGCTAACCGACATTACGGCCGACGGACCCTCGTATTAAATTTTTTTTTCAGACTACCCTACAATCCGTAATGTATCTGTTTTTATTATGGCGATCCAACGTCCCCCCCCCCCACGCTTCTTCGCTGTCTCAGTGCATTTTTATGTATTGGCGAGTTGAACGACGCCTTCGAAAAAAACCTGCAATCTTCTGTTATCGTTATTTGAAACACTCAAAACTGTCTATTTCTTTAGATTCGCCGTAACTTTTGTAATATTTAAGTTTTTTTGATTCAGTTTTCACTATCGTTGCTTTTGGATGCTACTGGTCATTTTGAAATGCCAGTGATGGTTGTAGGTGGCACTTAGTTCTCAAATTATCATTCTTTTGATGTTTTTCGGCACTTAGGAATTTTCACTGCACTCCCGTTTGTCAAATTTAGTTAGTTAATTACAATTATTTTTTATTTATTTATTTTTTTTTTTTTATTTATAGTTATACAAAAATTTATTTGCTTCTGCACTCTTCACTACGTTTTTTTATTAGAAAAATTAAATCTTTATTACATAAGTTTTGAATCAATTATTCAAAATCTAGAAATTGTTAATTTCTTAACCTGGGCGGTCATTTTGACCTTCTCAGTATATATATATATATATACATATATATATATATATATATATATATATATATATATATATATTTAATAAATTAAAAATATTTCAAAAACAAGAATACTTTTAATGAATATATTTATTCAAAGCTTTTCGCCGATAAAATAGAACCAGCATCTTCAGGAAAATAATTATCTAATATAATATTTTTACAAAATTAAACCATATGTGCTACAAACGACATTTATATATATATATATATATATATATATATATATATATATATACATATATATATACACACAGAGGATAGCGACTGTCACGCCAGGGAGAGAAAACACTGTTACATTTGTTCGTGATGAGAACATGAATGAGATTAAACATCTGTATGTACAACAACAAATAGTATTTTTGTAATATCTCTATTATCCCTTAACAAAAAAATAATTAATTAAATTATTTCATGTTGGAAAAACGTAAATAAAATATTCTCAGTGTTACCAATACGTTTTTTTAAACTCATACTACTCATTATTCTCGATAGTGACAGGAGTATATGTAGGATTTAAACTTATCAATTGTAAAAATCTTAATATATTTGTGCTTCTTATTATATCATACGTTAGGTTCTAAACGATATGTTGCTTTACAACTTTTAAATCTTGACTATCTAAACATATTTGTTCTACTCATTATATCCATCGTAGTTTCTATGAGTATATGCAGGCTTTACAACTTATCATTCGGGAGCAATCTAAAGATATTTGTGCTTCTTATTGTATCCCTCGTTAGGTTCTAAACCATATGTAGGCTTTACAAATTATTAATCAGGAACAATCTGTACATATTTGTGCTTCTCATTATATCATACGTTAGGTTCTAAACGATATGTTGGCTTTACAACTTCTAAATCTTGATTATCTAAACATATTTGTTCTACTCATTTTATCCATCGTAGTTTGTATGAGTATAAGTAGGGTTTACATCTTATCAATCGTGAGCTACCTGTACATATTTGTTGTGCTTCTCGTTTTATCCCTCGTTAGGATCTAAACCAAATGTTGGCTTTACTACTTCTCAATTTTGACTATCTAAACATATTTGTGCTTCTCATTATATCCCTCGTAGTTTCTATGAGTATATGCAGGCTTTACAACTTATCATTAGGGAGCAATCTAAAGATATTTGTGCTTCTCATTATATCGCTCGTTAGGTTCTAAACCATATGTCCGCTTTACAACGTATCAATTCTGAACAATCTGAAGATATTTGTGCTTCTTATTTTATCAACCGTTAGGTTCTAAACCATTTGTAGGCTTTAAAACTTACCAATCATGAACAATCTGAAGATATTTGTACTACTCATTAAATCCCTCGTTAGGTTCTAAATCATGTGTAGGCTTTACAATTTTTCAATCATGAACAATCTGAAGATATTTGTGCTACTCATTATATCCCTCGTTAGGTTCTAAATCATATGTAGGCTTTACAATTTATCAATCATGAACAATCTGATTTTTCATTTTATCCCTCGTTAGGTTCTAAACCATATGTAGGGTTCACAACTTATCAATCTTAAACAATCTGAACATAATGTGTTGTTATTATTTTATCCCGCGTTAGCTTCTAAACCATATGTGGGTTTTACAATTTATCAATCATGAACAATTTGAAGATATTTGGGCTTCTCATTATATCCCTCGTTAGGTTCTAAACCATATGTCCGCTTTATAACGTATCAATTCTGAACAATCTGAAGATATTTGTGCTTCTTATTTTATCAACCGTTAGGTTCTAAACCATTTGTAGGCTTTAAAACTTATCAATCATGAACAATCTGAAGATATTTGTACTACTCATTAAATCCCTCGTTAGGTTCTAAATCATATGTAGGCTTTACAATTTATCAATCATGAACAATCTGAACATATTTGTGTTTTTCATTTTATCCCGCGTTAGCTTCTAAACCATATGTGGGTTTTACAATTTATCAATCATGAACAGTTTGAAGATATTTGGGCTTCTCATTATATCCCTCGTAGTTTCTATGAGTATATGCAGGCTTTACAACTTATCATTAGGGAGCAATCTAAAGATATTTGTGCTTCTCATTATATCGCTCGTTAGGTTCTAAACCATATGTCCGCTTTACAACGTATCAATTCTGAACAATCTGAAGATATTTGTGCTTCTTATTTTATCAACCGTTAGGTTCTAAACCATTTGTAGGCTTTAAAACTTACCAATCATGAACAATCTGAAGATATTTGTACTACTCATTAAATCCCTCGTTAGGTTCTAAATCATGTGTAGGCTTTACAATTTTTCAATCATGAACAATCTGAAGATATTTGTGCTACTCATTATATCCCTCGTTAGGTTCTAAATCATATGTAGGCTTTACAATTTATCAATCATGAACAATCTGATTTTTCATTTTATCCCTCGTTAGGTTCTAAACCATATGAAGGGTTCACAACTTATCAATCTTAAACAATCTGAACATAATGTGTTGTTATTATTTTATCCCGCGTTAGCTTCTAAACCATATGTGGGTTTTACAATTTATCAATCATGAACAATTTGAAGATATTTGGGCTTCTCATTATATCCCTCGTTAGGTTCTAAACCATATGTCCGCTTTATAACGTATCAATTCTGAACAATCTGAAGATATTTGTGCTTCTTATTTTATCAACCGTTAGGTTCTAAACCATTTGTAGGCTTTAAAACTTATCAATCATGAACAATCTGAAGATATTTGTACTACTCATTAAATCCCTCGTTAGGTTCTAAATCATATGTAGGCTTTACAATTTATCAATCATGAACAATCTGAACATATTTGTGTTTTTCATTTTATCCCGCGTTAGCTTCTAAACCATATGTGGGTTTTACAATTTATCAATCATGAACAGTTTGAAGATATTTGGGCTTCTCATTATATCCCTCGTTAGGTTCTAAATCATATGTAGGCTTTACAATTTATGAATCATGAATAATCTGAACATATTTGTGCTTCTTATTGTATCCCTCGTTAAGTTCTAAACCATATTTAGGTTTTACAATTTATCAATCATGAACAATCAGAAAATATTTGCTCTTCTTTTTTTTCCCTCGTTAGGTTCTAAACCTTATGTAGGCTTTACAACATATCAATCGTGAACATATTTGTGCTTTTTATTTTATCTCTTGTTAGGATCTTCACCGTATGTAGGTTTTACAATTTATCAATCATGAACAATTTGAAGATATTTTGGCTTTTCATTATATCCCTCGTTAGGTTCTAAGCCATGTGTAGGCTTTACAACTTCTCAATCGTGAACAATCTGAACATATTTGTGCTTCTCATTATATCCCTCGTTAGGTTCTAAACCTTATGTAGGCTTTACAACATATCAATCGTGAACATATTTGTGCTTTTTATTTTATCTCTTGTTAGGATCTTCACCGTATGTAGGTTTTACAATTTATCAATCATGAACATATTTGTGCTTTTTATTTTATCTTTTGTTAGGATCTTCACCGTATGTAGGCTTTGCAATTTATCCTACTACTAGAATGAGTTTCCTCCTACTTGCTATATAAAATTCTACTATAATTTTAAAAAAATAATGTTTCTATATAATTTTAACCTCTATATTTCTCACATACTAGAACGTTTTATAAAATCACACCTCCATTATTTAAATTTTGTTTCTTACTTAGGCAATAGTAATGTTGAGTAAACATTTTCGAATTATTTTTAATACAATATAATTTTTACATATCTATTATTAGACTATTAATAATATTCTTATTATTATTTTGAATTGTGAAAATAACTAGGACAAAAACTTATTTTTAGTAGCTTTCATTATAAATACTTTTGATTACAAATTTACGATGCCCCGCAATACTCCAAAAGCTAATTTAGGTTATAACAATTTTCTGGTTGTATTCATTGACATTCTATTTCTGTCGTGAACGAGAACCATTAAAAATAATAATAACAGATATAATTTGCTAAAATTCATTGCCTGTATCTCTCAATCTCGAAATTGAGGTTATAAACCACAGCGTATCTTATTAAAGGCTCTTTCTTTTATCAGGTTACTAATTAATACTTTACATTAAATTTGTTGCACGTAATGCATATGTATAATGTTAATTTCGATGTACAAAACATGTGTGCTGTTAAATACTCAAATAAAATTTCAACGGTACTTTAAAATGATGTCAGCACTAATTAGATAATGAGCAATTAAACTGTTACGCGGAAACCAGTCTTGTTGGTGAGGTCCGGTAGCATCATTATTGAAGCGAGACATGATGGTTAGTACCGCTTAAATACTGTGAAACGGCTGCTGGATATTTATCTCTGATCTTAAAATTCTCTGTTTGATTCAAAATATTACCTTTGAGTTTGAATAAACATTTAATTCAACCATATAAATTTAAATCTTCCAAAATTAAAGTATACTAAAAAATCATTCGAAATTATAACATACAAATTAAACCATAGGAAGTGAAAGTACACAAAATATACACGTATGAAATTAAAGTAGGCCTATACATATTCACGTCACAAGATTATAAATTTTCGAAAGTACTCTAAATTTACAGCATAAAAAATGTAATCATACGAAATCAAAATAAAGGTGTACGAAACTAAATTCACACATTTAAACTAACGTATGTAAAATTAGATAATATGTAATTAAAGTATACACATTTAGACGACAAAAATTACTTTTTATTATTTTTCGTATACAGTGGAACCTTGATAATTTGGACTAACTTGGACCGGAACCGATCCGGAATACTGAAATCCGGATTAACCAGAGAAATGCCTAAAAAACAGTGATATACAACATATACTTACAGAAAATTACCTTTATGTAGTACGAATGATGTTTGTATATATATATATATATATATATATATATATATATATATATATATATGTGTGTGTGTGTGTGTATGTATATATATATATATATATATATATATATATATATATATATATATATGTATATATAGAAAGAGAGAGAGAGAGAGAGAAATACATGTATGCGCGTAGGCAGGGGGCCGTCGCATCAACGTATACATCTCGATACTGCTGTGCATCGGATATTACAGTCGCATTCACGCAATAAGCGGGGATTATGTGGTGATCCGGAATAAAGAGGTCCCAAATATTGAGGTTCTACAGAACGAAAGAATTGGAATATATATATATATATATATATATATATATATATATATATATATATATATATATATATATATATATATATATATAATTGAATATATATATATATATATATATATATATATATATATAAACATTTAATTGTTTATTTTAAATGATATAAGAACTCAAAAATGATTAAATTACATATTGACCTATTAACCCATCTTTGCTTAATTAAATACGGATATTAATATATATAGGCCTATAACTCAAATTAAAGCCATAAACAAGAAAATTAATTAATTAAAATTATTTTCTAGAGTCAATAAATTACTAACTGTAAAATGTGTTCGCTTTTAGCTAGTTATCTAAAGAAACAAATTTTGCAATATATGTCGCAAGAGCGAGTGAGGCTTGTTACACAGTTATCCGGTATTCAAATCGCGATACGGGCAGATAAGGGCGCTGTACATGGTGCAATCGTTATTTATACACAATTAACATGAATTAAATTATTTTCTACTTTAAAAACCTCAAATACCTGACCAACACAATAAATTAGAACACATGTTGAAACTATTACTGGATAAATTTTACAGCATTAAAAAAAAAATATTAAATAATTATATAAATTAGTTTTGCTAACACACGGTGGAATTGGGGAACTTTATATTACTAAAAATAAGTTACAGTAGCCTCTTGCAATAATTTTATTGAAATAAAGCTAATCAAGTAATGAAAAATTGAGAAAAATAGTTATAGCAAATATTGTCTAAATAATAAAAGGATACCAATTATAATTTTATAAAATAAGTTTATTTTTCCATGACATTTATCTGAAATATGTACAACAAAATATAACAACTTCGATTAAAGGAAAAATTATAATTACCTCAATTAAGTTATCATTCTCGGAATCTTTTTTTTTAATATAGTTGTTTACTTTCGTATTGTACTAGTTTATCCATCACCCGTTGCTGCAGATATTAGAGGAAAGGAATGTAAAACAAACTTTTAATGATAAATGGAATCCTTTTTATTGAAAATGGATTTTTTAATATTAGGAAAATATTTCAACTGTCGTTTCCATTCTGTTTACTTATTCGAGTACTTGAGGATATTTTACTCCTTGCAATACAACTATCCTCTTTATAAATTACAGAGAACTAAATTCCAAATAAGTACTTTTGGAACGACTATTTCTAAATAATTTTTAATCAATATTTCTGAAATTTACACGTACAAATAATAGCATAATTCATACCCTTGTCAAATAAAAAATATATATAATCCAATTCTATCTCTATTAATTTCAGATATTACTTAAACACACAAAACTAGAATTCATTTTTATTATATTATAATAATTTAGTAAGAGAGATTTCATAAATTAATATATTCGTACCAACCTGAACAAATCAAAGACGTTTTATTTTCAATAGCACTTTAAACTAATAACATATATTAAATGAAATAATATAGCTTACGTCTTAAAATAGCTGTTATGCAAATTAGCGCAGTCTCATATTAAAATTGTTGTATGAAATCTGGTTTTCATGTCAAACGGATATGCTGCATCTATATTAATAACCCTTAAAAATCAATAAGTGAACGAATGCTTTGTCAGAAATGTAGTAATGTTTTTAATAATTGTTTTTAATATTAACTTAGACGCTACTAAATTGCCTACAAATGTGCCAGGAACATTAATTTTTTACAGAATGAATATATATATATATATATATATACATTAATTTGTGAATTACTTTAATCAAGAATTACCTATTTTAATAAATAGAGTTGTGACCTTGATCCATTGATTTTTAAGAAATATGGTAGTTTTTGTTTTTAATTGGTACAATAAGCTAAATGATGTATTAAACAGCTGTAGTATGAAATATGAATAGAGAAAACTATCTGGCAGAGAAACATGACTTAAGCTTATATTTAAAATAAATAAACTTAATATTTATTGCCAGAAGTTAATTCTGAGCCAATTATTCTAATTTTAACGAGTGTTTGTTGCCATCCTAAACAGCTCGTGTTTCTAAACAGGCTTTTTCTCATTTTTTCATTAATTTTGTAGCTTTATTCTCCTATTTTTCATTTTTTTCACTCGATTTGATAAAAATTTACTTCTACTCTAAAAGCCGTCTTGATACTTTCCAAGTGCCTTTTTATTAGCCTTCTCTTCCCCGCTTTTAACTAGACCATATCTCTTATGGTATTTAGAATATCTTATCCCTTATCAATACCAAACTGTGGAAGTTTAGTTATTTCTTTACTTGTTTTTTTTACCAGTATTGAAAAGCTCTAAGTTTCTAAAGTTTCTTTCTAATATATATATATATATATATATATATATATATATATATATATATATATATATATATATACACACACACACACATACTGTACATGTATATATATATATATATATATATATATATATATACACACACACACACACACACACACACACACATATATATATATATATATATATATATATATATATATAATAAATATGGTGATATGTTTTCTTGTAATATAGTTAATAAATTTAAAATATTTCAAAAACAAGATTACTCTAAATGAATATATTTATTCAAAGCTTTTCGCTGATAAAAGCTATTTTATCGGGGAAAAGCTTTGAATAAATATATTCATTGAGAGTATTCTTGTTTTTGAAATATTATTAATTTATTTTATATATATATATATATATATATATATATATATATATATATATATATATATATATAGAACTAAGTCAAAATACAAATACAAGAATTATAATTGAATTTACATTTCACAGCTTTTCATTGGCTAACAGTACCAACATCATCAGGAATATTAAACAATTAAAATTAACATATGTGCAAATTAGATCAAATAAATAGTTATGCCAAATCAATTACAATTTTGTTAAACTTTTATTTTGCTGCCCTAACATTACAACTATGAATATAGTTTCAAATTTAGATTTTACTTGCATTTGTTCATTCATGTTTAGTATTGTAGTATTAGTATGTATTTCTAAAGCTTCATAAATTTTCATACTCAGGCCTTTGTTAATTTCTTTTACAAGTATCATATTATCTATATTAAGAAATGTGTGATTATTATTAATACAATGACTAGCAAAATTTGATTTATAAATTTTTGGCTTTTTATATGCATTAAAAGGCTCTTTAAATTTAAGTTTTTTCTTAGTTTGTACTATATAAACTTTATTACAATAATCACATTCTAATTTATTTACACCGTTTTTTTTCATGCATATTAATAATATTATTATTATTCATTATATTTATTAATTTATTATTAGTATTATATGCGAATTGTATGTTGCTACCTTTAAACAATTTTGTGATATTTTTTATTTCATTACCAAAAAATGTAAATGAAGTCCATGTGACATTTTCATCATTATTTTTGTAAATTATTTTATTATTTTGTTTCTTTAAAATATTGTAGTTAAGTTTATCAACAGTTTTCTTTTTGTCGGATCTTATGAATTAGGTACTTCCCTTTATAACACAAGACGTTGGGAAGGTAAAGGAAGTATATTAAATTGGATAATACTTGACGAAAACAACAATAGCGTTTTCTGTGGCTTTGTTATTTAAAATACATTTCTCACAATAAAAAAGTTATTTTCTGTATCACAAGTCATAAGAAACCAAATCGTAAATAGTGGTTACAATTTTATACAAATACAAACTTAACCCTTAAAACTTACAACAAGTGGTCCTGTCAGACCACGAGGAAAGTTAAAGAAATTCTTCCACTCTATGCATCACAAACGTAATCTACCTAGTACCCTCATATTGTTTACTGCTCTCAACCAGTGGCCGGAGATCGACTCAGAGCGTGTTACCTTGTGCGAGTTATTTATAGATCGTGGTCACTCAGACCAACTGTAGTAGTTATGTGATTATATTGCTACTTGTATATAGTGGGCGTTTTATATATTTTTGTTATTTATAGTGGATTTACATATATTATTCATGGATTCTGTATCGTGGCCCTCAACAACCCAGGAGAAGCCCAGAACACCCACAGTGCGTATTTTACATTACAAGTCGACCAAATTTGCTACTTTTACAAGCGTTGGGTAATGAGACTTTAGGCGATGAACTTGAGGAGGACGTAGACAATAGTGTTGTAGATCCTGTCTTCGAATACGAGAGTGCACACGGGACTGATTCAGACATAAGCGACACAGAAGAAGATTTGACAAATGTTGAAGTGCGAAGGGAAGAGTTTCGTTTAGAAAGTTGTTCTATTGGAATTAGAGAGAAACATGAGACTACGGATGAAGAAAAACACACTGACCGACATGAAGAGCCATAAATGATTTTATATGAGGGTTCTGACACTACAGTTAAAGATAATAACAACATAGGCCAACAAAATAGCACCCAAAAATAAGCCATACGTTCAAAATGGAATAAAACATTATATTTCGGTGAACAATCAAAAACAACAGAAAAATATTTCTGATTTTCGTTGGAGAAAAATATAACTTCTTTGCGTTGGAGGAAGGCAGCTGGAAATCCAGGCGTAAGAACAAGAAAAGAGAACACTTACCCAGTTACCGAAACTAAGACTTCGAGCAAAAGCTTTGAGCAACACTCCTGATATAGAATTGAATTGGGGGTGGGGGCCCTAACTTCTGAAGATATTTTAGACGAAATTATAAGATAGCCTAATGTAAAAATAAATACTGACAGTCAGCGATGTAAAAATAAAAAACCTCCTATATTCATAACATTGAACAGTAAGGTGAAATCGACATTATACGAAATAACTGTTGATATGTCAAATCTTGTACATCAAAATCCCTTTTACAAGGGCGTCTATGTTAATTAAATAATAGCTAATTATAAGTTTGACCTATATTGTAACAATACATTCTTTTATATGTATTTTGTTGTTTATAGTTATTTCCCATTAATAACTCATTACAAGGAAACTGATACTAGAAAATCATTTACACAAAACAATCTCCTAAATATACACATATAACGTTTAAACTATGTTTCTATTTCTTATTTTTATACTTCTTCTACGTTTTAAACAGTGCAACATTATTTTAGTTTAGCCTATAAAAAACTTAGAATTTTTTTTTAATTAAAAAAAAATGTCTTTTTTGTCATTAGTATAGGGAAATATTTATAAATTAGAAGAAATTGGGTTGTTTATCTGGTAATATCCAGAAAAGATCAACAATAAGTTAAGAACACAGTTAACAATAAAGTTAAAATCAAAAAATAATTAAGTTTACATTTCCTATGTAGTGGAGAAAATATCTATATTTATATTAAGTGGTATCTCATTCTCCACTGTAGTAGTTAAAAGTTTACTTCAATTAATAAATATATAAAACTGTTTATATCAAAGGATTCTTTATAAAACAGAGCACTATTTTTGCTATATGAGAGTCTATATAGCAATTTTACAATAAAGCAACAAAGTATCTGTCTAGAATAGTTTTGATTTATAAAAAAACTAAAATCTAAGGTCTGTGTACAAGACTCGTAACACTTCAAAATATCAGGTTATCTAACGGGAAGAATCTTTTTTATAACCAAATCCAACATTAACCTAAAATGTTTTACTATTAGCAATACAGAACTAGTTGAGTTTAAAAGTTTGTTACAGTTGGGTAACAAAGCCCAATATAAAGAAAAAATGAAAATCTTCTGTTACATAACTAGACCATAACCAGATGTTAGTTGACCAGCAAGTAACAAATTCTTCAGTTCAGCAATCGTTTAGTTTAAGGAAATATTTTTTTATAACCAAATCTATCCCAACCAAATCTTTATTTATTGCATATTAGCTGAATAACAATGTGAATAACATGGACAGCAATTCCTAATAAAGAAGCGTGTGTTGTGGATAATGTGAGGTAATGTTTTTAGTACAATATTTAACTGACATTTTAACGACTATTTGCGGTCTGTGGTATTTAAAATCACTACTTCCTTATTTATAATGTATTTATAAGTAACAAACGTTAAAGCTAAAAACATTTGAGGTGATGCTGTTTTTGTCAAGAATTACCATAAATTACATTTGTTTATTGTTTCAATCAGTGAAAAAACTCATATGAAACTCAGTGAAAAAACTCATCAAAGACTTGCCAACGGTAGGCCAGTGTTGAGAGTCAACTTAAGTGCCTGGAAGCAATAATTCAAGTAAGGGTGTTTTTCAGTTAGACATTCTTATCGCCCCTCGACGTGCAACCCCATTTAGCTAATGGCTAATTAAGATAAGAGAGCTGTGTAGTATTCCGCACTAATACGAGAAAATTGCTTAATCTAGCTACTTGTGCCGTTATTGGGCATCTAAAGTGCTTTCCGCGTCTGATAAAATGCTGTTTTGCATTTCCAGGTTCCGACGCGACGATATCAATTAAGGAAAGGACTCGTGGTGTATGACGTAACATTAGTTTGATCAAGATAAAAACTTAATGTGTCTGGTGAATGATCGACCTATTTTGTAAGTAAATCTTAATTACGAAAGTTTAAATTTCGAGTTTAAACTCGAGAATAATAACTTGGGTATGAAGGCACTGTGTTTTGGGCTTTTTGGATGCTAAGTATTAATAAAATTAAGTAACTACGAACCTCTTTGGGAAACCGTTACTTACAAAAGTAGTTCTCTTTAACGCTAAAGTTTTGGGAGGTTTAAAGTCACGAGTTTAAATAATCCTTTAAATTTAAAAAAAAATACTTTATATTTTTAAATGTTTACATTTGCAGAGATTATTGTTTCATAAAAGCGGTTGAGGATTTTACATCTACTTCTCACGAAGCACATTCAAGTTTTCTGGAATTTATCGCAAGTACACATAGATAAAGGTGCTGTGAGTTAATGAAAGCGTATATGCGTTGTTTTCTTAAATATACTATAGGCCTATGTCAAGGCGTTATTTTAAAAGAGTGCAGGAGGAATAAGGCCTGAAGACGATACGTACATGATATTGAAATGTTTGGTGTATAAATAAATAGTTTTACCTAACTCACAAGCCCCCGCTTTTATTTTGTCCTTTTTTTATTCAGAATTAAATACATAAAAACACTGATTGCTTTTCTCTCTCTCTCTATCCCCTCCCTCTCTCTCCCTCCCTCTCTCTCTCCCTCCCTCTCTCTCTCCCTGCCTCTCTCTCTCCCTCTCTCTCCCTACCTCCCTCCCTCTCTTTCCTCTCTCTCTCCCTCCCTCCCTCTCTTTCTCTCCCTCCCTTTCTCTCTCTCTTACTCTCTCTCCCTCCCCCTCTCTCTCCCCTCTCCTCTCCCTCTCTCTCTACCTTTCTCCCTCTCTCCCCTCCTTCTCTCCCTCTCTCCCCTCCTTCTCTCCCTCCCTCTCTCCCTCCCTCTCTCCCCCTTTCTCTCTCTCTCCCTCCCTCTCTCTCTTTCCCTCCTTCTCTCTCTCTCTCTCTCTCTCTCTCTCTCTCTCTCTCTCATATCTATCTGTCTATAATTTAACCACCAACTTTTATTTTTATTTAAATTGAATCATTAAGATAAGGTACCTATGTAAAAGCCCGAACTCTATCCTATATAGATTTTGTAAACATATACTAGTATACGTATCTCGTATATAATTATAAATCGACCTACGTTTCTATCTACACTAATAATTAACAATCTGATTATTAAGATACCGTTAAGGTAATTGTGAAATCAAAATGTATTAGAATACATACATAACTAAACCTACAACCAACTTTATCAGGAAAAGTTTTGAAGTGGTTATAGAATGGAATAAAACGACATTACGTTCCATGATGGCGGTTCTTTTCTTGAATGGGATTTTATACCGGTTCTGTCACGCTACGAACGTGCTTATACACCGTTTCACCCCTCACATACATTATACTATACTTATACATTATCTAGAGTAAAGTTTCTTAGACTCACCAGAGCACAAAGGACTCTTCCGGTGTTGCGCTTGTCCGATAGCATCGTTTCCGGTCCGCGCACGCTTCGCTCCATCTCTGCAGTGTTATGTCGTACGATAGCTAATTAGAGTGGATGCCATTCTGTTGCGAAAAGAGAATTGCGTCAGGTAGGTTTTGTAGTCAAGAAACCTGAGGAATTTACACAAATCGTTATTTCAGAAGTTTAATAATGGCGTCTGTTGTTAGAAAAAGAGAAACTTTACTCTCACAAGTTTCTCAAAAAGTAGTTATTTTCGATATTTAAAAATCTGAAGTATATTCAAATAAGTATCGTTTCTTATTAATTAAACATTAAATAACATCAACGTAGCGCCAGTGTTTCTATGAAATTGTTATCATTAGCAGTGAGTATACCTACACAGGCTCCTCAGTAGAACTCTGGTGAGCTATTGTTTAGAATCTGTGTAGTTATAATAATGATAATGGTCATAACGACGACTTTGTCACTAAATTACGTTTGAGAAAATAAATAATTAATTTTCCGTGATGTTATTTACTATTTTTTCTCACAAGCGAACCTTCAGTTTCAGTTAGATAACCTTTTTAGAACTGACATTCTCTTACGATTAAGTAAGTATATTGGAAATTCTATACCTGAATTGGAACATTGTGCAGTCCTGTAGTAGATATATTTTGTTCAAAGTTTTTGTAATATTTTATCGTTATAGATTTTGTAAATCGTCTATTTTTATTTCGCGAAACATTAAATCAATGACAGCTATGTTTCTTACACAAGCTTCATTTAACATACAGTCTTAAACAGAGAGTACTCCGGACAGCATTCAAACATAACGTATTAAATTTAAAAACAAATAATTTCAGTTTGTTACGTACAACTTACGATTAATAAGTGAAGCACCAACTCTTATTCAAAATTTTAAGACTTAATCGGTTTATACACGAAACTCATACGCTTCTAATTAGGGACCATAGCTCATAGTAAGTTAACTCATATCTCGTAGTAAAGGATCTTTTAGATAATACAACTCATACCTCATAGTAAGGAAACTCGTAGTAAAGGAACTCATAACTCTTAGTAAGGGAACTCTTAGCTCATAGTATTGGACTTTTTGCTCATAGTAAGGGAAATCAGAGTTCATAGTAAGACAACTCATAGCTAGTAGTAAGGAAACTCATAGCTCGTATTAAGGGAACTCATAGCTAATAGTAAGGGAATTCATACCTTATAATAATAAAACTCACAGTTCATAGTAAGGAAATATAGACAACTAACTCATAGTAAAGAAACTCATAGCCGTAGTAAGGGAACTCATAGCTAATAGTGAGGTAACTCATACCTCACAATAAGGAAACTCATAGTTCATAGTAAGGAAACATGGGTTACTAACTCATAGTAATAGAACTCAAAGCTCATACTACAGAAAATCAAAGCTCATAGTAGGAGACCTTTGCTCATAGTGAAGAGGTTCATAGTAAGGAAGTAAGGGAAGTCATAGCTCATAATCAGGGAGCTCATAATTCGTGGTAAGGAAACATAGACCACTAACTTATTTTAAGGAAACTCATAGTTCGTAGTAAGGGAACTCATAGATAGTAGTAAGAAAACCTTAGAACAAGCTAAGGTAATACCTAGATAATAGTATCATACCTTATGTTTAGGGAACTCATACTTCATAATAAGGGAACTCATAGTTCATATTAAGGAAACTCATAGTTAATAGTTAGGAAACTTATAGCTACTAGTAAGGGAACCCATAGTTCATATTAAGGAAACTCATAGTTAATAGTAAGGAAACTCATAACTCCTAGTAAAGGAACTCATAGCTCATATTACGGAAACTCATAGGTCATAGCAGGGGACGTTTTCCTCATAGTAAGGGAAATCAGAGTTCATACAAAAGGAACTCATAGGTAATGGTAAGGAACTCATACCTCATAATAAGGGAAATCATAATTCATAGTAAGGAAACATAGACTACTAACTCATAGCAAGAGAACTCATAGCTCCTATGAAGAGAACTCATAACTCATATTAAGGAAACTCATAGCTCTTAGTAAGGAAACGCATAGGTTATAGTAAGGGAGTTTTTGCTCGCGGTGAGGGAAATCAGAGCTCATAAGGGAACTCATACCTTATAGAAAGGAAACAGTCTACCTTCATGATTTCTGTCAGTTTAAAAATTTGTAATAAATCGACTCATCCATGAGAGCATATCATAGAAAGAAGAATACTTGGAAACATTCCAAAAGCATTACTTTAAAAAAAAAAAATTTCAACGTTTTTTAGTAGGCCTATCTTTGCCCCATTGCATGGATTCCAAGGCTTCAAATTAGTAAAGTTGGGGGTAAACTATCTTCCTTTCAATTTTAGCTGCGTGCACTTATTTCATATATAAAGATTTCGATTTTAAAATAACTTTATGAAGAAGACTGCAGAGATTAAAACAGACACACGAAAAACTCTTATCCAACCTGCAAATCACATTTGAAAAACGCCATTGTTGGAATACAGAAGGAAAACACTTTTTTAGAAGGAATTTCAGAAAGCAGAATGACACAATTATAAGTTCTATGACAAAGTTTGCCAGGAATACGTTTCATTTTGACCGGACGCTTTGATCACATGTGCGTAGTTCGTTCCTGGAAAGCGGTTATGTTTAGAAGTGTTGCAATGAATGTGGTGCTTCTGTTGTTTGTTGTATTAGGCTGTCATAGTCTGTATGACGTAAGCTATGTTTGACCGCTTGGCTACCTGCGTTGACCGGGACGTGACTTATCGCTAGGAGCCACGCGCAGCTGTTACCTTAATGAGTCATGTACTAGCATCTCCTCTAATTAAATTATCTTTTTTACCCTAACCATAATTTTAAAATTAACATCATATTATTTGAAAAGTTCATAAAAATACAAGAAAAACGCTACCAAACCCTATATTGTTACATAAGAAGAACTTTCCATTATATATTCCTATCCTGTTCATATGCGGTATCAATCAAGTTGTTTTTAACAATGAATTATATCGGTAATATTATTTTTGTATTTTAGGTGCTTTTAAAATATTTAATAGATATTTAAAAATTATGAATAGGGTACAAAAAAAAACTTAGTAGGGATCCGAGTACATAGCTCAAGGAAATAGCAGTTTGCGCCTGCAAGCGATAATGCACGTCCGGGCCAACCCAGGTAGCCAAGGGGATAGAAGACAGGTTACATCATACAGACAATAGACATTCAGGCTATCTGATTATAAAGGTTGTATTCTTAAGACTAGGATTGTATATTAATAATCTTCTTCAAGGTCAAACGTCAGTTATCATAACGTTTATTGGCATTATGCAACTTCCATAAATTACTTCAAGGACTGTTAAATAGTGTTATTTTGTAATAATGTTATTTATTTCTTGAATCTACTTTATTCTAAATTAAATATGTTTGCGGGAATTTGTAAAGGAGGAAATTCTCACGCTTATAAAAAAAAACTCGTTACCTCAAACAAATGGTGTAGAAGAATTTAAATTAACGTTCGTCGTAAAAATGAATTTACAGTGTTTTACTGTTGTATTCGTAATTAACTTGTTTGAAGTGTTTGTATCAGTAAAACCAAATAGATAATGACATAAGGAACAACTGAAAGCTTAAGAGTTGTTAGAATAATTAGGGGCAAAAAAAGAAGAAAATAGCCTAATAATAAGTAAACCTGTCCTCTATGTAGAGGATAGATTTATTAATATATAATATAAATAATTTAGTAATAAATAATTAACTTCAATATTTTCTTTTTTTGCAATCTAAAAGAAGGGAAAGTTTAGTAAGTAAAAAATCGGGATGGTTTGAATACGATATGAGTATGCTTTAGAATCACTAATAATAACAATCACCGCAGAGAAGAAGCAAAACATTATCGAAAATTGCTATTGTTTTCCAAAACTATATGTTTGATCAGTGCAAATGATGCTGTTATTCAATGTTATTTCCAGTAACGCGTAGTCTCGTGTTTTCACAGTTTTAAGTACCTATATAACAGCAGTAAGCAAAGATGCTCAACTATTTATAATTTCCTGATATCTACAGATACCAGGAGATCATTATGATCCTTCCCTGGGTCTACTTAATTACACCTACTGCTTAAACATGCTTCTTTAAAGTACTCTTTAACAGTACAATGTTAACAAATGTTTTAAGAATGGAGGTATTCCGAAAGGCGTCAAAAAAAAATTGTTATGTTAGGAAAGGCAGAAACATTTTCTCAAATGTATAAAAATATTCCTAACAGAAGTGAAGATGAGTATTTTAAGAATTTGAATTGTAATTTTGCTGTTATCCTTCTATTATTTTATTCATCATTCATTTTCCAAAACAACTGGAAAAATATATATGTTCTTTTATAAAATGTATAGGTTTTTGTTCCATAAAAGTTATTATTGAAACAAGTTTTCTGCTTTTTTTACGATTAAGTGTGCTTTAAAAATTTTAAATAATGTTATTAGGAGATAAGTAGTTTTATTAGTGTTATTAATTAGGGAATCTAAGCATATGAATTCTGAGTTGAGCTATTTAATTGAGATAATTACTATTTAATATTATTATTTTTTATTCGCAATTTTTTATCGTTTTAAACCTTACTGGATGCAACTAAAGGTGCCAACATCACTACTGAGTATGGCAAGACAAGAGTTTTAGGTTCGTTTTTGAGAGACGAGACAGATGCCCTTTAAATATCTCTCCGGAATGATTACAAGTTGCAAAGACAGGATAGGAATCGCAGCTGGAAGAAGAGATGGGACTGATAAAAGAAACAAATGATGAAGACCGGCAATCGATAGAGAGGCCTGTAGAACAGATAGGCTGTTTAATGATGGGGACCCTGAAGTTGCTGTTTCATGCAGCTCTTAATATGAATCGCTTTACACTCACGCACAAAACCATATACTTCCAAGTCAATAATATCGGAAACAATTTGGTAAGAGTATTGAAAGTTGGGCAAGATGTTTCAGCAAAAAAATTTTTAAATTTAAAGTTACTAAAGGTAGTATAGAGCTATTTCTAAAGTTTTATTTTCAAACATACAAAAAACTAATGAAGAGACTTGTGTTTTAAAAATTTGTTTTTGTTTGGAATCGATTTGCATTGCAGAACCAGGCCAGCCACAGCGAAGAGCAGACGAATGCTAACAATTACAGAAATACCAAATAAATCAATGTTCGCAAATTTTCTTAAAATCAATTATTACTTTAATCAACAAAGATAAATTTTATTTTAGTTTTTTTTATTTTATAATTACATTAGTATAACTAAGTATATATATATATATATATATATATATATATATATATATGTCGGAATAACAATATTAAGTGTTAAAATAGAAAGGGAATTTCCTTGCAACTTTTTAATTTCCTTCCTATATAGGTTATGGTGTTATACTACTACTTTTATGTGTTACTATTTATACGCTTTATTTCGTCGCATGCATTGTGTTGTAGTTTATTTTCGCTTTCCTTTCCAATTGTCCGTTTGGGAAGCCAGGTTCGGTAAAGCTAATCAAGTTTGTTTGTTTACTTTATTCTTTTCATTCATTTTTAATCCTAGAGCATTAGGCTATTTATGTTATTGTGTGGTAACCATGGCAACAATTTAAGGTTATACAATGGGAAAAAACAATGGCCTCAGTCCCAAAAAACGCTAGACTTCGAATATGACGATACTCATTTCGAACTCGACCTAAACCTTTCAAATTTGTATAATTTAATTATTGAATACATATATAAAAAAAACTGTATAAACATCAATGTCCATTCACTTTAGGATTAAAAAAATCTATTTGAACTTGATTGGATAAATAAAAACTTATTTTATTATTGATTTAAAATTTGTAAAGATATATGTTGGGAGCGTGAATAGAAGGAATTTAAAAATAAGCCATCACAAATTATTCAAACATAATTTTATAATTACTTAGATCTTTCTTTATTTTTCCTAACTACTGATGTTAGCAAGTGTAGTGCCATATTACTACCTGTTATAAATGTAAACTAGTAGCTCAATTAGGGAAAAGAATCAAATAGTGTATTATTCTTTGTATAGAATTGGCAATTTGTTTAAGACATAATCAGTGTTCACTTTAATACCACGATAACACGAATGACAGCAGAAGGCGTTATTCAGTCTTTCGACTAACCTTGAACTGACAATGTTTCCAATCTTCTCAATGTAGAAAACTTTATTTTCCATTTGTAAGTATTTCGTCTATTGAAACGAATTAATGATCAAAAATAATATCATTTAACTATATTTTTTTGTTTTTTCACTGCATGCAGCCATATCATCAAGTTCTATGTGCCACTTGCTTCTGTTCTGTTTCCACATTATAGCTCTCCGTAAAGCACTATAAACAAAATTTAAGTACTTGTCTCGTACTACAAAAGTAGGCCTATAAGTATGAAAATTTTAATTTTATCGTTCTATCTTGATGGCTCTGACATAAAATATTTGTCACACTTAAGTAGGTCTATACCTATTTTTTTACCTGTAAATTTGATTCGTTATATCTGAGCCCCAAGAGGGGAGTTACTAGTAAAGAATTATTTCTGAAAGGTTTGCCGAAGCTATCAGTATCGTGTCAACATAAAACAACCACTTTATTCTTGAAATTATCTACATTGACTGATAGCCAAGCCTAAAAATGGAGAAAAGGAAAAGTGCAAAATGATTTGTTGATGAAGAAATTAAAATGGAAGATGATTCCGCAGTGGAAATGAATGAAGAATGTTTTTTTTTCTAGTGAAAAATCAATAGAAGTAATAAATAAAGTTGTAAGCATTTCAAAGTTTTGGTTTTATTATAAATCTGAAGAATACACTTTTGTGGAATTATAAATTCATGTTATTGTTTTTTTATTACCTAAAGGAGTATTGTTGTACTTGTCTAGTAAAATTATTTTAAAATAAAATAAATAAAATCTATTAACTGTTATGAAAACGTTTTTTTTTTAATGAAACTATCCTGTAAGATTTTTTTTTAAATCAAACTATCATGTAAGATTTGACATTTTAGTGTATTTTTAAAGAATTAGGAATCGAGTTATAATTAAAGCTTTTCAATGTAGTTGAAAATATTATCAAGTATTTTTAATGTAATTTTCTAGTATTTGCGATTTGACGAACCTTACAATTGCTTGACCATTAATTAACTTCAACTGGTATTGCATCATTTCAAAGATATTTATTTGCGGAACTGTTATAACATTATATTTCACGGAACTCATTCATTAGCACCTAACTTTAGTAGCGTTGTCTCATCTGCCGGTGGTTTTCAGAACCCATAGTAGGACGGAAGAGCCGATCTGGTGACTCCCTCGGGAGCCTGCGGTCAGGACACGTGCTCATCCCGGATTTCCTCTTGTGACGCTTCTCAGACTTCACCTTGCAACCGAAATATGTACTTGTTAAAATAACAAACATTATATTCAACTGCAGCCGATTGACCAAAGGTAAATACTAAAAGACATAACTCAAATCTTACTACACATACAGACTAGTTTCGGCGACGATGTCACCTTTATCAGTGATTGGCTAGTAATCAGCTTGCATAAATAATTGTAGCCGGTTCATTCTAGTTAACCGTTCCTCCAGATTTGTATTTAAAATATTTTTAATTGTTTACTTTTGGGTGTATTTCTTCCAGGATAAATTAAATTATTTTATATGATCTAGGAATATTGCATCTTGTACTTCTTACAAACACCAATAATTATGTCTGATATGGTTTCCATAAGAAACTCATATAATTGTTGCACATATAAACAAAATGTATCCACAAAACCAACTTCTAGTTTGTAAATTGATTTTCAGTACAGTACTGAAGTTCGTGCCAAATTAAACTACCTCTTTTTATTTTCGAAATAAAAAATTTATCTCTGTAAAAAAAGTAATAGTTATAATTTTTTGAAATATAAATTTTTATCTCATCCCAAAAATATTGTTATTAAATTTTTTTTTTAATTTTAAAACATTTCTTTAGTTCGGATAATTTGTTAAACTTGAAATACAGAGCAATTAGACAGTTGTTAAAACCTATTGTTATGTAAACCCTCTCCACACCCTATAAATTAAATATAGTAGGACAATATATTCATGCTCTTCGTAGAAATTTTAACTCAGAAAGATTTATAAATGTCATTAACGTTACAACTTATTTTGGATACGTTGCATTTTTAAGAGATTATTAATGTTTTTTAACTCAGCGAACCTGTTTGAATAGCAACTACATTGAGGTACACAACGGTTTTCTTTATAAAATTTAAATACATTAAAACTTTGACTTTATAAACATAGGCCTATATCTTTCTTATCCTTCGGAATCCCTCCTAAACAAATAGAAGAGATAAATTAAACCATGTTGAATAAAACAAATAGAAGAGATAAATAAACTCTGTTAAATAAAACAAATAGAAGAGATAAATTAAACAATGTTAAATAAAACAAATAGAAGAGATAAATTAAACAATGTTTAATACGAAACATTGTTCTTTTAAATTTTATCGTCTTACGACTATAGTGTGAATTATTTTAATGATAGTGATATATATTGAATTTAAATGAATTCAAGATGTCAATCTAAGGACGTTTTTGAATGCAACAGATTTAAATTTGTGTTTGATACAAGAAATGGAAGTGGGTTTCTTACACATAAAGATAGTTATTCGTTTACTGAAGAGAAATAGGTGATCGAGTGTAAATGAAAGTAGTTAAAGATATATTTTTCGCATTGTGGAGTAAACACGATTCAAGATAAAAATTGTGTATTTTTTGACGAAATTGAAAATTGTTTGAATGATTATTACACTTTTCTTTTTAACATGTAGAAGTCCTACCAAGGAAACACATTTTCCACGAACAGATTATCTGTAAATACTGTACCAAAAATAAAGATTTTACCCAACACCTTAAAAAAATGTTTACCCAACACCTTAATTTTGTTTTACCCGCCATAATTATACAAAATGAGAACTTCATATCTTCACAATAACAAGACTTTTTCGAATAATTTTTTTCTGACAAAAGGTAGGTTTACTGCAGCGTTTTCAGGTTTGTTAAAAATTGATAATTTACTGTTTACCACAGTAAACAAGTGCAATTTTGACGATCGCACTTAAAAAGGTTTTCTTTCGTTCGCTTTATAAAACAAAACTATTTCTGTTAAACGAACATTTTAATCTGAAATTTACCAGTAAGTTTTATTAGAAGAAAGTTTTCTTGAATTTATGAAAAATATTTTACCAAATATGGAATTTGAAAAGTTTCTACAATAATGAAAAATAAAATTATTTCTAATTAGTCTTAAGTATTCACATACATCTTCACAGTACAAATAATAATAATAATAAATCCTTACATAAGCAAATTGAATCTTTTGAAATTTTATGTATCCTGGTATCAAACCATTATTTAATAGGCCTACACATTTTTACAGTAACCACTTCCTTATTAACTACTCTATTTATATATTTCCCTTTCTGAATCAGAAACAAATTTAATTTATTCGTTAAACATTCTTTAAAAAATTGTGAGAACTTCACGCTTTCTCCATGTTATATTGGCGACCCTGTACCAAATCAATTTCAAATCCTATTTAATCAAATGGTACCAACTTTCTAACTGTGAATTTCCCTCATATTATATACATAGCTACGGTTGTGTTTTAAGGAAGTCATATTACTTCATCAAAGGAATGCGACGAGACTTTCGCCAAGATAGCTCCACGCTTTCTGCTCCTCCGTCTTCCTAAGAATCCTCGAAAGTTACCTTCTGGTAAGTAGATTATGTAGGCTAAACGAGTTGGTTGCATGAATTAACAAGATGAGCAACAGTTGGATAAGACGGTGATAGACTTTATCAACAATTGTTTAAATTGACATTGGGACAGTTTTTATTTTCTCAGCAGAAGTGTATTACATAGAAAAATAAAATAATATTAAAACTGACAAATCCTGAAACAAAATCAGTTTTATTATTTGCTAATGGTGTTATTTCGAAACAAAAGTTATTTTAAAAAATAGAATTTTATACTCTGACATTTATTCGTAGTTTATTACAAGTTTTACAGACACGAAACTACGAGAGTAATATATTCTATACAAAATAGTAAACAACAATTCATGATGTCACACTGTTGCCAATTATAAATTTATAGACGAATAAAATAATTCTATAATCAGTTAGAAATTCCAATCACAAAAATGTTGTTCTGATTAAAGCTATAAATTATTAAACAGAAACCATTATTTTATTCATTTTCAATAATTTTCCTATCTATTTCTTTAAATTTTATAAAGACCTAGTGACATGTGCTACTTGCATTAAAAATAATTTCTGTAACTAATTGTTCTTTGGAGACGCCTTTCGGAATCTCTTCATTTTCAAAACTTTTACTCAACATTTACATCATCAAAAATCTGTACTGTGTACTGTGTATATTCAGTTAGAAATTCCTATTACAAAAATATTTTTCTAATATAAGGTATAAATTATCGGTGAAACAGAAAACTTTGTTTTATTCATTTCTAATAATTTTCGTATCTATTTCTTTAAATTTTATATAGGCCTAGTGTCGTATGCTACTTGGATTAAAAATAAGGTATGTAACTAATTGTTCTTTGGAGACGCCTTTCGGAATCTCTCTATTTTCAAAACTTCAACTCAACATTTACATCATCAAAAATCTGTACTGTGTTCTGTGCATAATCAGTTAGAAATTCCTATTACAAAAATATTTTTTCAATTAAAGCTATAAATTTTCGGTGAAACAGAAACCTTTATTTTATTCATTTACAATAATTTTCCTATCTATTTCTTTAAATTTTATATAGGCCTAGGGTCATATGCTACTTGCATTAAAAATAACATCTATAATTAATTGTTCTTTGATGACACCTTTCGGAAACTCTCCATTTTCAAAACTTAAACTCAACTTTTACATCATCAAAAATCTATACTGTGTTCAATAAAATATTGATTATTTATAATATAAGAGAGCAGGTAAGGCTTATAAAATGGAGACATTTCGAAAAGTGTCAAAAATGAACAATGTTTTAATGTTAGGAAAGGTAACAGAGGGCACTAAAATGTATTCCGATATTCTTAACGGTAACAAAGATGATTATATTAAGAATCATAAATAATTAACCTTATAGGCCTAATCGTAGATCTTGTAGAGTAATACTGTTCCCTAATGTTACTAATGTAGTAAGCTAGTAGTGCTAAACAGGTAGAATTAAGGTAGGAGCATGAAACCCCTGGTAGAGGATATAGGTAGGATTATGAGATCGTATATGAAGGGTCCGTATCTGAAGGAAACCCTACTCTAACCTTTGCGCTACCTTTTAAAAAGAAAAATAGGGAACGGTAGAGTTAATACGTAAAATTAAGAAAAGGAAATAATGATTACCTGGTGTGGGGAAAGGGAAAAATTGTAGCATTGCATGGACAGGGTCGCTTACCTAATATAGATCTGTTCTCTAAATGAAAAGAGATTTCTACTCACTACCATTTAATTCTATGAATAATAGTAAACCTACATTCATTTCTCAGTCCTATACTGAGTATAATATTTATACTGAGTTGGTTTTTAATCCCATTTTTCAAACCCTACGGTAAACGTAATACTGACAGAAAACTGAAACCAATATCAGATATATTTTTATAAATATCTAGTCTTTTACATAATGTTAGTTAATTTAACTTGTAAAACTATTAATCGTAAGTGGTTTCGCAGAATGAAGGACTACCAAAGGTTTTGTCCAAACCTCACGTGATCTCGTACAGTTTGATTTGTGCGAGTTTACCTCGTTGAACAAAACAAGGGTGTTTACAAGGAGTTCCTTGTATAGGAAGATGTTTTCTTATCTGTATCTGTGCTTTAGTCACAGATTCTTCAGTAAAACATCTGTGACACTAGCACAGAAGGTTTCATTGTGCTCAGCACAAAGCGTAACCCAGGTGTTACCTGTTGGCTTAGCACGTGCCCTATCCCATACACCACAGCTGCTCCTGGTCGAAGTAGGCAATAGTGTGACTCCAATCATTTCTATACACTAGGATACCTATATACTTGTTGCTGGAAGGCAGAGTTGTAGCACTGATTGAAATGAAATAACGTTTTGAAAATCAAATAACAGACGTTTGTATAATCAGAACCTACAGTGTTTAATTCATAATTATTGTTGTTGTTTATCTAAGATGAATAGGTTTTTAATCACAGACAATAGTTAAATTAAAATTTAAATAAGGTTTTGGTCTGGGTAGGTAAAACAGCAATTTTTACTAGTCTACCATTATTCATATATTAACGTTAGATATTTTACGATTTGAATAAACCAGTTAAGCCAGAAATGAATGATTACCATTAGGTTATAGTGTAACTACCAGTTTTCGCTTTTTCTATGTGGAATAATATTAAAATTTATTTGTTCTGATGTTAATAATTCAAAATTGTATTGTAATAGCAAATGATTCAATATTTTAAAAAAATACCAATTTAATTCTGTAAATACTTTTTATAGCTACGCTACATAGGTCATTATCCCATTTTTTATTTAAAGGCATTTTTGTTATTGGTCATCCATTTTTCTTTCTAATCATTATTTTCTTTGCTTTAAATAATGAAATGAAATGTCTACGAAACAAATCATTTACTAATTTTATTGAAATTTAGAAATAGGTCTATAACAAAAAATTTCTTAACAGGATGGATAAGGTTACTAAATTTATCTTTTATGATCTCAGTGCTTGGAGTTGGCGCAAAAAGTATCAAAATAGAGTATAGACATAGTTTCAATAAACACTTATTTAATATTAAAGTTATGTTCTTAGGTGGATTCAATAAAATAAAAAGCAATAGTAGACTAAATAGCTATTTATTAATTCACTCATTTTAATGGATATTATTTTTTTTTACATTCTTAATACTTATAAAAGCGTCCAAAACACGGTTTTTATTACGTCTAATTATAATTAATGAGTTCATTATTAGTCTATTTACACATCACATGCACTTTCACTATCTGTTAATTTATCACTAAAGCTTTTACTCCCTTCACTACCTTAAAAACAAGAATATTAATTCACACATTAAAAAAATATTACATATGGCCTTTGCGCTTCTAAAATATCTCGTAATTTTTAGCCGCTTCGTAAGGTTCTAGACCTTACCAGATGGTGTGACTGTTGTATCCGTCTATTCACAACTTGTCTAGTAGTATCCATAAATCGCGGGTGGGGCCTTGCCTGTTACAATATTGGTTTCAAAGTAAGTTTGGGTAATTGGTATTACCTGCTCACAATTTTGAACTAAGGGGTAAGTGTATTTTTTCTGGTCTCATATTGTCATTCAGAAAATAACTTATTGTTATACACAATCACATTTATATAGACCAGACCAAGACATTTTTTTTGAGTAAACTCTTTTAATAATTACCGTTGCGAATTGTTCTCACAAGCTAAGCTCTTGTTAGCAATTATGTTACATTGAAATTGTACCAAGGAGAATATTTACAGAAATATGTTTATCACAGACTTATCTGTTGCTAGATATGGGTATAGGGAAATGTGGATCGTTTTAAAATCTCTTACTGTGGTAGGGTTTTCAATTGCTTCGATTGAATTGATACGAGAATAACCCTACTAAAATCACAAGAAGGATGTGTCTTCAGTAAAACTATCAAGAAGGACGATGCTAGCAGAAATCAAATGGCACTTCAAGACAATTTTAAGGAAATG
Source organism: Prosapia bicincta (assembly GCA_036971475.1). Taxonomy (NCBI): domain Eukaryota; kingdom Metazoa; phylum Arthropoda; class Insecta; order Hemiptera; family Cercopidae; genus Prosapia; species Prosapia bicincta. The sequence goes on from JBAIZL010000001.1 coordinate 350,668,898, forward strand.
TGGAAAGGAAGTGACGTCACAAATACAATTAAACACTGAACGTATGGTCATTACTATAAAACCATTCTCGACTATTTTCCTCTTGTATGTCCGTGTTTCCTAAATGGGATCTGTAGTATGTTTTCCTTTTAGTAAAATCATATTCACTGTTTAACAAACCTTGTGCCTACCTAATATACTTTATGAAATTTAATGTGGCATTTTGTACTTTGTGGAGTTAACGGCTTCTCCAGTATTTAAACCATAATATGAGCCTATAGCCTAGCTTAAAAATAAAAATACCACGAATTTTTATTTTAAGCAAAAACGCTTAAACAAAGTCATATACAGTGTTAAAAATGTCAACCATGATTCATCCTCAATACCACTTCTGCCAGATTCTGCCTTTATTCAATCAGGTTTTTGTGCCTTTTGTCAGCATAGCGGATGCCTATTTACAGCCAGTTATTTTACAGAAATATCACCCGATGAGATAACCTATAGACGTATTAGAAAGGAAATACACGTAAATATTGGTTATTTTGGTCTTATATTTCTTCTAGATCTTGAGTTTGATATAATTTTATCATATCTAACATTATCCAATTCCGTGTTGTTGACGAGTTTCGAATAGCTTCCATCTACCAGAAAATAATACCTGAGTATGTATATCAATTATGTTTGTCAATTTTATAAGAATGGGTAGGCCTGTATACGTTTAAACTATGATCCATACAAACTTTGAGATACCAAATACATCCATGTAAGCTACATTGGCAATTTTTTTACAGATATTCAAATGAGTTTGTTTTTTCTACTTTTCATAAATATGACTAGGCTATTAACACAACAATGTATTTTGTGTCTGAAAAAAAATATAAGATTATTGAAAAAATAAAACAATTTCTTTTTAGCTATGTTTGAGCCTCAAAGACTATTTTTGTGTAAACAATCATCCATTAACATATAAGTATAAGTTTTATTAATTTATTTAAATAGTGCATATTTTCTCATAAATTATAAATAAATAGATAAATAATTAATATAATGGTACTAACTTTAATTTCATGTTTTAGTTTTTGTAAACAGTGTATAATTCTACTATGATCTATAACCAATTAAAATACAAGATATAAAAATGTTTTAATAATTTTGCTTGCAACTGGACACAAACATTATTATTATAGTCGACGAGGTATAAAGGGTATTTTTAAAGGAAACTAAAACTACAGCGCGGGCCATTGACAAGGTTTTTATACAAGAAGTAAATTTTCCGCAATAGTGACATGGAACTGAAAAAAGGGTTGCAATTATATTTTCAAATAGACAGCACAATAGACTGACAGCAGTAATTTCAAAGCGGTTACAAAAACCGCGCGCGTGTTGTTTGGTATGCGAAAGCACGCCTTACCGATTCCTTCTTTTGATATTGTTGTTTCCAAGAACCAAGATGCCTGCAGAGCGGGTATTGTTGCGATGAGACCAGTTTCTTGTGGGTACGTAATGTGTAAACCCAATGCTGTATTGAAACGTTTTTATAAAATACTAAAATTATACTCAGTATTTCAACAGATTATAATTGTATAAAAACATAAAAAATATAATATATAGTATATATATATATAGTACATAAAAATATTATTTGATTCCATCTTCACTTTAGATACTAATTGTTCACTAAAAACACGAATTTGTATTAGTATTTTACACTTACCTATAGTAACAACATTTAAAAAGTAAGTGCTACTATAGGCAAGTGTAACACACTAATATATGTTCAAGCGTTTTTAGTGTAGTACATATACAGTATAATGTTAGCTCCCAGATATAGTTTTTACAATTTGTAATTTTTCATTTTATATGGATGTAAAAGCAAGTGTAATGTTTTTTAAGCAAGTGTAATGTTTTTTGAAAGTAAAGCAAACGTAACTTGTTTCAGAAAATTTAAATTAATTTCTTTTTGCTTACTTTTTAAATTTTGTTTTCTACATTATTTGTACTTCTTGACTTTTACATGAAACACATTTGAATAAAGGAAAACACATTTAACTTTGTACAAAATATGAGTACTTTCTGGTGTAAAGTGCAAGATGTATTTTTACGTTATCCTCCACTCAGTCCACTTCCGGTCTGAATCAACCAATATACTGGGTTTTTCAACATACTGTAGTCTACATATATCCACGTCTATAACCCCTATGAGGCTTAGGGTGAAATAAATACCATCGCATCTATCAAACAATAAAAGTTGAGCGGTGTCAAGTAAATCAGTGCGAGAGAAAATATTAAAACTTCCTTTTCTTCAGTAAGATGTGCCTAACACTTGCCTGTTTCTGCCACTCGACCGGTTAACGTTTCTCGATAGAGATATTGTTGGTTTTATTCAGAGCAGAACTGTTCCTCAAGAGTTATAAAATATTTATAAACGAATTCACATTTGTATTAATCTGTAATGTTCAAAAACGTTTAAAGAATCTTTAGTGACACGATAATTTTTAAAAAATATATACTGTTTAGTAAATCGTTCTTCAGCAATGGCATCAACTTAATCGCGAGCGACTTTCTTCTGGCAATAACGATAATTATTGTAATATTTCGTAATTGGGGATTCCAACTATTTTACTTACAAAACAATTATTCACCATTCATTAAACGTCCTAAGATTGCTGTCAACTTTTCAAAGGATTAAACTCTTACAAAATCAAACATAGAAGATACTGCTTCGAAAGAAAGTTATGGTTGAAAGTCTAGTGCAAAACCGAAGTATATAATATAATACAACGATGTTGAAAGGTGAATAGGCTATTGCTCTGAGTAAAGTGTGTGCCTTTGCCTAGAAAATCCTCTCTAAATCAATGAATCATAGCTGGGCAGTCTTCTTTTCCATTTCTAGGAGCTAAATTTCCTAAAATTAGATTCTGGAATGGGTTTATTTAGGTGACAATGTTAAATAATAATAAAGTAACAGTTGCCAGGAAGACCTCTTGTGGGTGCAGGAGGCTCCTAGTTAGGCGAATAGTCCCATTTATGTTACCAAATATTGTTGCTAAGACCAAAGTCCTAGAAATTGATCACACTAAAACCCCTTACACTTTCTTACGTTATAAATTCTATTAAGGGTCAAATTAAAATTCCTAATTTTCTTATCTAACATACTACCGGTACTTTCCCTCATGTATTTAACAGCAGGTTGTTTACACTCACACAGAAAAAAAATTCTTAGTGATTTGATTTTGCTATTGTTATTGTTATTATTATTATTATTTTACACTTGAAATAATTTTGCAATGTTATTCTAATATGAAGTTTATATCTGGGGAACATAATTGGACCTGGAAGTCGAAAGACAAGTACAGCCAAATGTTCTCTTTTGCTTATATAAAAATAGTAACGTCTAGAAAAAGAAAGAGGTCGAGGAACAGTTCGCGAAATAGAGAGCGTACTTTTGGGATTGGATTTAAATACAGTTATATTGTTTTGCTGCCAAACTATAAGGAATGTTTTATTGAGGTCCTTTATTCCGACTCACTACCACTTAATGAAGATTCTTGTTTTTGAAAAAGGTTGTGTCTAAACTGCGGCACTATGAATAGAAAAACAAGCAGCTGCGTGAAATACTATTGGTAATAGCTTACGAGTTTCCGCTAATGTTATATAACAAGTTCTGCGGATATTAAATAGAGAGCCTTCGTTGACCGTGGAAAAGTGACCCCTTGTTCTAACAAGAAAATACCAGGACTAGGCTGTAGTACGGCCTTCCCTAGACGCGGACGAAGAACTGTTTGCCAATATGCTTCAAATGGCAATTAGTATTAGCATAGCTGGATATACAATATCGTTTTCAGAGACCATGATTCTATCAACAAAGTCTTGCTAGGTGCAAAGGACAATAGTCGGCCTCGTGAGTGAACGCAGACATTACAAAAACCCTCATTTCAGTTGAACGACTTCTTTCAATCTCCGACTAGGAAAAAATCCTAGTCCATTATTTTGACGTAAAGGTAACAGAATATTTCATGGTAATTGTCCTTCATGTATTAAACCTTTTGCGCTACAATAGGTTTTATTCTGGGTGGCGAAATTATCAAATTTAGGTAAAATTAATTTTTAAAACTGATGATCCCGGAAAATCCGCTTGTTATTCCATACTTAGATGATGAAGCAATCATTCGTTTGAGTTTAGTGAGTAGGGTGATTAGAAAATCAACAACAATGCAGAGAACATATGCAGCTGGAGGACAAGACATTAAAATTCGATAAAGAGAAAAGTAAAGTCAAACAACAAATTCAATAAACTGAACTATTCCTTCGTCATAAAAATAATGAAAACTTTATGAGATCCCTATAGAGTAAATACGTCTTTCACAAGTTCATTTGAACCCAGGGAGCGTTAGGGAATTGGTGAGCATTATTTAAGGACATAAGCAAATGAAAATGTATCGACAGATTGGCATTTGTAAAATTCATTAAAGCTGGGTGAGGTTAAGACATTCGGAACCAACTAATATTCGCATTATTAGGTCACAAGGTCGGTCCAACCTTTACCAGTTCTACACCGGGTGTAAAGAATCTGAACAGTTTATAGCCAGAGCAACACAGAATTAAATAAACTCAATCTGAGAAATTGCTTCAAGGGTATCTGTAGCCGATGGACAATCTAGGGAGAGAATATCCCACCGTTTATTAAATTACTATTTTCTCCTTCGCCCTTATTATTTGCGAGGTCATGGTAAAGAAGAGTGTTCCAGAGGTTAGTAACACTGTATGGACGAATAAACTGTATCTAGACGAGAAACACAGCTGTCGTATATAGTGAAACCTTAAATAACAAGTATCAATTTTAGATTACTTTAATTTGTTGTAGGAATTATATGTCTATACAATTTTCTGTATAGTGCTTAATCTTGTATTCTTTTGTTTACATTACTGCCTATATAGACTCTTCGATAGGTCTATGTTTTCCTTCCCCAAGCTCTGCTTTTTAATTGAATCTTTAACACCAATTTGAACACTACCCCAACTTATTATTTGTAATAAGCTGTACAGTTATAATAAAATATAAAAGTCACTCTCCTCAATGATTAGAATATTAGAGGGGAGAGAGAGATCAAATAATCCTAAATATATAATTGTTCGAAAGATGTTCGTTCAAGATTTAATTACATTCTATCTGTTCAATATAGTCGATAGATGTAATTGATTGAATACAAATTTAATCGGATTCATTTTAATTAAATTATGTTAAGTAGATATAACTTTTTTTAATTTAGAAATGTCTGAAATTATATTGTGCAGTAAAAATATATTTAACTGTAAACTTATAAAATTGATTCCACATTGTTAATTACTAAATACTAAAGTGTATCCAATATTCATAGGGTTAAAATTAATTATATAGCATAAAATGCAGGATTTTCCTCGCTGTCCTATAGCCGGAAGCTAAATCATTTTTCATAAACCTGACTTCTTATATTTAAAATATAAGTAATTAATATTTTCCTTGCAAGAGGAAAAAACTATAGAAGGAATCATGCAATAACCAACGACTTAAGAAAAGATAACTGTGTAAAGCAATTTGGGCGTAATGTTTATTTTTAAATAAATAAAACCTCTAAACCACAAATAACTTTTATTTTAAACCTCATGTACATTTTAATTGCACAGCAATCATCTTCAGTGGTATTTAAAAAGTACAATGTTGTATTTTTTAAATACCTCTGAAGATGATTGCTGTGCAATTGAAATGTACATAAGGTTTAAAATAAAAGTTATTTGTGGTTTAGAGGTTTTATTTATTTAACAATTAAGAAAAGATGCTTCTTTTAAATCGTTATTAAATACTATTCGATGATTCTAGTCATAAACTCAATCATTATAAAAATCTTACTTATTTATTTTGAACGTTTCATGCCCGTGTCCAATTTTTAATAATAATAATATTATTATTAATTTATTTGTTTAAAGGTAACTGAGTATTCTAATAGGTAGTAACTACTAACCTGAAGGTGCTGGGTTCGATCCTGCATTGCGGCCAATAATTGGTATGGATTTTACAGCCGTCAGGTTACGCAGTACCTAGATTACCTATAATGAATCCTAAGGTAATAGGAAGCGGTTAAACTGTATCATTGACTATAATATAATCAACACTATTAAACTTTTGAATAATGTACGGCTCAAGTATGGCCAACATAGCCTACTTTTTCAATACCAGTTCTTGAGAAATAATTATTTTTTTAATAGAATAAAAACCAGCTCTTATTATATTTAAAAGAATCTTACCTTAAACTATCGCATTATAACATTGCAATTAAAATATCTTAGTTTTATTGTTAAAAAAATTTAAGCCTTCAAATTAAGTTATTATTTAGACCTGTAAAAACAATTCCAAGTTTAATTTCTCATGTTAGGTTAAATTGGTTAATTAAAAAATAATACCAATTTTTTTGATAAAAAGAATTATATTTTTGTTAAAAAGAATTACATTTCTGCTACTTAAACGTTTAACTTATATTTTTAAATATCTATTACTACATATAAGAAAATATATAAATGAGTAGATATATAATGAGTAAATATAGTTTTTTATTTCACTAGGAGACGGCATTCTTTCTGTTTTTCAATTTAAATGAAAACCAACAAGTACATGTACTTGAACGAACAATGTCCCAATCACTCGCAACGTTTAAAATCTATCGAATTTTACCATTATCAGTTTTTAGATAAAACAAAGTTTGGTTATGTTTGGATGGGTCGCGTGGCAGCAGGTGCTCTGACAGGTGCCAAGACACAGGTGACTGGGAAACAATCAGGTCCAGGTGCCAGGAAGACAATGTTGGAAGTTAATCCTGGCAGCTGATTAGTAAAAGTACAATATATAATCAAAGACATTGCCAAGTTACAACGAATTGGCGAAACGTTCTTCCTGGTTGACAAACAAAACATTACACTAATCAAGGAGTTACATCTTTGTGAAAAAGTAATTCAGGAATGCGTGAAAATAAGAGTCTGCTGGCCGAGCTTTAATGCTGGTGCAAGAGTTTGGCTCCATTTAGCTTGTTTGATATTAAACTTTCACATATTAAAAAGCAATGATAACGTTTTGTGTGTCACTTTAAATTGAAAAAAAAATATACTTTTTAAAATATAATGGTTTACATCTTTAATATTATAAAAAAAACCAACACACATTTTTCGTGGAAATAATTCTTATTCAATTTATGGGATTATTAAATTAATTTGGAAATAGTAATTATTCTCCCCTAACTTACTATCTGTATCATTACTACTGCTAAATTGGTTTTGTAACATCTTCATTACCTACTATAATATTCTTTACGTTGTAAATGTTTCTTTACGTTCCTTTGAGTTGTAAGTTAGAGTTTGTAGTTGTAACACTCACTGATGATCATTACTTTGTCATTGAAACGAGTAAGAGTAAATAAATGATTAATTTGTGAGTTTTGTGTATGTTTTTATTTGTTTTTATAAAATTCTTGTCGTAAGTTGTACTAAGTATTTTTTAGTATCTTTTTGTTCAACTTCTCCGGATGTTATTTTTTTAGTCTCAACGTATTTTGGGAAATTCTCAAAATTTCAGTGGATGAATGTGCTTAATAATGGGGCTATAAATGTCGAAAAAACTATTGTAAATTATTTTAACAAGAATTTAAGTTTTTTCTAAAAAGACGCTCCTTAAAAAGTGTGTGGTTTGACCTTGAAAAATACTTTTGACCTTGTTTTATTAAAAGATTAGATGTTAAGTTAGGTATCTTTCTTGAAAAAAGTGAATCCAAAAACATGATACTCAAACTATCTCTAATCAATAGTTTATCAACCAGACTAGTTTCGGTGACACTGCCGCTATCGTCAGTCGGCTTTCACTAACTTATTTTAATCTTGACATCAATTTAAAAATCAACAGTGCTCTCATGGACAATATATTAATCAACAAGTGAGATAAAACATTAAAGAAGATCAAAAAGAAATCTTACACATGATAGATACCTTTTTTACATTATTTAAATACACATCACATGATTTAAGAAATTAAACTTCTTATAATAATGTTATGAATATGATCTAAGAAAATATCAAAATGGGGAAAAAATTAAAGAAACAACAAATAATAATTAAAATCTGAAAGCTACAACATTTATAAAGAAAAAATAATACAAAATAACCAAAATATAAAATAACTCTAAATAAAAATTATTGAAATTACACTGTGGAAAGTATTTATTCTGTGTAAGCTTATTTACTACAAGAAGTTTTAACAAAACTATTTCGTTTAACTAGAAGAGCTACCATACAAATAACAAAAAGGTAACTAGAAAACGATCAACATCGATAAAATTGTAAATGTTAATTATAACAACTGTAGGTTTTGAAAAGGAGAGACGAATCCTTCCAGAGTTCCGACTGATTGTTGACTGTGTCATCTCGGAATTTGATTGTAAATCAGGCCTCCCATGTATTAAGCCTCAATCTTCTCACTGTTTATTGTATTTTATTTTGTTTAAGTTAGATTTTCAACATTATCTCTGTTGTTAATTAAGGTTTGTTGAAACATAAGTTTGGTTTGATTATTAATTTTTAAAAAATCATTTGTTTAGGGTAATAGGAAAAAATATCAATTAACCTAAATCATCCTTTCAAGAATAATAACAATCCTATTAAACTGAACGAAACATTTATTTTAATTAAGTAGCTTAATGTCGATGAATCAGCTTATATGAAAACCTTATGGGTATTTTCAAAAAGAATAGGCCTTCAATTATTTTTTTTACGTTACTCTATCAATTAAAAACACTTTTTATTCTAGAAAACCGCAATAAGGTTTTTTATTATATGGTTTAAATATCGATAGTAAACAAATCAGTTTTAAAGGCGACTTTACTTTGGTAGTTTTACATTACAATTATTATTAACTATACTGTTCAGGCCTACAGGACGTCCGAGTCATTATTATGTTTAGTATATGTTTTTGATTGAATAAAAACTTTGGTTTGATTCCAGTTACTACGTACCATCAACTTTTATAAGTTTTATTAACAATTTCTGTTGATGAGTACACTCAAGTTTAAAAATTAGAAAATAAAAAAATAAATGTATATTTCAAGAGGCCTAATTAAGGATAGCAATAAAGTTATCTAAACGTTAGCAAATATTTAATAAATGATACTTAACTCACTACACAACCGCTATTTCATTCAACGACAACATTTTTGTGAGTGTTACATCGTCAAAATAATAAATAATTGTACGAGAAATATGATATACTGAATATGAAAATATTTTAATAATTATTGGAATAATTTACTTTGGTTTAATAATTATATATAATACACGCAACCTCTAACCAGAAATATTTTTATTCTAGTCCTTTGTACATTTCAGTTATAAAGTAACCATCCTCAGAGGCATGGCAACACATATACAAATAAAAATATTTGTGATTAGAGGTTGTGTGTTTTATTTATTAATATATTGAATCATCTAAGTTGCACACATTCATTACTTTCTATAGAAAGCTATGCAAATGGTATAATCCTGCTCAGAGAAGTCGGAAGATTTTCAACGGACGTTTCTCGTATTCTCTGTTTTATCTTTTCATCCTGGAACGATTCTCACAAGAGATAATCTCCGTTTTTACAAAGGAAGCAACCCCTTGCAAAATATTCTAACGGTTCTACACATGATATTTCATTTCGTCCCCTCTAAACATTATGTTCTATGTGAAAAGGCGGGTTCATGTTTAGAAAATCATACGAAAGATTACACTTGGGGCGTTTACGGTGCTTTCAGTACCGCTAGGTGGACGGTTTTATTGTTTAAAAGGCAGTATATTTTACTAAACAACTTCAAAATTGTGTACAGCTGCTTGTGTAAAAATGGACTGATTCTTTTGCAATGATTCAATCGAAACATTAAAACTGTTCTTCTTCAGTGCTTTTTAAGTAATGATACTTAAAATCTATATTTATAGATATTTGAATTACCTTTTTAAAACACACAAACAAAAATACCAGTAAAAGTAAAATTTATTTTAAAAAATACAAAAGAAATGTTTTGTTTTAATATATCGCTTTACTTTTTATTAGTAATTACTTCAACGCTTGCTTAAGAATTACAATTACAAAACCACACAGAGTGTTCACATGTAAATTTAATAATAATATATTTGTTTTTAAACCAATAAGATTTGGGTTACTACATTTAGTATAGGGCTGTCTTACTAGGCCCAATGGTTTGAGTGAAGGTGGTAATGTAATCGTGCTTTATGCTTCAATTGCTTATTTATTAATTTAAGTTTGACCTATTGAATACTGGGTAGGCCTACTTTAAGTTGACCTGGGTACTGTAAAAGCACAAACGAACTCTTTGGATATGCCCGAGATCGAATCTGTGAGTTTTAGATTAGTTGTCAGACTAGGTTAGTGCTCTACAGACTATATCACTCAAACATGTAACTTGTAATTCTATTTATTAACATTTATATTGTGCTAACGAAATTTCCACCATATGAACTGAACAAAACCAGAAGTTATGTTTGCTCTTATTGTTTTCTTAGTAATTGTATGCATTATTTAATGTTTTACGAAAAGACTAGAACTTGTAAAACATGTTGTCTATATAGTTCCTTTTAGTTTTTGCAACTTTATTTTTTGTTACTGTTTTACGTTTTGTTTTTTTTATGTCCAAATTTTTTTTTCCCGAAAATTTAATCAATATTTTCAGTTCACTTCAATAACTTTAAACTATTTTAGACAGAGGGTTTCGATTGTATTAAGTAATTATTAATTTTTTATTGACATACTAATTGGGATAAAGTATCCTTCATTTTCATATTTTCATTATTATTGTTATTATTATTATTATTATTATTATCGTTATGATTATATTATCATATAATTCATAACCAAAATCTATCAACAATAAAGGTTCTTCGAAATGAATCAGCTGATCAAAAAAATATAATCGTACTCAACCACTGAAGTTAACCAAAGCAACAATCATTAAATTAAACATTAATAACCAATTACATTACTTTATTGTACAAAACCATGCATAACAAACAGAAACCTGAACGAGATATAAACTATGCAATATAACTTTAAAAAATAAGAAACTTGAGTCACTTTATATCTTGCGTCTCTAATAAAAAGATTGGTGTCACTTTATCGTGATCGATAATTAAATTTTGCTTAAGAAATAATAGTTTTATGAATAGTTAAGCTTCTTGTCGTCTTCTCGTTTATAATACAGTTATATTTTTCAAACAATATTCATGAATTTAATACGGAAGAGAAATATGCTATAGAGATATGAAGAGACGGAACCCAGTAAGAAAGAGATCTACAGAGACCCCGTCTGGGTTGGGACACTAGTTTACTCGGTGCGATTTTTGAATGATAAATCCCTGGTTTTAGAATTACAGTGCTTGTTCCTATGGACGCTGAAAAAAAGTATTTAATATTTATGCTTGACAATTATTTACCACATTATTATTTTTATTTTTTGAATCAACCTTTAAATGTTAAAATAATGACAGGTTGAAACTAAATTATGTCGTAATATTTCTATTGTGAAATAAAAATATTTTTTGTAAACAGATTGATAATTGTCAGACTAAGTAAAACCAAATATTATTAAGACACTAAAGATTTGTGTATATATCACCAAATGTATGTATTTTTGTTGTATTTATAAATAACATGAGTTTTTTTCAAGAGTTAATATTCCTTGACACTTAGTAGGCCTATCCTTATTTTTCAAATAAGAAACATTCTATAAGAAACCTTATATATTGAAAGTTCTTTGAAGATCCAACACAGAAAATTGAAAATAATTTTATTAAAATTTTATTTAATAAGAGTTAATTAAGTGGTATCTCAAATGTAATTATAATTATAATGCCTATATTAAAGCCGGGAGCCTAAGGACTTCACAGAGTGAAAAATCCACAGCGACCTAGATCACGCTTATCTATGCATGTAGGTCGATTGTAATGGTAAGTACCTTAGAACATAACGGAAACGGATGTATTGGGGTTGAAGAGGAAGTAATTTACACTTTCTTTACTTGTCAAGGGTGTGTTGCTCCACCTGCCGTAGTAAAAGACGGATTGCTTCGGAGGGAAGGTTTGTTTTTCTTTTTACGTTTCCTTGATGCTCGTTTTTGATCAAATATATTTATTGGGCCCCCTTTACTTTGACTTGTTTCACCTGTTGCTTTCTTAAGCATTTATTTTGCCCGATATTAAACAGGACCGACCTTGTTATCGTTCCAATTTCTTTTTAGAATTGAATGCTTACTCGTAAAACCTCCAACAAAAGTGTAGGCCCTACTTTCAAATAGTTCTGTTTGCCCTATAAAATACATCATTATTATTCAATAGGAATGTAACATAACCTTAAGGGACTAATTTTCTCAAACATCGAAATCTTGTTGCTGTTCATGACGAGCTGGTTGTTAATTACTTATTACACTTTTGATATAACTTGCGACCAGACTTTTAGTTAGCAAAACGTCTGGTCGCAAGTTATATCAAAAGTCTAATAAGTAATTTTCTCACTCTAATCTCAATTATAATTCGCAATATCCATTTCATCCTTCGCCTAATCATCATACATTCGCATACTATCATGATTTAGTCATTTTAGCGTGGAATAAATTAAATTCTTTTCTTTTGAATGTTTTATAAACTCAAAACCATTATGAATGACGTTTCATAAAAAAGGAGAATGCGTACGTTTGTAAAAACTTGCATAAACATATTTTCGAATATACCTCTCTGAACACTTTTTCTGGTGTTAACATCTTCAGAAATAACTTCTGAGCTATAATTTCTTCAGTGTCAAACTTTAATTTTATTTTTAATATAATGGGAGCTACTTACAATTTGGCAGAGCAGCTGATATAGTCGCTATATCTCTCCGTCAGCACGAGCCCACTGTAAAGAAACTCTGCTGAGAATCAAATGCCTTTCAGGGGTCTCGTTATCTAACAAACTGAATGCCATCTTCCCTTCATACAACTAATGAAGTCTCGTAAAAAATAACTTTTGAGTAGATAGCATGTTCACTCATAAAAACTACATACAGCTTAAAGTTCTGCTAAACAATAAGTTTAAAGTAGAGGGCATGCTCAACCATAAAAGGTACATACAGCTTAAAGTTCTGCTAAACAATAACTTTAAAGCAGATGTCATGTTCACTTCATATAGGCTACAAAGAACTTGAGGTTCCGATAAAAAACTGATAAAGAATAACTTTAAAGCAGATGCCATGTTCACTTCATATAGGCTACAAAGAACTTAAGGTTCCGATAAAATACTGATAAAGAATAACTTTAAAGCAGATGTCATGTTCACTTCATATAGGCTACAAAGAACTTAAGGTTCCGATAAAAAACTGTTAAAGAATAACTTTAAAGCAGATGTCATGTTCACTTCATATAGGCTACAAAGAACTTAAGGTTCCGATAAAATACTGATAAAGAATAACTTTAAAGCAGATGTCATGTTCACTTCATATAGGCTACAAAGAACTTAAAGTTCCGACAAAATACTGATAAAGAATAACTTTAAAGCAGATGTCATGTTCACTTCATATTGGCTACACAGAACTTAATATTTAGATAAAATACTGATAAAGAATAACTTTAAAGCAGATGTCATGTTCACTTCATATAGGCTACAAAGAACTTAAGGTTCCGATAAAATACTGATAAAGAATAACTTTAAAGCAGACGTCATGTTCTCTTCATATAGGCTACATTGAGCTTGAAATCTCAAAAAGCAATAGCTTCTAAGTGAACATCATGTTATTTTCATATTGGGTACATAGATCTTTTAGTTACATGAAACTTAAATTTTAATATGGATGATAAGTGGGAAAACTAAATAGTTGCATAATCAATGCTTCCTTGGAAAGCAAATATAACAGAAACTAAAAATTGAATTCACCATCCGCTTGAGTTTATATATTCTTTAGAAAAATAGGACCTTGATTTAAATTTGTATAACAAGTAACATTAGTAAATTATTCGATAGTATCCAAACAGCTCAATAATAGAAGACACAGCTGATTCGTGGTAAAAGCAAACAATGGTTGTAAGGGCTAATAAACCAATTGCTTTCTTTCACTTAGAAAAGATAATACTGCTTTAGGTTTGAAGCCAATATTAGGAAGCAAATCTCTTATCCGTATCTCTTGATAAAACTTTTAGCTACTTCCGGAACTATTTCCTTAAGCTAAAAGGAAAAGAAGACATTTTTTATCTTTGTACCGAAGGTTGCTAAATCTAAAGGTCATAATCTATAAAATAAAGGGGTAAATTAGAAGAATCTAAATACTAAAAAAAACACGGGCATGATCTAATAAGAGGAAAACCTTAGAAGACGATACTAAAGAAGCTTCCGAAAAAAGAGTAACGTAGATCAATACGCTACTGTTTTACGGTTAAAGTACATTCCAAACGAATGCTGTGCATAAGGTGGTCATTAAGAGTTATTACGATTTTAAAATAAGGTAAGGCTCTAATAGTTTAAAAGTTTTTCTAAACTGTTCTTATTGCTGTTAATAATACCAAAATTGTTACTCTTTCTGTTGCTTTGAAAAAATCCTCTTATACAGAAATGGTCACATATGATACAAGACCATCAGTTCGGATTTAGATACAAGCATTCGAATAAATATATTGCTTAACATATATCTAAAGAGAATCACGTTTGATAAAGTTTGTCATGAATGATTTCAATGTATATTACAATGCGGTCTTGAAAATAAAAATATTCAGTACTAAAAAAAAGGTCTACAAGGGTGACCGTAAACTTATTCAGTAAGTATTGAACGCGAGAGATTGTTAATTTACTATGGAAACTTCTAAAGACAATTACTTTGAAAGATTGACAATTGGAGGTAAAATCGAATCAGAAAGTAACAAGTTCCAGATCTGTGTTCCATATACTAGTAAATGGGCTTGGACTTTGCTCAAACTTTTATAAATAAAACTGTGTGGTACCAAATCTACATTTGTTTCATCGTTCTAACTGAGAAAAAATATTACAACCGAAACTATTAACGTTAGAAACTTGAAATTACGTAGGTAGATTCGTTTCGTAACAGAATTGGAATGGGAAAATATTTTTCAACACAATAATTTTAAGGATCTTTAGAAATATTTTCGTATAACAACTGTAGCTATTGGTTCATCTAAGGAATCAGCAGTTTCAAATTAGAAAAGTAAAGAGCTTAGCAAGAGTAAATACAATTTAAATACGATTCAACATAAACCTAAACTAAAGGTTTAAGTAAAAAGAAATAGCTTAATATTTATTGTAGTGATAAAACTCCAAACTAGAAGAAAAAACTAAAATTAAAATGTATTTGAAATGTACATATTTTATTGATACATTATATAGACCAATATATATATTAATTTTTTGCTAAGTTTTATATGAATGTCACGCAGGGAGCCGTGATGAGAGCATACTTGTCGTTACATAAACATCTATAGGACATAAACATCTATAGGACGTAAACATCATATAGGACATGAACATCTATAGGACATAAATATCTATAGGACATAAAAATCTATAGGACATAAACATCTATAGGACATGAACATATATAAGACATAAACATCTATAGGACATAAACATCTATAGGACATGGGCTAAAAATCTATTGGACATAAACATCTATAGAACGTAAACATCTATAGGACAAAACATCTATAGGACATAAACATCTACATGACATTAACATCTATGGGACATAAACATCTATAGGACATAAACATATAGGATATAAACATCTATAAGGCATAAACATCTATAGGACATAAACATCTATAGGACATAAACATATAGGATATAAACATCTATAGGACATAAACATCTATAGGACATAAACATCTATAGGACGTAAATATCATATAGGACATGAACATCTATAGGACATAAATATCTATAGGACATAAAAATCTATTGGACATAAACATCTATAGGACGTAAACATCTATAGGACATAAACATCTATAGGACATAAACATCTATAGGACATAAACATATAGGATATAAACATCTATAGGACTTAAACATCTATAAGACACAAACATCTATAGGACATAAGCATCTATAAGACATAATCATCTATAGGACATAAACATCTATAAGACACAAACATCTATAGGACATAAACATCTATAGGACATAAGCATCTATAAGACACAAACATCTATAGGACATAAACATCTATAGGACATAAACATCTATAGGACATAAACATCTATAGGACATAAGCATCTATAAGACACAACCATCTATAGGACATAAACATCTATAGGGCATAAACATCTATAGGACATAATTAATTTCAACTATGTTTAAAACATTTCCTCGTATAACAAATACAGTAAAACGAGGAGTATTTTCTAAATTGTTGAAGTAAAGTTTTGCTGATTTTAGAGTAGAGATTCTATAAAGATAATGTAGGAGTATTTGAATAAATGCTCTTAAAGTATAAATTATCAACTTATTTCGTTCACGTAAAGTCAGTCCGAACAAAATGTTATATAGATTAACCAATAAAATCTAAAGCCTATTTGTCCGTATTAAGCTCTTACTGTTGAAACGTAATTTCTTGCCGACGTAAATATCAGTTGTATATTTTAGTACAAGAACCTAGCAAAGAACTGCTAACAAATACTTACCAAATACGTTTGTTGTTTAAAAATTAAAACTAATTTGTTTTCAATAAAGTACTGAAAACTTTATCGTAGATATGTAATAAAAAGGCAGTAAAATCAAGTTGTCTCAAGTACCCTCGGCGAATCTACCTTTTGTCGTTAATTACGTTTTTCGGTTGGTAAAGTAGAACAGACTGATAATGTAATGATGATGACGATAATAAGACGAACGTAGCGTGAAGCGTGAAGAAAAGCATGCGTAGAACGTGCCGCTCTGTCGATAGTGCCTTCACTTCACTTAGGCATAAAGGTCTTCTCGTTACAGCGTTTGAAGAATTTTGTTCAGTGTAAACCAAACTTTCACTGAGAAGATATTTTAAAATTGTTTTCCAATAGCGATGAAAACAACGTTTCAGTTTTTAGACAGAATTTCTTTTCATAAGATTTTTAACATTTTTCTATAGTCTAAAAAAAACTGGAATAAGAGTGGGGCTGTGGCGGAGAGGGGGGCTACGTTGCCAGTTGGAATACTTGTCAGTCACAGAGAATAGGTAATTCAGTTTCGTAATTTTGATTAGTAAGAACCAATAGGCTTGTGTTTAGTAATTTCTAAAGTATTATTATTTTAAAGTGTTGTTACCAATAGATTACAATAATATTTGTTTATAAACTGAAAGACTATAGTTCTGTGTTTCAAAATTATTTTATTAGTCAGCATATCTTTAAAAACATTTGAGGGGTACGTGTAATAGTTTAAATCAAAATCTTTAGATCCGATGTTTTTAAATTAAAAATGTATTGATTCTTAGTGATCTTAAGTAACAGTCATCTACTTTTTAAAATATTATAAACGAGCCATTTAAGTCCTGACAGAGACTGTTTATTGCGTTTAAAATATTCAATAAAACAATAAAGGTTAAAGCGCACACCACTACTATAAAATCACTCACGCCCCACACATACACTATAACACTGATTGACGAGATGTACTTCGACAGAATCTAGCTAATCGTTCAATCGGTGCCGAGCCCCCAACTCTCTAGTTCCTTTCACTTTCGTAGAATTCTATAATGTGATACTATAATATTCCCCCTACATTCTATACCAGGGTTTTTAGAAAAGGTATAAGAAAACCTCTCTACATTTACAAGCCTATTCTTCATAGACAAAAATATTCCCAGACAAAAATTACAAAAAAAACCTATAAGCTCTAATTCATGTAGTTCTTCTTCATTATCTAGAAACTTGGACAACAAAAAACAATAGACTACATTTAGTGATGAGAAGAAGCATGTTAAATCTGTTCTTTTGTAGGATGTTAATGTCACCTGTTAGGCACAGTTGGGTCAGGCATGGTAAAAATCGTTACTTCCTGTTATTTCTTGCTGAAAAATATCAACAAAACTGGAATTGAAAAATGTTCGGAGAGTTATCAATAGGATGTGATTTTTATAAAGTTAAAAGTGATAAATAAGTGATCATTACGATATCTCAAGATGTATAACAAAAAATTGGAAATTATAAGTAGCGATAAGATATAAAATTAAATCCCTCTATAGTTTCATTTAAAACATAATAGGACTCTACTAAAGTGAAATCTGGCAGAAGGGGGGGGAGGCTGCTGCCGCCTGTTCGAATGAGAAATCCACATCCTGGCGAGACGATGAGCCTTGTTGCCAATTCTACGTTAAACTCCAGTTAGTTGCATAGTGGTCACATCGTTCAAACTGACAACAGAGCATCCCTACCTCGCCATAGACCCGTTCCTATTCTGCTTTACATCGAAACTAGTGCTAAGGACTTAGAAATCAATAAAATGTCTGTGCGTGTGTTCCTGATCTTTGTTTTATGGTTTATCTGTAGTAAATCTGCTCTCACCAGGAACAGGACATGATTATTGCTAAATCAAGGTTTATGAAGATGTATAAGAGAAATTATGAGGAATAAGGGTGAGAAGGGAATTGTCTGATATTAAGAGTTGAGACATGTGGTGTTTCGCTCAAGCAGCAACTCTGAAGTGGGTCATAGACGAGGCTGTTTCTTTGGCCTAAATTGATTGGGAAATTGGGTTAAGATATTTCTACAATTGAATACTAAACTCTCACATTATAAAAGTAGCTATTTTGGGATATAAGAGATGATACAGCTTATGTACAGTTGCATGTATGAAGTAGACTTTCCGTAGGGGCCTTAAACAGTTGCAGTAGTAATATTTAATACAAGAATTAAAGGCGGATCAAACCCAAGATTGGATGTATATTGCTTAGGCCTTAGATCACCCGTAAGAGGCTCCAAATCCCAAATGATAATAGATGATAGAGATTACTCCAAATTAAATTCTATTACTAATAAATGAATAGTCTCAATTTAGGAGTAGACTACCTTTGGTCAAAAGAAATAATTAGAATTTTATAAAACAATATCTACCAACTATTTAAGCTGAAAAAAATGAACATAAATACAACTCGTACTCCTAAAACATTGGTGTGAACGGAACATTTGTACTTTAAGTAATATTCAAGTAGTAATAAAAATCTAGACAATTAATCCTACATCAGGCGTGGTATAGTGTTCCGCTAGGTAGCGTTACAGGCCGATAGTCACCATTACAATATGGCCGTCGCCTAAGACTTACTTCTTAATGACATCCCTTATTTAATTAATTGGGGTAGTCTAGAAGGGTTGAAACAGGATATCCCTTATAGCCAACCAAGCCAGACGTTCTAATAATCGAATTAGTTACCCTTTCCTTACACAACGAGTTGTTAATGTCTTAGGTTGTGATATTGTATCGAAACATTTGAGTTATGTTAACTGCAACTATTCGATAACAGATACATTTATTTTTTTTACGTTTTATCAGGATAAACTATTTTAAAAAGCAAAAATATTTAATATTGCATTGATTTGTGTTTCATCCATTTGTAATGGTATACCTTGAGACAATAATTGTTTTAAATTTTCTATTTTATTAGGTCAGTTAAAATCCATTCAATAAAAATATAATTCGGCAAGTATTCAACTCTAATAGCTCATTTCATGCCCTTTTTAACGACTTTCAAAAGATATGTATTGGACCTGATCTTGTAAAGCAGCCCTAAATTATTTTACGTTTCTTAAAATTGATTTCAGAGTACAGTATTTTCAATTTATCGGACGGACGATTACAATAACAATTTTGGTCATGCGCCCTATACAATTTTACTGTAAAATATAGAATGATACTCCGAGGTCATTTGTAAGGGTTTGTAGTTCCTTTTAACAATTAAATTTAGGCTGCTGAACTTAACATTATCATATATATGTAGAAACGACCTTTTCTCAAAACTAGAAATCGTTTTAGCTGTTCACTCAACTTTAAGTATTTACAAGGTCATCATTTTTGTTTAAAGTAATTTATAATTTAAATGTTTTCTATGAGGAAGTGGATATGATAAAGGATTTTAGGGTGATCAGCCAGTATTATGTATGACGATAAAAAATATGTGAAGGATTTTTAGTATACACTGGACAAAGGTAATGATATAGCTTTTTTTATATAGGCTAATGACAGAACAAAGACAATAAGGGAAAGAGATTGGAAAAAGAGGAGCTTTGCGGAAATGTGGTATATAAAAAACAAGGAAAACATTATTTGAATAAAATGACAGAATTAAATGATTTTCCATCTCCATATGTAACTTTAGCAGTGAAATTTAACATTTTTGTAGGTTTTTTGGTCACTTGAGGTAATGTATATATATTAGAATGATTGTATGTTTTTAAAAAAATTTAAAATGTTGACTCTATTATTAATAGTAGATGTGTTAGTAAATGTATCTGTGATTTGACTGTTTTATTGTGATAAAAAAAAAACATTTCACTTGTAAATGGATATTTATTCAGTGCTATAATTTGTTGATTTTTCTGTTTATATATTTTATAAATGTTTGTATTTTATAAATAGTAAATTATGTTGTATAATTATATAATTAAAATTGAGGTCTTGAAAAGGGGAGTTCGGAAAGAAATTAGAAACGTTCAGTGTTTTTAAAAAAGCAAAATTGTCTGCGATCTGTTATTAGCCTATATACAAAATTAATAGTTATTAACAGACATTAAATAAAAATATTAGATATAATAGCTATGATTTAGAATACAGAAAAGGGGTGGTGGCTGCTATGAGTACAGCATACATACCTGAAGTAGACCACCCATAATAACCCATTACGCTCCAAAGAAAAGAAGAATGAGTTAAAGCCGAGGGAGAATCCCTATCCATAAAACTATAAGGTATGTACTGATCAATTAATTCTAGTCTCTTTCGGGATACATGAGTTGTTACTTGCCAAGACTACCTAAAGACGCTCATGCATAGAATCCACGTGCTCCCACCACCTGATTGCACTTTTTGCGGAAGTGGGAAAATGAGCACGGTCCATCTACTTACTCGAAGAGACCTCTATCACAGCCGAAGACTAGGATGAAGAAGAGAGCACTGGTCAAAGGTCGGAAGGTGAGATTAGGCTTTAGTTTGGAAGAAGTGACAGCTGGAATAGGTACTGGAAGAAAAGGAAAGTGATCCCTAGGTACTGTAAATAAAGAACGTTATATATCGAATGCCAATGTAGATCTGCCTTTTACCATGTTTTATCATATTTTACCAATGTTTTAACAATTTAAAAAATAATTAAATGATAAATCTATTAGTAAAAGAATGTCGATTCATATAAACAAAACGGGGTGTCATGCAATAGATTTAATTATTTTGCAGTTTGATTACCGAGCTTTTAATAACTACCCTGTTGTGTCAAAAATATGAAACATACTCACCAAATAAACTACTTTTCTTCTAAAATTAGCACACAGAAAGATCGTTGATTATAGACGGCGTGAAAGTGCCTAAGAACTGTTACTTTTATTTTCCATTGAGCCCAAATAATTTCCTACACAGTTTGCTTTCATACATAATTTATAAGCCAAAATTATAACACATTAAATCCTTTCTTTTAGTGAAAAAAACTCCTTCTTCATTATTGTACAGTTACTCGAAACTAATTAAATATTCATTAAAAAGAATCCGCAAAAAGGAGATTCGCGAGCCCAGAGGAAGTGTGCCGTTAACAAAATCATTCCCAGAACCGAAGAATTGTGTGACTTATGATTATATACTCCACTGACCGACTCCAAGGTCCTAAGTGTTTCACAATCATTATGTATTGTTTGAAAATCCTTGATGTGTCATAACGTGTGATTACGGGAAGGTGCATGCAAGGAGGTTGGCCTATTGTTACACTTAGGAGCGTATGTGGAAACTAAGACGTTCGCCGTTGATCCGAGAAGCTTAATGGCAGCGCATTAGGCATATTATTTTAACACTGTTTTTGTTGTTGAATCCTTAGCTTGGTAACTTTATCCATTCCGGTACATAATATATGGAGCCTTCATATATCCAATAAATTTCACATACCAATTAGGTTTCGTATTCTTTTACATGCTTACACAAATCTATGCAACTGTTCTGTAACAGATTCTTAGCTGGTAATTTTCTTTAGGCTATACCCAAAGCACGATAAATGAAGCTTTCGGTATATATTCTGCTTTAAATCCTGTCTTACACTGTTGCCGATTCTCACGCGATTACACATCTCTACAACTGTTTTATAATACATTCTTAGTTTGGTAATATCTTTGCACCCAGAACAAGATAAATGGAGCGGTCAATTATATTCTGTTTTAAATCCAGACTCTTACTCACAATATTTTTCATTCGCACGCGATTACACATCTCTACAACTGTTTTATAATAAAATTCTTAGTTTGGTAATATCTTTACACCCAGAATACGATAAATGGAGCGGTCAGTTTATATTCTTCTTTAAATCCAGACTCTTACAATATTTTTGATTCGCACGAGATTACACATCTCTACAACTGTTTTATAATTAATTCTTAGCTTGGTCTTTTTTTAGAGCCTACACCCAGAGCACGATAAATGACACTTTTGGTTTATATTCTGCTTTAAATCCTGTCTTACACTGTTGCCGATTCTCACGAGATTACACATTTCTACAACTGTGTTTTAATACATTCCTAGCTTGGTACGTTTCTGTAGTGCCTATACCCGGAGCACGATAAATGAAACTTTCGGTTTATATTCTGCTTTAAATCCTGTCTTACACTGTTGCCGATTCTCACGCGATTACACATCTCTACAAATGTTTTATACAGTAATAGCCTACATTCTTAGTTTGGTAATTTCTTTACACCCAGAACACGATAGATTAGGGGTTCTATATTCGCCTTTCTGTCTCTTACGGACGCTCTTATTCTTATTCACGCGTACGTATCTCCATCCAACTGTCCTGCATCACATTTTGATTTAGCAGTTTCTTTCGGCCAACATATAGGAAAATAGACACGTGCACCCATGTTTGTAATCAGATTCTAAATAAAGAGGATTTCAATTTTTCAGTTTTTGTCGTTTATAAACTTTATTATGAAGTCACTATGAATGCACTAGTTGTTTCTATCTTCATTTTTAGTTACTAGTTTATATTTATAGGCCTACACATTAACATATATAAAAATATGCAAAGCCTTTCTAATAGGAGTACAGTAATT
Organism: Prosapia bicincta; assembly: GCA_036971475.1. Classification (NCBI taxonomy): domain Eukaryota; kingdom Metazoa; phylum Arthropoda; class Insecta; order Hemiptera; family Cercopidae; genus Prosapia; species Prosapia bicincta. The sequence continues at coordinate 350,692,178 of JBAIZL010000001.1, forward strand.
ACTTTAATTGTTTAATGAGAACCACCGGTTAGGGAAATATACTGTCTTTATTACATAGGCGTCGATTTTATTAAAGATTTTTCGTTCTACTATCGATATCTTTGAACAATATGTTGTTTTCTATGAAGAGCTTTTTATTGTCTTCCTCGTTTCACATATTTTTCATGTTTTTTGTCTACTTTTTACCTCATTCAAAGTTTTTCCCAAGCCTACTTTTTTATACATTGTATTTTTTACAGTAATTTTAAAGTTGTAAAATGTTGAAACAAATATTGAGTATAATGAACGCAAGATACAATGAGAAAGTCTTTCTTAGTTAAGTAATAACAGATGTGTTGATCTAAATACAAAGTGCGCTGAGGTTGAGCGGGGAATTCAAAATACTAGAAACGTTATCTTCGATTCGGCACGCACACTTTCATACGATTCTTGTGACGTTTAACGGCCTTGTTACAAAGTTGTGGCTCAATCTCACCAATTACTCGTCGAATCTCATCCTTGAGTTGAAGAATTGTTGGTGGATGAGTGCGTGATTTCCCAAATGTCGAAAAAAGAAATCATAAAGTGTTGAATCACAATTCCTTTTCGAGGCCTCATAATTTAGGTTTGCGACAAACATTTCTGACAACAAACCAATTCCCATGCGCAATATAACTGGTAGCGTTGTCCTCTTTAACCAGGTAAGGTTGAGGCCCAAGAAACTTCATAAACTACTATTTTCTTTCCTCATCTTAGCTTGTGCTTTATGTACTTGGTCAGTCGTTGCAAAGACATTACACTATCTTTTTTCAGAAATATTTTATTTACATTTTTAAAATAACTTATAAAGTTCATTGGTTCATAAATTATCCCTGAGCAAACATTTTTCATTATTGACATGTCATTTTTTATATTTATTTACCAAAATCTTTCAATAAATCTTGAATGTTTTCCCGTATAATTTTATCGTTTTTTTAAAAATTCTAACTATTAGTTTATGAACCAATAACGTAAGATTTTAACATAGTATACGACTTAGTTTTTTCCAACCATAAGTACTATTTTGCATACAAAGTAGATTCTCTACTATCTGACGTTCACTCACTGTTATCAATCGTAACGGCGACGTCAAAACGTTACCGAGAAAATGCACTGTAAGCGTCTAGTTTTTGTTGTCATTGACTAATGGAAGTTGTCAGATGTCTCCAGATTTATTCCGAGATTTCCTTATAGTCTGGACTCTTTCTGTAAGCCAGCCGTGTATTTCAGATAATCAAAACTATAATATATATAAATATATATATGTATATATATATATATATATATATATATATATATATATATATATATACATATTTATTTATTTATTTAGTACTCGTGTATGTTACGTGTGAGTATGTTTATATATAACTATATATTATAACTAAGTAAGACTTATTTGAACTTTTAGAAATAAACCTTTATCTTCCAATAACTGAGAATAATTATTCCGGCCAAATGACTGTCCACACGAACACCAGAGTAATCATATATCGATTCAGGACAGAGGACCACTAGAAAGATATCAGTAGCAGAATCAATTTTGCTATAAGGCAAAATATGTCTTAAAATGTGGAAGGTATTCTTATGACTGTTGATGATGATGATGATGTGTCCATCTGATGAGTTTTCTCATGATAACTTAGGGGTAGATAACAATTCTATCAATTAGTTCTATATTGTCACCCTAAACTGATAAGAGTTCTAGCAATTAGTACTATATTGTCACCCTAAACTGATAAGAGTTCTAGCATTTAGTTCTGTATTGACACCCTAGACTGATAAGAGTTCTAACAATTAGTTCTATATTGTCACCCTAAACTGATAAGAGTTCTAGTAATTAGTACTATATTGACACCCTAAACTGATAAGAGTTCTTGCAATTAGTTCTATATTATCACCCTAAACTGATAAGAGTTCTAGCAATTAGTTTTATATTGTCACCCTAAACTGATAAGAGTTCTAGCAATTAGTACTATATTATCACACTAAACTGATAAGAGTTCTAGCAATTAGTTCTATATTGTCACCATAAACTGATAAGAGTTCTAGCAATTAGTATTATATTGACACCTCCGAACACAAAGATCCAATTCTTCCCAAGTCAACAAGAATTAACGGACAGTTCAAAACGTGTGTTGGGGCTAGTTCTGTGTCAGGGCAGGTATGGTGTTTTCGGTGGCCTTACTTACCAAACATCTTTAACGATGTTCACTCCTCTTTGATGGCCTGTTCTTAGTCCGGCTGTGGCTATTTGGTTTTTGTTACAATTCCAACTTCATTAACGTTAGAGATGTTGTTTCATTAGAATTGAATTCCGTTTCAGTTTGAATCTAGCTACATTATTTGCGTCCAGTAGGGTCACGTTGATGATTGTGTCATTGGTATCACCTCAGCCAGCTTATATGCCAACTCATTGCCTAAGCCGACATGTGCTGGCAGCCATTGGATATGCAGATTTTATTCAGTCCATGAATTTCATTAAGGTGCAGCAAATCCCACTGGTGAGCAAAGAATCACAGTTATGGATTGCTTGAAGGGCTACTCTTGAATAGCAAAAAAAGATAAGACTCTCAGCCTGCTCTGTTCTGAGGATGAATTTGGACATAAGTGCCTCTGCCACCGCTAAAAGTTCATAACTGAAATTAAAGGCTACATCTACGGCACCAATCTGGTACATCTGCTTGTATTCTGTACCTCTTGTGCCTGACTCTATTCCCCTGTGGTCAGGAACCTTACAGAACCTCCATTAGATATCGTATCATGAGAAAAACCACATTTACATGCTTTCACAAAGTCCTCTCTTGGGTAGTATCAAATAGCATCACTTTTTGTCTTTATAATACCATGTCGAATCCAATGTCGATTTTTTCTTAATAAGTAATTCTAGGAGCCTCGTTGAGTATGTTGATATATATATATATATATATATATATATCAAAACTAAATTTTTATATCTTTTAAGCTCATTTAGACCATTTTTAAAGATTTGTGGCAAGACAAATAGCTATAATGTTTTTCAAAAATATCTGAGGCCTTATGTATAGGATATTATGTATTAGAAACAACATAAGAGTGAAGCCAGGATAATAACTATCAAAAAGATAAGCTTGAAATGACGCGCGCTTACATTCTAGCTCATGTGCGCTGAAACTCCGATAGGTATCAGATAGAAAACTATCTCGGCGTCCCGATTACTTTCAAGCTCATGTGCGCCGGGCCTAAATATGTAGGATTGTGAGCTTGTCATAAATGGGAATATTGACAAACGAGGAAACCCAGAAGAATAACCAAAGAATGTGTCATTTAAAATAAAATGTACGGAACGACGATACATTAGTCACATCATGACGGAATTATGTGAGAGTATGGTCTCAGAATTGGTCTGTCCGGTTTAGGGAAGAAAACAGAATTTGAAGAAGTGATGAGAAAACTATAGATGTGTATCAAGTTTCCCTAGAGCAATCATAGGAATTTTCTGCCCTTAAAGAAATTGATAAAAGGTTCATTGATGCTCAATATGTTATGTTGTACGCGAGTTGAGAATCCTACAGGTATCCAGAAAGACAAATGTGTCAGTACTGGAAAAACTGAACAATAAGAAATAAACTGAGGATGAAAATAACAAGTAATCAAGGAGCAAGTAGCTTTATTATATAAGCTTAATGGATATTTCTCTGATTTACTGATATATATGAGCTTATAATACGAAAAAATTTGAACTTATTCATAAAAATACCTCGCAGTTTATGAACTAACTTTCAATTGAAAATGTTTACACAGTTTTACATTTTAAAATTTAACAATGTTTTACACATTTTAGAAATCTTTGTAAGAAAACATTTAGTTAAACGCTAAATTATTTCGTTTAGTCAAGAAAAGCCACAAACATTTGAAAGATACAATATAGGTTTAAGTATTATGGATAGAGGTTACCATAAAAGCAATATTTTTTTATAAGTTTTATTTTAAAATAATATTAATTTTCACCCTAAATACTTGTTTACATACAGTGAACTTCATGCAAAAAATATTATTTTAATTAGTTGCTTTAAGTATCCTTTAGTTTATAAAATCATTTAAATTTGCATTCGTTTATACGAAATATGTTAAAAGTTATAGACTCTATAAAAGTTTCATCAATCACTACGTAAATTTCAAGTCAAGAGTACAAACATTTATGGAATTCGTTTTCCTTTGAACAATAAATATAAGTTTTAAATATATTAACAATTTGTGTATAAACATGTAAACAACAAAATTTTTGAAATGAGCCAGTTACAATTCTAGGGTGAATAATATTGTATAATCCCCTAACTGTTAACACGAATAAGACATGAGCAAATATGGCATCAGTGGAACAGGTGTTTTCGAATTTTTTCGCCGACTTTGAGGCTGTTCGAACAGATACTGACGCATTTATACTGTTCAGGTTCAATTAATGATAATTAGAAACCACTTCATGATGTACTTGTGACCTTGACAGTTTTTAACGTCTAACTTGACCTACGATGCTTTTCGAATTCTACATAATCCGTAACCATAACAATTGCACCGTATAAAAATGCAAATACAAAATTTACTATGCGACTAAAACGTATTAGGCAAAATTTAAAAACACATAAAACCAAACCGGTGAAGATTTCATCTAGAGGCAGGTGGACAGGCCAGCTGCAGAACGACTGACAGACTACAGGTTGTTGGAGGAATGACGTCACGTTTCAGAGTAAGGTTACAAGTGTTATAAGACCGTTACAAGAGAGATTTTGCAAAGCTCACAAGTTTCAGTCTATTTTTATTTAACATAAATAAATAATATTTAAAGTTTTTACAGTAATCATAAATAATTCGGTCTATATTTTGAACACTAGTTATAGTGAACTATTAACATAATTCTGTAAGAGAGGCATAAATAATTCAGTCTATGTTTTGAATACTAGTTATAGTGAACTAGTAACATAATTCTGTAAGAGAGGCATAAATAATTCAGTCTATGTTTTGAATACTAGTTATAGTGAACTAGTAACATAATTCTGTAAGAGAGGCATAAATAATCTTGCTATGTTTGGAATACTAGTTATAGTGAACTAGTAACATAATTCTGTAAGAGAGGCATAAATAATCTTGCTATGTTTGGAATACTAGTTATAGTGAACTAGTAACATAATTCTGTAAGAGAGGCATAAATAATAATAGAAATAAAAAATAAATATAATGACTGAAAACGCAAATCTATATAATGTAATTAAATAGATCGTGGTTGCAATAGTCTTGCTTGAATGTCTCTAGATAAGTCTTAAAAGCAATTATATAATTTTTACATACAATCAGGGTTCTAGAGAAGAAAATATCTTTGTAAGTATTTATTTTATTCTCCTTGAGAACGCTTCGATTATCTATACTACTCTCTATATACGCTCGTAGTATACACTCTATACTACTACTCTCTTATTAAAACTAAAAACCTTCTAAATATATCTGTGAATCCCACAGTAATCGAGAGTCTTCGGTTGCAGAATCTGAACTATTTTAGGATTAGCAGAATATCTAATAGGTTTAGATAGATTGATAGAATATTCTTGCTGGAAACCAAGGTAGTATTGTAAATCACTGAAGAGTTGATAAGAAGAGTAAAATAAAGACTTAGAAGAATTTGTTGATTTGCAGTGCATTACAGCAAGTATGGATTGTTTAGACCTGATTATATTATAGAACATTAAAATCTTATTATTTATAATGTCAAATTTAGTAAATGTATTTTTAATTTTACCGTTTGATGTTCATTTTGAAACCGGCCATCACAAACGAGCATAGTTTAGTAGCTTTTTTAATATAATAATACAATAACTACACACACATGCGCGCACACACACACACATACACACAAATATATATATATATAGAACTAAGTCAAAATACAAATACAAGAATTATAATTGAATTTACAATTAAAAGCTTTTCGTTGGTTAACAGTACCAACATCATCAATGTTCCTGATGATGTTGGTACTGTTGCCAACGAAAAGCTTTGAATTGTAAATTCAATTATAATTCGTTATTGTATTTTGACTTAATTCTTTATTAATTCACAAGAATACATATTGCGATATATATATATATATATATATATATATATATATATATATATATATATATATATATATATATAAGTTATAATATATTGTACATCCGGAGTGCAAAAGTAAAGGTTGTACTCGTATATAAACTATCTGTCATATTATATTTTAAAGTAATTTATGTATATATACTTAAATTATATAATAATATTTTGTTTTTGGTGTAAAAATAAAAACCGTACACACAAAAATGTTTATTTAATAATTTTATTAATTTACAGTATAAATCAAAAATGTATACATAAGCCTACATGATGTTCTAACGGACCGTTATTTAGCAGGATAGAAGAGCGTCAAAGCATTTCAGTCACGTCCTATAAGACAGTGTATTTGGTAGACACCTCTTAAAGACCTCAATAGAGAGTAGATATTTTTTAGTTATACGAAGATGCCTATTCGATACTTTAATTTCCTCTAATCTCAATACTAAGGAAACATTTTTTTTCTTTAGCCTACGTAGTATAATTCCCAAAATCATTATCCTTTTTCTTACAACGGATGTAACGGATTGTAACATATTGCTTTATGATCCAGGTAGAGAATAGGTATAATTCAGATATAATCAGATATTTTTGTGATATCTGTGGTATCTTTGTGATATCAGGGGATTTTATGTCTCCTACCTCAATGCTACGTTTAAACACAATCCTTTACGACCATTCATAGACAATAATAGTCTTTCTGACGTCTCTTTCTCGCTTAAAATTACGACAAACATAAATAACAATACACAACATGTTATGGAAGAATAGATATCTAAGAATAAAAACAAAACTAGGACTATACAAACCCGCCATTAAAAATATTGTAATTTAGATAGCTTATGCATGATCATAAACTGCAAAAACTGAGTGGAAAAACGGTTACTACAAAGAATAACTGCCAAAGCCCTAACGCATAGAAATCAAAACAAGGACCATTTAAATGCAATAGAAAACCAAAGAACACTTGTATAGAACAATAAAATAGAAATATTATAAAAATAATATAAATGAAGACAGAATAGCCATGGTGCCGAATAAGTCATGATGGCTCATGAATAAGTCATGAGTAAATTAGTATTGAAGGAGGGATAATGCCCAAGCCTCTCACCAACCGGTTCCTAGTATCGGTCACCAAAGGAAAAAAGGAGCAACAGTCTTTAAACATTATAATATTATGCTTTTTTAATTACTTTAATGAATGATTTTTTTTTTCTTGTGTTATTGAAGTATCTGTGGTCATTCAAGTTAATAAAAACCTAATTACTAGACTTTTAAATTTTGAGCCCGATGATTACAATATAGGGCTATTTTGCAATATATTTGTTTCCGTAATTAGAGATCTTTTTTTTAGGGAACAATAATGGCTTACAAACATTTTAAATATATATTATTTGGTATGTTAGCCTATTGGTATTTGTTAGCCATGTAAAGGTTATTGTCTTAGATAATATGTATTTAATACTGAATAAAACACAAAAATTTTAATTAAATATTTCTGTCAAAATTAACTGCACGTTTCAATGACAGAGTCATTATCATCACATCTAAACCATAAGTAATAATGTTAATATATTGTATTACCTATTGCTGACTTTGTTTTTTAACGCGTTTGAAGAATACGTTATTGATGGTGACGTTGGTGTTCCTTATTATTAGTAATATGTGCTCACAAGCGAAGCTCAAAATTTTGATGAAAAAAATATATATTTTTTTATAAGGAATTTTATTACGAAATTACTGATCTATATTTCATTTACTGTTTTATAATTTTGTATGTTTTTAAACTGATGGAAATTTAGAAAACCTTGAAAACATTTGGTCAACATATTCAAATAATGACGTTTGTATTAGAAATAATTTAAATGTAATTGTTTTAAGACTTGAAAACTATTTTGTGCTTTTTTACCATAAATGTTTTTGTTTAGAAATATTCTTGAGATAGGTTTAATTTTTAAGTGTATCTATCTCTAGCAAGTAAAACTATTTTCATATAAAGCCAATTGATTGATACTGACATTAACTAATATTATTTTTATCTACAGAAACTAGAATATGTGTTTCTTGTTGGCAAAGAAAATATGTTTCAAAAGCTTCCTCCTTTTAGTTGTAAGAAAAAAGATGGCTGTTACACACCATTTTAGTTATAGTACTTGTTAGAATATATAGTTCTAGTTAGAATTTCTGGAGTTCGGCCCAAGGCCATCTGTCGAAGTCCGGTTCGTAATTTTATCATCTAACAGGTGATATTCGTTTCTTTGGTTTTGACCACAAAATATAAAAACCTTAAATCAGTGGCAGATGGTCTAGTCCACTGACCCATTAGGTGAACCTGATAGTATGACCTTATTTCACTTGTTCCCACACGATGTGATTGCTATGCGTTGTATAACTCCAGCTGTCTGCAGGACCAGCAGCTGCAGAAGACGTCGCAAGCTGCTCGCCAATGACGCTCTCCCAGAATCTTTGGTTTCACTTTCATCTTATTTATCTCTTTTGCAAACTGGAGAAAAGGTTTTGATTTACAACAAATTATAGAACATTGCGATACAGGTGATTGTTGGAAATGTTTGTGGAGTGATCTTTGTATCTGAATACACCACAGGCTAAGTTAGAAACTATGACATTTTGAAGTTCGTGGGTTATACTGTCTATGATGATCGACTAAACTTTTAACAAATAAATTACTTGTCAAAAATACAGTTTAAACAAATTTATGATAAACGTACTTAGACAAATACTAAACTGTCTTCACTATTTCACCATTGTACTTTAATAAGTAGGCCTATCGCTAATTGCTTGATTTTATTAAATTCCTTTCATTAGCTCATACTCTCCTTAAATATATCTTGTACAAATTTTCAATCGTTTATGAAATACGTTTTAATCCATCCAATCAAATTCAAATAATTGTTTTTAAACCTATAGGCTAGGTGAAAAAAATTGATGTTAATATAGTTTGTTCAAATATTTATTCAACAATTAAATTATACAAATTTGGGGATCTAGGTCGGATTCAAACTGAGTATCATCATGTTCGAAGCCTAGCACTTTTTAGCATTGACCCAACTTTCCATAGATAGAAATGAACTTTCAAAAATCTATTCGAATAACCTCAATTGTTTAACCTTAAATTGTAGCCATGGTTACTACACAATATCATAAATAATGCTCTGGGATTAAAAACAAATGAAATAAACAAATTATCGAACCTTGCTTCACAAACGGACAATGCGAAAGAAAAGCGAAACGAAACAACAACACAATAGAAGCGACGAAAAAAGCATACAAAATTAACAAAAAAAATAATAGTTCAACATCATGCAAAGAAAGGAAAAGATTACTGAATTTCTAAGTAAAATGATTTTTTAAATTTAATAAATTAATAGCCTTTTAACTTTGGGTTAAAAAATAAAACATTTTCGCCAGTTATTCTAGCGCCATTTTGCATGATTTCGTGAGGTTGTACTCCTAGTCGTTTTACAGAAATATATAAAAGGGTTTTTCAAACTATTTTATATTTTAAAATATGTAAACAATTTGTAAGGAAAATCTTTTAAGAAACACAGTAGGTCTGTTATGAAATCTTTCAGATCTTTGTACAGATATGAATGTAAATGCCCATATGTGCATTTTAATTTATCTTTAAGGACAACACAGTAACGATTGAAATTTAAAACTGTTAAACATTACCGTTAAACCATTAAACAAGAACTGTAAACCTAATCAATAAAGTTCACTTCGCCATATAAATGAATGAATGTAATGATACCAACAGCTTAAAGTTAAAGAAATACTTATTACATAACGCGTAGACATTATGTATAATTAAATGGGACCTTAAAATATCCTACAGAAACTGAGCTTATAGAATAAGAAGATATCAGGGCGTGTTTATTTCAGAAGAGACTCGACTAGACCGAAAGATGAAAAAGTTATCACAAGAATGAATAGGATATCTAAATGTACAAAGTTGTTTTAATTATAGGTTGGGCAAATTGATGTTACTAAGCTCAAACGTAATGGTTTTGCCAAACGTCTCAGACACGACGGGCGGAGACACACTTGGCGTTATTCGTCCAATCGTTTTTTTACCATCGACGTTCTAACATAATGTAGTGTTTACACACTGGACGGTAAATTATCCGTTGTCGTCTAATTATCACGCCGACTCCGCATCAGTCGATCACTGAACACTGTGGAACAAGTGTCTATTTAATTGTGGTTTTATTATATTATGAATGGTGTGGTGTATATCATGAATAGAGAATAACTTCTGAAATTATTGTTATTTCGTCGATTGAAGAGAGAGCGAAAAATTAAAAATTTTTTCTAGTTATACAAATTAGCCCTATTATCACTAATTAGTACAATACACAGATAAAAGTTACTGTGTATATTGACAAAATTGAATTTAATTAATAATTCATTGCCAATTACAACCACTACAGGCATGATAAAATCACACCACTCACAAAAGCTGTCGACGAGTGTATACTTGCACATTTAGTCACATTATGCCACTACTTCCGTGGTAAAACATCCGTCGACTGTAATGGCAAGGAGCGGCTGAATTTCAAACGATGACGTTAAATACGATCGTTCATTTTTCCGCTGAATGTGCAAGTAGCAATACCAACCCACGTGCCACTACTAATACGGCGGCGACGGTAAAAAAAACCAACGGACGAAAAACGCCAAGTGTGTCTCAGCCCTACGAGTATAATCCTACACACAGCAAAAACCAAAAGAAACAGTAGCACACGTAATCAGTTTCCTGCCAGCAACAAAGTTATTATCACTACTGATAAGCGCGGCTCGTGCTACAGCTGCACTTACACAGACGTTCTTAACATCTTCTTATCAATGTTTGTATACTTAGATAATGCTAAGATCTACAAGACTCATTTCTGGGCGGTAGTAAGGGATCTGTAATGTAAGCTTACAGAAATTCTGATCATTCATGGAACTAAAGGAAACAGGTTTTATTAACAAAATATTAGAAAAAAATTCAATTGAAATTTTTGAATAGTTACTAAAAACAAAAGAATAATAAATGACATATTTAAAGTTCGGGATAGCCTGATAACTTTAGGGGCAAAGTGAGGGGTTGTAGTTTTTCCCCACAGAATACTCTAAGGGCTCTTTTTTGTAAGATAAAAAATTGTTATTTACTACTGTAGGAAATTTTGACTTGAATTCACAAGGAAATTTAAGTACGAGAATTATAACTTCACAATATCTCCATGTAAAATGAATTGAAAGTTGTTTGTTAATAAATATGTGTAGACTGTACAGTGTTTGCAAAATACTTCAATTCGCGTATCTTCATTTGTCAATGGGCGCATAGATAGGAAATAAAACTTGTGAAGGGCGCCTAAACGCCTAAACTCACATGAATGGGAATATCGTTGTAATATACGTTGAAGCTCTTATCGAACTCTGCCAGATGTATCGGAGGCTTAATATTATTTGTAGAATTGCAGTTTATAAATATGAGAATTTAAAGTTTGTTTTTAAGACGTTGTTGTTTCTGGAAAACATCTATTTTAACGTCCTACATAGTTGCTCTGTACATAGGCTATTCTTATATTTAATATTTATTTAGAGCCTTCGTATGAATTTAAAATGTTTTCATTTTAAAAATTATAATTTAAATGTGGTAATTTAACTTTAATGTAATTTTGTGAGTTAGAGTATCATTAAATGACATTTAATTACAAACATTTTACTTCTGTTTTTTTTATTAGCTCCTAGTCCTCCCAGAAGGTAAACCTGAGGTACTGAGGAGTTTGATGTTCACAACCCTTGCTTCATGAATAATTGCGATGGCAAACGTTTATAACACCCAGGGTACTTCTTATCCTAAAACCAAAATAGAAAATTCATTTTCATGAAATATCTTTTTCATTAAACACCTCTTTCATGAAATATAATTTTTTCTGCTTTTCCTAACAGTTACAAACACTTTGACATTATTGATTAGACATCAGTGAAATTTTATTATAATTTTCATTGAGAAGTTAAAACTCCTTGATTACATGATCTAAATAAAGGCTTCCTTACCGGAAGCTATGTTAAAGGAAGTGACGAAATCTAATCAAACCACGTTTTTCCACTTTTATTTAATTGTTAACAAATCAACACCTGCAGGCCACGACCACTTCACCGCCAGATCCTGTTTTCTGTCAGATATCTTGCAGTAGGTCTATGCTAGTTAATTAAGCATAATTTGGACTTCTCTTAAATAATTTGGTTGAAAACCTTCATGAGGACTAAAATTCAGTGTCTCTTGCAGAAATAATTCTTGGTTTCAAACTGTGTCATAGGAAAATTCGCTAAATCGTGACCAAACTAAGAGATTTTTTTGAAAAAAACGTTTATAATCGCCGAAGTTTTTATTTTCTAAAAATAATTTCCTAAAAGTTGTAATAAACACTACAAGGGCAAATATGATCTTTTTTAACTTCTATACAAAAGCCTTTACAAAAATAAAATATTTTCAATTGTTTTATGTAGTACTGTAATAAATGGTATTTTTTGTATTTGTATAATAATAACACTTACAATGCGTTTTTTTAAAGTGCGACATTTTACCAACTCAACATCGACATTTAAAGCAACTAATAACAACGCTAACACCATGTGTTATTTCTTTATGGCTTTCCTCCACTCTTCTTCTTTTCTTTTTCCTTCTATTCAACTCCTTGTTTTACATCTTCAGTATTTAATAGGCAAAATAAAACGTTTAAGGCAAAACAATTTAACTAATAAAATGATATCTAAATATTATAAAAATATTTATTTGTCAACCTAAATGTTTGCAAATTTGTAACTCACAATAAAAACATGTAATATAGTCAATTTTTAAGTAAATTCCTACAGATGTTAACAAAGAAAAATTCTATTTTAGTTACCCTAGAGCACTATTTATGATGTTGTGTGGTAACCATGGCAACAGTTTAAAGTTGTACAATGGAGGCTTCGACGACAACCAGATAGGGGGGAAACATTCATATACATCTTTGAGAAACCTATTTCTAAGTAATCGAAAGTTGGCACAATCCCAAAGTGCACAATACTTCAAACATGAAGATTCTCAGTTCGAATCCGGCCGGACCCCAAACATTTTATAATTTAATTATTCAAAAAATATTTGAAAAACTATATTAACATCTGTTGTCATTCACTTTAGGTTAAAAATATGTATTTTAACTTGATTGAATGTATAAATATCTATTTTATTAACAATTGAAAATTTCTACAAGATATTTATCAGGAGAGTGTTAGCTGATAGAATTAATTTAATAAGACGTCAGAATAGAATTGTCAATAAGTCATTAGTTTTAAAGAAAGAAAGAATATAATCGCGTTTTCTACGTACTGGTTGTAGAATTTTTTACAAAAAATTACGTATAAGACAAAACACTGAGTTTATTACAAACTACAGATTTAATACAGGAGACGTAGCGCCGATAAATGTTTACGGCGTAGATTCAAACTGAGTCCCTGTGCAGGTGGAGCCCCTATATCCACCCGCCTTCACTGGGGAGGCATAAATATCCCGTTAATGTAGAATTATGCAGGTTTATTTATTTGTATTGAAGCAGGTGGGAGGAAATAATTGGAGAGCCAGGGTGATTCAGTTTTTTGCTATTTAAAAACTGCGGTGACCTTCTTGTTGAAGTATTTTGTAACTGTAATTCTTACAAACATATATACACACGTGCGGCCACAATTATGCGCAAGTACACACACACACACACACACACACACACACACACACACACACACACACACACACACACACACACACACACACACACACACACACACACACACACACACACACACATACACACACACACACACACACACACACACACACACACACACACACACACACACAAATAGATGATAACAACTCTTAACCACGATTATTACTTCTTTAGTTACTTCTATTTAAAAAGAAGTATTCACTTCAAAAATCACTAGTTGAAACGTGATATGAAAACAAGTTTATCACTCGGTCAAAAGATGGCGAATTACCTTAACAGTTTTACTGTTCGAGGTTGAATCAATTTAGTGATATTAAATCGATTTCGTAAATACATTATTTATTAAATTCCTTCTATTAGCTCACACTCTCCTGATAGGCCTATATATCTTGTACCTATATATCTTGTACAAATTTTCAATCGTTAATAAAACCCGTTTTTATTCATCCAATCAAATTCAAATACATTTTTTTATACCTATAGTGGATAATTGATGTTAATACAGTTTTCTCAAATATTTATTCAATAACTAAATAATAAAATTTGTGGGGTCCAGCTGGATTCGAACTGAGAATTTTCATCTCCGATGTCCAGCGGTCCTTGGCATTGCACCAACTTTCCAATACCTAGAAATATAATTCTCAAAGATGTAATTTTTTTCCCTCGTCTGGTTATCGTCGAAACCTCTATTGTACAACTTTAAACTGTTGTCATGGTTGCCACACAATATCATAAATAGGGTAACTAAAATAATATTTTTATTAACCTCAGTAGGAATTTATTTTAAAAAATTTTTTAACTTACTAATTTTAGTAACAAAGGTGACAAAAAAGTCCCAAACTAAACGAAAATAAAATAAATCACTAAAAAACATAAATTAAATTGTAGTAAAAGAACTCCGAAAATAATTACTGCCATTTTCACTTTGTTGTTGTTTGGAGTTTTTAATGTAAGGCTAATTGATTTCATAGTACTACTAGAATTTTACTTCCAAAATGTATATTAAATTAACAAACTGAGGAAACAAATGACAAAAAATAACGTTTTTAAGGAATCGTTATCGTTTAGTTGTCATTATAATTGTATCATATTTATATTTATTTTATACATTATACGTGAAATTACGAAAATTATCATATAGTCAGAAGTTGGTTCAGTTTCGCTCTCGCTATAGACTAATTATAAAGGCTTAGTTAGGCTCTGATTCTTCTACGGTTTCGTTAAATTCCTTTGAAATAATTACTTCTGTTTCTAAGCCAGAACCAAGTAGTACTTACTTTAACTTGGTGGAAGCTTTGAAGGTTACCATTACGCCAACTAATCAAAAAATGAAAATTATGTAAGTAAATAATACAACGTACATTTGTTAACTAAAAATATTTAAAATGTTGTTTCAAATTTACGGTTTAAAATATTATCGCATGAGCTATGCACTCTTTATTAATTAGTATTATTGTTCTTAATAAACAAAAAACATATCAGATAATGTAAATTGAACAAGGATAAACCCTGTAGATAAATCTTTAGGATTGATAAATATTTCTGGGATGACACAAGGACTAGTTTTGTTTTCTTTTTGTAATTATGATAAATGTAGTAAAATTAAAATTATAAAGGTGTTTGATTGATTGATTGAATTGTTATTACTTCGTCAGTATTTATTGGCCTACCGTTGTAATTGACGTTTTATCTTCTGCTACAGAATTGTTGAAGAGAAACGCCAGTAATGCAATAAAAATGCCAACAACGATGTAGCCTAAACCTACAACTCCTGATTTTATCAAAGCAATAACAATCCCCAGCGTCTGCAGAGCTTTGGTAGACGAAATAGTTTCTTAATTTTAAATCTACCACATGTCGCTCATTGGCGCCACGAAGAAGCGCTGGGTGATCAGAACGTTATCGCTCGCAGCCTTCCGCAGATGTTTCTCTAATGAGGCATGTATAGTGCGGACCACGTAGTCGCGCGTTGGCCTTGAGATATCGCAGTAGGCGAGACGGGAGGTAGAGGGTCAGTATAACTATTTCCTTACAAACATGATAAGGACTGTCAAAACACTGACTGGCATGAGGCCCTCGATATTAGATAAATTAGCTTTGGTATGAAATGACAAAGATTCATGAAATATGTGAAGATATATCGGTGCAGAAGCTGTTGATGAATCTCAATATGTAACAGAACATGTTTTCAGAAGTGGGTAAGTGGTCCGCACTATAGTAACATTAACAGATAGTAAATTAACTTTCTTATAATAATAATAAGTTTTAAATTTCTAGCCCAGGGGTGCACAATCCGCTACCCGCGGGCCGCATGCGGCCGCTGACTTGATTTTGCATCCCGCGGGCCACTCGTAAAGTATTCCTGAAGAAATTGATATTTTTGTTTCTGTTAGTGGTATTACGGTATTCGAATTTAAAAATAGACTGGTAATGTGACTTGGCATTTTATGTCGATATTATGCACCATACGAACGAATTCAATACCAAACTTTAAGACAGAGACAATTTAATTCACTCGTAAGTGAGTCTTATAAGAGCGTTTGAAAAGAAGTCAGTGTGGGAAATGGAGTTCTGGTTAACTTCCCTTCGCTTATTGAGATAAATTTATCAGATGCTGTTAACACCTTGGATTTCTCGAAATATAGCAATATAATACAATGTTTGAAGGAAGATTTTTAAAACAGATTTCATGACCTTAATAAATTTCAAAAGTTATTTGAAATCTTTGCATCTCCGTTCAGTATTGATTGTATGGATGCACCACACACTATTCAAATGAAACTTATTCATCTGCATCACATGATTCAGTTAATGTCAAAATTCTGTGAAGTTCCATTATTAGATTTCTATAAAAATTACTTGCCTATAGAAATGGTTAATCTGCAAGAATTATTTTTTTAAAATTTCGTGTTTCTTCGGTTTTACTTTAATTTGTGAGCATACATTTTCGTTAATGAAATCTATCAAATCTAAAGCTCATACACGTTTAAATGACATTCACATGGAATCAACATTGAAAATAGTAACCAGAAACGTTAAAATAGACATTGAACAATTATCAAAAGGAAAACAAGGTCAAATTACCAACTAAAATAAACACTTTTCAGAATTAATTTCATATTTTAATTTTCAAGTTGTTATGGGTTTCAAGGGTTTTATGTTTATGTTTTGAATCCTGGTGTATAATGATTAATAAGTGTAGTAAACTTTAAATACTTGCTGCAAGTAGCAACATTGTAACATTAGCAAGATAGAGAATTTGATATCTGGATACGTTGTTACAGGTATGTAGGCTATCATAAATTATAAAGTGGCTGTGTATGTATGGGATGCACGTTTACATTATAATTTAAAATGTAGGCTACATTATTTGAAAGTTAACCACAACTAGATAAGACGTATTCCAATTGTTGAACTCGAGACATTTTAAACCGGCTCCAGAAAAATGAACACTTAATTGGCGCCAACCGTTCCAAAAAGGTTGAGCACCGATGATTCTAGCCAATATTTTAAAAATACTTCGAAATATAACACGTAATAAATTGGTAAGAAAAACAAACAATACAACTTCGTATATCTAACAGGGTATAATTGATTGTTAAAAGCAACTGCCTATAGCAATCAATTATGCACTGTTTGATATCATTCTTTTTGGATTTTTATATACTTTTTAAATATTCGATAACAATTTAAAATTTTAGCTAAAATTACGGTAGAAAGATCTAACGGGATGCGCTAATACATGACTCATAAGGAAACAACTGTGAGCGGCTGCCACTTTGAAGGCCTCTCGGGGCTAGTCCTTGTAGCCAAGCGGTCAGAAGGTGATATAGACTATAGAAAACAAGGAGATGTAGGTTAATCTGGAGGTATATATATATATATATATATATATATATATATATATATATATATATATTGTAAACTCATGAATGACTATATAACAAGTTAGCAAAATGAAAATATAATGTGTGATGTGTGTAAGAGATTAAGAACTCACACAAAATCATGCAAACCAAACGAATGTTGCTGATTGTAATGGTGTTGTAGGCCTAAGACAGATTAAAATGTGTCCAAAAGTTACAAAAAAGACAAATTAACTTGATTACAGATTTATTACGTTATTGACTTTGGTATTTATTAGGAATATACTGTGGTTTAATTTAATAATATATTCATAAAAACCTCTTAACCACAAACTTTCTTAATTTTGCCCTTTAGGTATAGGGTAAAATAAAGAAGGTTTGTGGTTAGGAGGTTTTTATGTATTTATTATTGACAGTGGTGTTTCGTGTGCTGGATTATGAACGTTTCCAATAGATGATTATCTTCTATATTCTCTCATTGTATAGACTCACTTGTTTCCAGCATTATCGCAATGCACACAAAACTGAGATAATGAAACGGTCATAATTAAAAACACCGTACTTAACGCTGCATAAACACGATAGTGGCGCCACGAACTGTTTGTATAAGAACAATGCACTATTCTTTTCAATAACTTTTATAGGTTCCTAGAATGTTCCTAAAATGTGTTGTAAAATCTACAATAAGAATAGACCATTGTTTGGAAAGAAGAGAGAACAAAGTAGCTTTTCTTAATAATATATTAAAATAAAACCATCCGATCCTTTACAATAGTTACAAAATTTGACGTTCCATTGAGACTTTTTGCTAACATTTTACTTGATAAAATATTTTACTTTACGACAATTATCAGGTGAAGTCATTATCATATAAAGGAGCGGAAAGGGCGTGACTTTGAGGTGGTGATATAAAACTCCACTGATTTAGTAGATCGTGGAAAACCATAGCTCACCTGCCTCCTTGAGTTAGACCTGCCACAGTAAGGCTGGATATTTCTTAGAAATATGGAAAGACCATTCTTTTCCCTCTATATAACTCTTAGAAGATCTCTACTATATATTTGGATCTTACTATTATTGTTGAATAAATGATAAACCAGTTGAATATCGAGTCAAAGAAGAATTAGTGCAACGTTTCGGTAATTATTTCGTTGACCTTATCACGCGTGTTGTGCTATGAAAAGTCCTTACATTTAGAGTAAAATGAGTACATACTTGATAAGGGCAACATATTAAACTAATTAAATGAAATTCGTTAACTCGATATTCAACCTGTTTATCATTTATTCAATATTCTTTTCGAGTGCTCAAATACATATGAATTATTGTTATTTTAATTTTAGCACATAAACCGCCTATTTATAAGATATAAATTTCCGATTAGCTATTTCTCCTAGTAAGAGATGCAGGGATAGCCATCTCTAACTACCCCGGATATATAACTCAGTTAAGTGAACCTGTCCACGTTATATATTCCCCTTTACTCTGCTAAATGGGAACATTATTTCCTCTCCTTGGTCCTGCCTGCTTTCATATCCATCGTTATCCTTCTTCTTAGAAGAATAATTTTCTCTGGCTCAGATGGACAGTCAATTCCAAGAGCAAATTTCAAATCCTATCCTTATTGTATGTAAAATCCAGTTTTACTTTCGTCGATAATAGACGTATTGGCCAATCGTCTTAAAACTACTAAAAAAGGATCAATAATTATCTATATGACATGACTATATTCACTGTTTATAAGAGCAACAATCAAATACTTTTAAGAAAGATCGCAGTTACCTCCTGAGACCGAAATTATCAGTTTTAAATTAATTATTCGCCTTACTGAATTAAGCTACTAATAGAGGAAATAGTAAACTTTTAAAAATGTTCAGGGCAACTCCAGACTGTTATTCATCACCTTACACATATTCACGAATATGTGCCTTTGCAGATCGCATATGTTGCTACAAAAACACAAATGCTTTAGTAGTTTCGAATGGGAATCTAGTCTATGGCAAAGAGTATAACTGACATCAAGGATTTTGATCGTCTTACAATGTTCAAACATTTCAGGGGTCGAGATAGTTATCACTGTAATGCGAAATAAAAAGTTTCTCCATTTTTCTCTAAATTCTGGCAGCCGCGAAATAAAATCTCACAATGTATGAAGTTTTAACATTTACGTGGCGACTATACGAAGAAGATAAGTTGTTTATTATTCAATTGTACTTGAGATCTTGCTACTTGTTTTTCAATTAACAATGTAGCACTACTTGATTTAGATGGATTTACAAATGAATTTTACATGCGTATGCTTGTGTACTTGTGTAGCTTAAATAGCGTTTTAGGAAGAAACTGATAAAGTCCGTTCCCAATAAATCGATAAAGTGTATAAGCATACCCTATAACTAGAAGACTTTCATGATTCCGTGAGATAAGTATAAAATTGTATTAGTCGTATTATCGTGTGAGAAAGTCAATGGTGAATAGAAGGGTGAATAGGTGAAAGGTGAATAGGAGAATGAAACGGTGAAAGGTGAATAAGTGAGAAGAAAAGATTATCATGTAAATCATTAGGAAGAATAATTAGCTATAGAGATAAATTTATCAATTTTTTCAGAATGTTTAAATACTCGTAATGCCTGCCTGATGTTGCAGTGGTTAAGAAATTGTTAACATGCATCCAAGGTAAGATATAAATTCATCAAGGAGTGATAACCTAGAGGGAATCTTCTTTTTACAGAAAATGGAAGAAACTGAACGAAGAAGAGACTGAAGCTTTATATTCATGAAGCTTGGACTTATCTTGAACACAAGTGGTGTCATAAATTGGTTAGATAATCGTTGTCCTTTGTAGCACATTAATTTATTCTCTTTTAATTCGGTATTCCTAAAGCTTTATATAGAACTCGCATTTAACCACTGTTCTTTCTCACTTGCCAGTGCTCTCCATGAAAGTTCACCTTTTCATGAAATTACCTCATTCATCCAGGTAATTCTTCACATTACTGATGGGACACTCTTTTTTCTTTTATCCTATAGAATATAATATAACATTTTCCTAACCACCTTTTGCGTTCATACTTATTATATATCCAATCCACATTAATTGTCCAGATTAAATTTTAGTTGGTCTCTAATATATTCTGTTTTATCTTCTATCTTCAGTTGTAGCAAATTCCATTTAAATATAGAGAAAATAAATAAAATAGGTATTCTTAATAGAATCTCAGGGAAGCTGATACTATAATTTCAGAAGACTTCTTGTTCTTTATAAACTCTCGCAATATCCTGATTCAAATATATTGAGATACATTGACTCTTTCTTTACTCACATGTTTACACGTGTTAACAACATTTGTGGACAATAGTTAAGATAGGTTCTTTATTTTTTGGCTAACAAACGATTTTGAAAACAAGATTATTGTGTTGACAACAGGAATTTTGTTTCCCACCAGACGTCAGTAAGGATCAAAGGAAATTGGGGTTATTGCTTACCAACAAACGTTTTCGCGTATCTCTTATGCTGAACATCCTTCTTCGATGCTCTCCGCGTGGTATCACTAGTTTACTTCCTAGGTTTTATTAGAATCTAGTTAATAGTTAATAAAAAAAGGAATTAATACAAAACCTTTTTATTAAATTTTGGAAAATTTGCTGTATAAAAACTGTATTTAAAAAAATCGACTTGAAATCAGTTCTTAAAACGTTTTCAATTCAAAAATTGATAAAAATATATAGCTCATTATAAATATATTAAACTAATTATAGTCAGATTTATCGAAGTATAAATTAATATATTTAATAGCTGATGAACATTATTTAATAATAGTATTCCGAATGAATCATACTCTAGCAAACCAGACACCTTTTTTTATCAACAATTGTTTCCGATCCTACTGATGTTTGATTGAACACATTTGTTCACAACAATTGTTTCCGATCCTACTGATGTTTGGTTGGCAACAATTGTTCACAATATTTATTTCTGATCCTACTGATGTTTGGTTGGCAACATTGGTTCAGAACAATTGTTTGCGATCCTACTGATGATTGGTTGGCAACATTTGTTCACAACAATTGTTTCCGATCCTACTGATGTTTGGTTGGCAACAATTTTCACAACAATTATTTCTGATCCTACTGATGTTTGGTTGGCAACATTGGTTCAGAACAATTGTTTGCGATCCTACTGATGATTGGTTGGCAACATTTGTTCACAACAATTGTTTCCGATCCTCTGATGTTTGGTTGGCAACAATTTTCACAACAATTATTTCTGATCCTACTGATGTTTGGTTGGCAACATTTGTTCAGAACAATTGTTTGCGATCCTACTGATGATTGGTTGGCAACATTTGTTCACAACAATTGTTTCCGATCCTCTGATGTTTGGTTGGCAACAATTTTCACAACTATTTCTGATCCTACTGATGTTTGGTTGGCAACATTTGTTCACAACAATTGTTTCCGATCCTACTGATGTTCGGTTGGCAATATTTGTTCACAACAATTATTTCTGATCCTACTGATATTTGGTTGGCAACATTTGTTCACAACAATTATTTCTGATCCTACTGATATTTGACTGGCAACATTTGTTCACAACAATTATTTCTGATCCTACTGATATTTGATTTGCAACATTTGTTCACAACAAATAGTTTCCGCGATTTGTTAGGAAAACTGTTGATCAATATTTATTATAAACTCAGGTTTACAGTCAGCTACAACAATTATTCTGTGGCTGAATATGACAAGCACATAGGTAATTACCATTGTTCTTACAAGACTCAAGTTTTATTATTCGTCCTGTTATGTCATTGCGTATCTGTTTAAATCGGACCGGAGGTAATTATCTGAACCAAGGAAATCTGGTAACGACGCAGACAGTTAATTGTCTCGTTTATACTCAGCTTTCCCAAAGCAAGGCGCTGCTTTTAGTCCAAATATTTTATCGGTTTTTATAATCTTCATTTTTTTCACGGCCACTGAAACAACTTGCGAATACTAAGGCTCCACCGTTCCTTAAAATACTCTCAGGTGATATTTCTTTTAAAAAATTGCCATTGCATACAAGTATTCTACAGTAATAAAAAAATAATATTTATTTGAAATTCGTAAACGTTTTTCAATTCCTTCTATTAGCTCACACTCTCCTGAAATATAACTTGTACACATTTTCAATCATTAATAAAATACATTTTTATTCATCCAATCAATACAATCTTTTTAACCAATAATGGATGCCAATTGATGTTAATACAGATTTTTCAAATATTTATTCAATAATTAAATTATAAAATTTGCTGGGTCCTGCCGGATTTGAACTGAGAATTTTCATGTTTGAAAAAAAGAAAACGTATAAATAATAACAAACAAAAATAATCGTCCAACACTATACATAGAAAGAAAAATTGTAAGGCAATTCGTTTTCTATATTGCCACTTAATATTGTTTTCTGACATATGTAAAGGCATATTTATATTAATTGTCATTATAAAATAAAAAGAAATTAAAATAAAATTTTTCTTTGTTATTTTAAGTAGGAATTGACTTCTTTTTTAAAAATTTTATTACCTATTTAGCCTATAAAAGTATACTACAATTTACCAGAAAGACGACAAAATTCAAGGTTGAATATTTTAATCTATTGCAAAATGCAAAGGATTGTGTTTTTTTTTAATAAATTTAATTTTATATTCCAGAAAAAATGTGTTTCATTTGGAAAAATCATAGAAAGTACGATTGCGAAATGCGATAGCATATTAATTGCGAAAAAAGTTCATTGTCCCCAATAAATACAATGAGTTTCGCGAATAGCTTGAACTAACATTTGATTTGAATATTTTTCTCATGGTTTATATTAGAGAAGGCCAGCTTCTTCCACCTTAAGGGCCACTTCAATTATTAATCGTCTTATTTCCAGTGAAGACGAGGGCCGCACAACTAATTCCATACATACATCAATAAGCCAAAGGTAGGCAATACGTATATAGTATAGTATGCGCCGCACATGAAATAATATGAATCAATAAACGTTACGCAAAATATTTCCACATACTTTTAATATCAAGCTCAATGCACAAAGAACCAAAATAAGTATAAAATTAAATTTTTAGTTGTTATTAATCATGTTGTTTACGCCTATCAGAACGCAGTATTGGAACAAAATCTCTAATTTATTTAAATTTAAAATCACCCATCAGAATGTACTTTCATCGCTTACTGAGAACACCGTGGGTGGACAGAATCGTTTAACAGTTGATCAAATTCAATCTGTATTGAAGAGTAGTGGCAACCTTTAACAGATCTCGCAGATAGTTGTCTTTTGCGGTGAGTTCATTTTAAAAAAATCATTGTTGAAAAGGTGCACTCACAAAGGTAAGTACTTTCAAACATTGAAAGTATGTTTCTTACCGAAGACACTTATCCTATGTCCCATTTGACAGCTAATGTACGGAGAAATCCGTACGAATACGTCTTGGACGATTGAGCTCTAAATTCAAACTTGCGTTCAACGCACATTCAATGATGACCTTGGTTTGACTCCTCTCGGATTCGGATGGGTCGTACGGTGGAGCAAAAAAGAATCGTACGACACCATTAGGTTGAAACCTAATGGAACCATGGTTTGCCAGGTTGAAATTTCGTGTTTCAAGTTAAGTAATGCAAATGCTGTGTCCTCATTCGTTTTTCTGACAACTGCAAGTTTTCGTACGGCAGAAAATCAAATCGATTTGTTTTTTTAACATATGGCGGACACAATGCCGTTTGAAGAGATGTTAATTTTTGAATTTCAATTCAATCTGTTTTATGGGATAAGCGAAGTGAACACTATAAAAATCGTGACAAGGTTCAGAAGGAGGGGAAAAGAATATCCACAATATTGGGAAAGCGAAGTAAGTACACGCTGTTTTATTGAAAATACGTATAATTTTTTTATTAATTATGGATATGATAATTTTTGCATATCCAATAAAAATATCAACAAAATTAAATACCTGATGCTTAAAATATTCAATACAAATTTTAAATTAACATCAAGTGACAGACGTTGTAATACTTGTACAAATTATAAATTCTAATATCCAAAATTCAGGACAAATATTTGAGGCATCATTAAAAACCAAAGAACCTTTGTCCCAACAAATTGCTAAAAAATTATCACAAACAACATCTACAAAAATAGCATACATATCATTCAATAGGTATATCATTCAATATATCATTCGAATACCAAATACTTTTTCTAAATTAAAAGATCCTCTATCAAGAGAAGAAGTTCGTGATGTTGTTTACTCTATGCTACGCCAGGCTAGTTGTGGCAAATATTACTTTATAATTTTTTGTTATTCTGTTAGCAATGTGTTTTGATTCTTTAAATTCCCTCTTTTTAAATTCCTTCTAATAGCTCACACTTTCCTTATATATACTGTATATATATATATATGGTGATATGTTTTCTTGTAATATAGTTAATAAATTAAAAATATTTCAAAAACAAGAATATCTAATCTGAAGATAATGAATTCATTAAATAATTATTTTCCTGAAGATGCTGGTACTATTTTATCGGCGAAAAGCTTTGATTAAATATATTCATTAAACGTATTCTTGTTTTTGAAATATTTTTAATTTAATATATATATATACACATATTGTGTTTTTGTATATATATATATATATATATATATATATATATATATATATATATATATATATATATATATATATATTATGCTGATACGTATTACTTCATGGATGGAAAAATATAATGAATAGTTATTATCTTGAGTACATCCGTTCATTCTGCAGTGCATAAAATCGCAGTTCCAACGTTGAAGAGCGAGTCAACTGTTGGGTTCACCTCGTCAATGCTAGTTGAGATTCTAGCGAAACTTCGGAACTACGATTTTATGCACTGCAGAATGAACTGATGTACTCCAGTTAATAACTATTCATCATATATATATATTGTACACATTTTCAATCGTTAGTAAAATACGTTTTTATTCATCCAATCAAGTTCATATAAATTTTATCTAACCTATAGTGGATGACAATTGACCTTAATTTAGTTTTTTCAAATATTTATTGAATAATTAAATTATACAATTTGTGGGGTCCAGCCGGATTCGAACTGAGAATGTTCATGTTCGACGTCTTGCGCGCCTTGGCTGGACTTTCCAAAGCTAGACTTCAAAAACTTTCCAATACCTAGAAAGATGTATATGATTTCCCCCCCATTTGGTTGTCATCGAAACCTCTATTGTACAACCTTAAACTAATTCCATGGTTACCCCCACAATATCATAAATCGTGCTCTAGGGTAACCAAAACAGAAAACATTTTTCTTTGGTAACCTCATTAGAGATTTACTTGAAATTGTTTGCATATTAGGCTATTCATAAATATAAAATAGGTCGTAAATTAAATACAAAATCCTCTATCAAGAGAAGAAGTTAGTGATGTGGTTTTTCTATACTATGCCAGGAGAGTTGTGGCAAATTTTACTTTAATTTACGACAGCACTTGGCAAACATAATAAAGAATCTAAACACATTCCTACAGACCAACAAAAAATAAAACCAAAGTGAACTATCTCCACAAAACGTAAAATCAAAGAAATTACTGAAATCTTTAAATACAAACCAAACACTAAGTTTTAAACAAGTCTTCCAAAATCTTAGCAGTATTTACAATAACTTGTTGCAAAAAAATTAAATTACAATTTCAGAATTTAAAAAAGCATAATTTTACTAGGGTTACAATTTACTCTTTGGCAATCATTAACATTTACAAATATTTAAATTTATGATTAATATTAAATAATGAAACATTTTTTACATTATATATTTTTGTTTAATATTTTCTTAAAAAGACCTTTGTTATTTTTAAGTAGTATATTTTAATTAAATTTCATTCATCAAAGTTTAAATTGTTTTGATTAATTATTTTTATAAATTTTTGTTTTAATTTCTCCACCAAAAAAAAAATACTCCTGAAGAAGAAGATTTTCAAAACTTTGAAAGGTTTAATTATTAACAATTTCAATACAGACTCGCTCGACATTTCTGATGACAATGATTTTCCTTTCGTACTAAATGGTCTAGTTTACGCAGCTCCCCACTTTCGTACGACATTGCCACAATATATTAGGACACTCATTTCGTTCGTACGACTATCGAGAAGCGAGAGATTTCGTACGGTACTGTTCGTACGAATCTTTGCCTTGCGGTATCTGTCAATTCGGACATAGCCTCTTTTGGGATATTTCTCCTTAGGCACGTGACTCCAAAATGCAGTGCCAGTTTCCGACCTCGTCTGAAAAAAATGGATCACTTTGACTGAGAGTAAGAGCCGTGTTCAACCTATGTCCTATACCAATCCATACTTTTATGTTTTACATTTATTAATAAATCAATAATATAATGATTTTAACATTCGTCGAGGACTGCATAAAGCCAGGTCACGAGCCGCTATTTGGCCATTCCTGGTTTAGATCTGTCTTAAAACGTTGAATTTTTTTGGAAGGTTCTATTAGTCCCTTATAATTCCCGAAAAGCGCTAAAACCGTAGCGTCAGTACTGAGTACTATCCTCGAACCAGAAACACTTCCTCAAATAAAGACCTATACAAAAACCCCTGTCCCCAAATTCCTACTCGCAGCCAGTTTCACGACAAACCTTTTTTTGACTGATGCTGACTGGTGCCAAAATCGAGACACCAAGTCACCTATCTTGGGATGACACTAGAAACCGAAATGCGGGACTAATACGTTTGAAATAGATACCAAGGTATGGAGGTAATTGTTTATTACCTATCATCTTTCATTTCTGTGGACGTTTCTATTCTAAATCTACAAGTACGAATGAAGTCGAAAAACACACACTAAATTATGTTTGTGTATCTGCGTCTATTTATTCTTAGACAGCACAAATTTTTTAAAAGCATAGAATTTTCGCTAATTGAGAAAACATTGCATCCTCCCAGATGACCATCGATGTGATAAAGGTTTGAATTAAGCTTCTGTACTTGACAGTTTGGCTGTTAAAACATTCAATTAAAATGGTTTAGTAAACCGTGTTTAGGCCAAGTACTTACAGAAAATGTAAAGCTTTTACAGCACCATCTTTTGTAAGTTTTTTTTTTATTACCTAAAAACGTTTCACGGCGCTTTTGGTATATTTCTGATTTTTTTTACTTTTCAGATTTTAAAAATTATTTTATCTTTTAAAATAATTTAAATTATGTAATTAGTCATTATGATTTTTTAAAAAGATAAACGGATTGATTCTATCAAAATAAAAACCCGTTCCTTCCTAATAAAATAAAAACTAATCTAGAATTTTAATTGAAAGCTACACTCCTCTGATTGTAATTCAGTACAAGCTGCCTTTCCAAAAGAGTAATACCCCATTGTCCTCAACAACACGACTTTATACTGACGGATTACTGACAAGTCACCGTTCACGGACAAATCTAGACTTTACCAGAAACTATAAAACAATTGAATGGGAGAACTGTGGCACTGAATGAAAATGTCAATTACCAAGACAGTAAGTTAGTGGACGTTATGCATCTAGAACACGAACGCTCAATATGCTCCTTATAGAAGCTAATGTGAAAGCACAGTAACATATGGAGGGTTTTCTGTTCTGAAAGCCAAGTACCCGATTGCTATCTATAGTTAAAAACAGCCTTATACATATCGGATCACCACAGAGCTCTGTTTAAATTTTAAATGTAGTATAGTTTTCCACTTGATTACTTTTGGAAAACATGTGTTAGAAAAATAATTGGGAATGGCCTCAGATTAGGGAAACCTTAATACGGTTTCTTCGGGTTTCTTCTTGTTTAATTTGTATCCAGAAACTCATCTAGAAACCTGTCTGATAAATCAGATGAGATATTTGTCCTCATGCTTAAATCCCACATAGTTTACTTAAACAAATCCCCCCCCCCACAGAAGTGTAGGCGGAAGTTGCTTTTCCTAGCGTAAACAAATGTCTACTTCTACGAAACCAACTTCAAAATTCTACTCCCGAGGTTATCCCAAGCACGAGAGCCTTTATGTCACTATTAGGGTAGGCGCACATGAGCTTGAAAGTAATCGGGACGCCAAGATAGTTTTTAATTTAATCTGTTTGATACCTATCGCAGTTTCAGCGCACATGAGATAGAGTTTCAACGAGCGTCATTTCAATCCTATCTATTTTATAGTTATTTTCCATATTGGGGACTGGCTTCACTCTATGTTGTTTCTCCTACGAGATGGATCAAAAACAGGTGCAAGTTTACAAAAAGAAAATAGTTTTTTTCGTACTTATTGTACGACTGTTCTTTTTCTCTCGCTTCCTGTATAGTTGTCCTTGATGTTCTTCCATTTAATTGTGAGCTTTTTAACTGGAACAAGCAAAAAGAAAAATGTTTTTGTTATTGTTTGTAACTAATATATTTGATAATAATATTATGTCATGATAGGCCTCAGATATTGCCAAAAACTACTTGTTACCAAACTTGTTTGCTGTTTACCGGATACATTAGTCGTCTACGTTAAATGGAAATGTTGATAGAGCGTATTAATCATTGATACATTTAAGCGAGTTTTTGAAAAAATGGCTGCTAGATATAATTACTATATTAATCACTTAAACAATAGTTTATGACTATCCAAACTTTGGACAAAGATCGGATAGTCATAAACTATTGTTTAAGAGGTATAAGATTCAACCGAACGTAATGGACTATAAAATTCAAGAATTACTATATATTGGCTAATTACTATATTAATTTAATTACTTTATATATATATATATATATATATATATATATATATATATTTATATATAAATTAAATAAAATTAATAGTAATTATTAAAAATGAATATCTCAAACTATAAATGTAAATAATTCCTCATTGATATTAAAAACAAATTATCAGTCTTATTAATATTAGTGCCAAAGAATAATGCCAATTGGTTATTCAATTATATTTAAAGTTAAGCAAATAAGTAATGTGAAATTAGTAATTATATTATATGTACCTCCAGTATTTAGTCCTTTCAATAAATCTTGCACCTTTCACCGCCTCTCACATGGACCAGGGTAACGCTCCATCCAGAGACTACGGTTTCGTCTGGTTTTCCAGGACTACAAGAGCAAGATAGAAACTTCCAAACGGTCCTGTTTTGCACTTTATTACAAACTCCAGTTAGTAAGGTTTGGGTACGTGAATAGACCTCAGGTATTGACTTCAGGTTAATGGCGAATCCTCAGAATAAGAATTGAGTAGATCTACAGTTGAGGCTTCGACCCCGACCGTTTCTTCGAGAGCTACATACACCGACTGTATTCATGAATCATTTCTAGGGAAGTATAACTATAAATAATTAATTTTCAAACACTTTGTGCGGGATTTATACACTGAAGTGCCTTAATACTTTCGTATTAAAGTGAACATGCTATTACCCTTTTGCATAAATATCTTTTACCAGAAATACTTTGGGTTACTTTTTATAATTTTCTAGTTTTCCAGATCACTTCATGGTCTGAATTTTGGAAGACGTTTCTTATTCATAGTATTCTTACACTCTACGTTTTTCTTTATATTTTAGACGGTAACAACCTCAATGTACTCCGAATTATTTTGTAATTTAAAACAAGAAATAAGTTTAGAAAATCACAATTGAATGATTCTGTATTAAAACAGAATAAATGCTTAAGAAAACACAAACAGAGCCTTCTGTTACAATTGAAATGGTTCAATTTCTGTCTATTTTACTCAAAAAACTGATATAAATAGTAAAGAAGAGATATACTGCAGTTCTTCCTTTTGTTAATAAATATTAATTCCTCAAAAAATTAACACTAAAATATTACAATTCCCTAACTGAAAATTAATGACAATGGAAGTATAGAAACTAAGAAAATAACATTTAAAATAATAGAAGGTCTTTAAAAATGTGAATTTTAAATTATTTTCGTGAATATTCTTTTAACGCAGAATTTAAATCTAAAATGTTTTTTAAAAAAATTAATGAACAGGATTTTTTATGCAAATAAGAAACGAAAGTTATAATTGCTGATGTCAAGAATGTTAAATACGACCAGTAGCAGCTGATCATTTGAAACAAGATTAAAAGGAATGGTCCTGAAAAGCCGAAAGCGTTTAGATTGTAAAACTAGAATCTTGAACAATAAATTTCAACACGAGTTAAAAGAAAAAGACAGCAAACTCTTTAACCTCGATGCATATTAAAAAAATATAGTATAATGACATCTCTGATCTATGACAATGGAAAATTACCCAAGCAGAAAAAAATGAACGTTCAGCTTTAATGATCTTGCAAATAGAAGCTCTCCGATATTACTACAAGTCAATCACATTTCTGTCAGAGTATAATTCATTTACAGAGTATAATTATTTTAAAATATTCTTTGAAATATATACATCCAGATTAAATATATTTGCTCTTAGTTTGATTGATTGCGACCAGTTAATACTATCAAATTTGATATAAATTTTAATTATTTTTAAAACATTGCCCTAAATTTCAATTCCAAGTTCGAAACCTATGAAGGAGCTAAAAAAAATATTTATTATGTTAGCCCTCAAGGTACGCATAAAATGCACATATTTCAACACAACAATCAACTCGTTTTTACAAAAAAGTCAGCCATTTCATGAAAAATTAAATCAAATATCACAACATACTTTGCAAAAAGGCCTGCTAAAGACAAAACACACTGTAGTTACAATAATGTCTTGTATGTACTAGCTGAAAAGGCAATTATTCGTGAAAGTTATTAAGAGTTGTTTTATGTTTATAAGATTCTGTGTAGTCGGTGATATTGTTTAGTAGGTTTTTACAGCTTACTTTTATTTTACGGTTTGTTTTAAAAGGTTTATTATATTTTTTGAAAAGTATTATTGTTTTCAAGGTACAAAAAATAGAAAGACATGTTCTAAATTTAAACCTAAAACCTTGTTAAAAGTCTAATGAGAAGAGAAATATGATTTAAAACAGATTTGGTGTGAAGGCGGTTCAGGATGCAGGATGTGAGGGAAGATCTAACGATATGAAGGGAAATAACTTCTGCTTATAATTAAAATGAGGTTCTTTTTTCAAAAAGAAGACATGATTATGAGTGTGCGCACACTGCCGAATGTTTAAGAAGTTGTAACAATAATAATTAGAAACATATATATTAGAAACAAAATAATTTTGAAAAAGTAAATTTTCCGATAAAACTTTTTCCACAATTCCTAGATTAAAAATTATAATTAAAGAGAGTAAAATTAGGCCGATAGTAAATATTGTCTGTGTTATTTATGTTGATATCAAACGTCACCAATAAAAATTACCATTTACCATGTAAGAAGTGCAAGGATCGCGGGAAAAAATAAAACTTGGCGGTGTTGGTTTAAAAATTATAACTTTTAAAAAGACAAAATAACATCCATTTACAGTTCATATAACTGTATGAAGTCAAGGTTTCTAATAAAAACGAACAGTATCTTATACTATATTACAATATAGACCTAACCATCCTGATTATATAGATTTGGTTATTAAAAAGATTAAAAAATAAAATTTCTTATTGTAAGTCAATCGGTTGACAAATGTATTGCATGTTATTGAAATCAGCACACAAGATAGAGCCCATCTTTTGTCTCGTGCACCAACGGTTACATCACACTAGGAAACTTTATTATATTTTTTTAACAAAAGCGTTTTCAACCAGATACTCTGTATGTATTATAATGTATTTATGTTATTCTCATAAGTAGTTTAAAATAATAATCATAGCGCTCAGCTCTATACATAAACCTTGATTTTATAAGGTTTCATCGTTGTTAAATGTCTGTATTGTTTAAAATTTTTAAATTTTTGCAAAATTACCAACCAGTATTAATTTTTTTTGTCGAGTTTCTGAAGACATTTTACATCTCCCGATGTATTTTCTTTCGCAATATTATTAGTGTTAATGGATATATATATATATATATTGTAATCCTTAGATGAATTATTTTTCTTGTTGAATATGTATGGTGAAATAAAATAATTTTCATAAACAAGAATATACGAGTATTACTTCATTTTATTGTAGATTGAAGCTTTTCGCTAATTTACATTATTAGCATTTTCAAAATTTATAAATCACTGTCCAGTTATATGACTAGAGTAAGGTTAGTATTACTCTAGTCACGTAACTGGACAGTGATTTATAAATTTTGAAAATGCTAATAATGTAAATTAGCGAAAAGCTTCAATCAACAATAAAATGAAGTAATACTCGTATATTCTTGTTTATGAAAATTATTTTATTTCCCCATATATATATATATATATATATATATATATATATATATATATATATATATATATATATATATATTGTTTGGTTTTAAAAATCTGAATTAATCGATCTTTTCTATAACTTGGTCATACATATTGGACTGTTTCCTAAAGCAAATTATTAAAGCTCTTCAAAAAAGTTTCATTTATTACATATTTCAACAGTATTGTTCATTTAGATTCTAGATTAAACGAATAAACCAATAACTACACTATAAAACCTAAAACTGTGTATGAGTACAATGAAGAGGACAACAACACACAGAAGAAAATTATTTGAACGTAGTAATAAATTATTTTCTGTTATTATTGATATCACTTGGCGAAAAACCACTACTTTATGATATTTTTCAACAGACGTGTATCACATTAGATCAGTGTATTGTCCATGACAGCATTTGAGTATGCACTGATCTATTACGAAAGGCGTTTGATGTAAAATATCATAAAATAGTGCTTTTTTTGTCAAGCGATATCAATACGAACATTTTTTTAAACCTCAAGATGTACAGTAAAAAACTGGATATGTCTTTCCGTTTATGACTTTTTCACTCCTAAAACTCAATAAGTAATTGAATAAATCTCAAAAATTAACAAGCTCTCGATAAAATGTGTAAAGTAAGAATTATTTTCTTGTGTTGGTCTAAATAAATAATGGTTTAAAGTTTAAATAAAATAATATATGTAATATAAAAACGCAGATTTAGCAGGATTACGTGGTTCTCCTGTGACCATTTTGTACTAAAAATGTCAATTTCAATATTGTCCCAGCTGAAGTGAGATGACAGTTTATATTGTTTGTGAGTAATTTGAAAAGCTTTATTAATTGCTACGTCTACAGTGGTTTGGTCCAATACATTTCAATACCAGTACCTCTAATTAACTAATTTAAATTTATAATTTGGTTTTCTTTCTTATAAATGACTTGAAAAGGGGGGATAGTTTTCGAAATGACGGTCGTATAGCGTCAATTAATCAAGGGTAATTTTTTTGTGAAGTTATAATTAATTTCTTAAATTTTCTAGTTCATTACGTTTGGTAAAACATAATTAATCACTTTTACATTAGCTTGTGACTATCCAAACCTTAATTTATTTTCTAAATTTGTAATTTACAATTATAATTAATATCACGTGACTACAGCTCTTTCCTAGTTCCTTTCGTTTATACAGTAGCAACACAGAGAATTAAAATAATTAGAGCTTAACTAGTGATAACAATTCACAACGGTAAAAATTAAAATAATTTACTCTAAATCTCTCTTCATATTAGTTTATTAAAACAAACATACTAGTTTATTAAAACAAACAGACTAGTTTCGACGACGATGTCGCCTTCATTAGTGTTTTACTAGTCTGTTTTAGTAAACTAGTGTGTAGTGAGATTTCGAGTAAACTGTTTTAATGTTTACCATTGTGAATACAGAGAATATATCCGTATTTATTGAGAAAGCCTTAAGATCTAACACTTCGTTTCTTGTCACCTTACCAAGTTATTTTTATCACAAGGACAATTGCAATAGCTTATTTTCTACAATATGGAAATGAGTTAAGCGACATTTACAATAATTATATTTCCAAGTCGACTCATTGAGTGGCATTCACGCTGCCAGCGGGAGATCCCACAGCTGCGAGATTCCTCACTCCCGCGGGCACTGATTTATCGGATTATTTAATTTGTAGTTGTGTGTCTTTACGTATTCCAGTCAAGATCGCTTCCCAGCATCCGCCGCAGTCGAGGCCTCACATCTCTTGCAAGCATTCCGGTATGCGCCCACAACCTCGAACACAATGCATGCCCGGCTAATGATCAAGAAAATTTATAATTATTAGATTCGGTATTTCTTTAACTAAACCTTGCAGTATAGAAGTCAATTACTTTTAAATTATTTTTAATTAATAAACGATTTTATCAATATTTATGGAAAACTTTAAATAAAAACCTATTTAAAGCAATTATTTAGAATAATATCTGCAATTTTTAAGTAAATAAATCTGTGTTTTATAAAACTCATGTTTTCGCTTTGTTTTTCATGTGCCAAACTGCCAAGATCTCTCCTTTTTTTCCTCCCCTAAGACCACTTCCATATATGGCGGTCTTAAATATATTGGCAAGTGATGCCCATTGTGCTAATATTGTGTAAATTGATCCAGGCCTGATAATTTATGATTCCTGTTCACGTAGAAAAAGCATCAAATAATCTCAGTTCTGTGGCTTTAAATAATGAAGAGTCCTATTCTACGTAGGCCTACCAACTTGTACGCTCCTGTAACAACTTGGAAACAGGTCTCCATTAATACTTGCCCACACTAAGATGGAAGAAGCTTTCATATTTCACTATCCTTTGATCAAATCTCAAGACTACTATAATGTGATTCTAATGTTAGCATGAATTTCCATTTATTTCTTTCTGTACACTACTAAGGTTGTGAGAATTTACAATTTATCTCTCTCTCTCTCTCTCTCTCTCTCTCTCTCTCTCTCTCTCTCTCTCTATATATATATATATATATATATATATATATATATATATATATATATATATATATAAAGTTATTATTGTTACTTGTAAATAATTTTTTCCACCACTAAGTGCAATAATTTTACCTTATGTCATGAGGCACCTTCGAATCACTCAGTGGTTCGACAATGGTCAAGTGACCGAAATGTACCTCACCACATAAGGTGAAATTATTGCACTTAGTGGTGGACAAAATTATTTACAAGATATAATCATAACTTCATAAAGTCAGTGCAACGGAAAAATAATGTAAAACGTGAAATATCACTATATATATATATATATATATATATATATATATATATATATATATATATATATATTGATTTCGTTCTAATATTTATATCAAACTCATTACAAAATGATTTATAGAAATAAATAGTATATTTATTAACTCATAAAAATCCATAATATTATCATTTTAACTTAATAATTTACACAAAATAAAGTAGCATAACCTAGCTGTTATATGAGATTATATTTTATCATTAACTTTACTTAAAAATCGTATACTACTACAAGCCGACGTTTGTCTTCGTGTGATATACACACACATTCAGGCCTGCCATTAGAAATGGTCATTTCAATACTGCTTGAAATGGTTGAAACTGAAAATCGTCATTCCCTGCCTAATCCGTTGTAATAACTACATGTATTTAATGAACTCAGATTAATGCTTCCTCCAATTGTAGCTAATTAAAAGATAGCTATTTAATTTAATATTCAAGAGATAAAAATAAAGGTTGTTCCACTTTTCACGCAAAGAGAGCGTGCGAAGATGGCAGCTCCTGATGGTGTAATGAGCATGCCGTAATTAGACCTGGGCTCATTTGCGTGAGCGTGCGTCAGTCTGCGGTTGCACTTAATATTATTGTTAGTATTTGCAAATATAATTCGTCTGCACACGACTCATTTACATTTAATGCCATATAATTACGTTAAAAAAAAACAAAAAAATTAGTCATGAAATTTCTCCTCTACATGGTCTCGAAATAATAGTCTACTTTTTATTACATTATCCGATTATATTATCCTCATTTTACTTTCTTTAAAATTTAACTTGAGTATATTTGAATTAATATTATGATTATACTTCTTATTCAAAATAAATGTAAAGTGAAATACTGTATAAAAATCCGTTTAGTGATTAGACACATCTCTATAGCGGTAGAAGTTGGACGGATCCAGATATGTCGGTTATAACACACATAGTACTTATTCCTTGAATAACAATTTGTTTTTGCAGTTCATTTCATGGATGCGATTCTGTCCACTTGTCATGAAACTGGAAGTTTTTATCCCATCTTATGTAGACGATAATATTATAATTGACTGATTTTAAAGAAACACATGCTCGCAGCCGTTGGAACCCCCCCCCCCCACACACACACACACAAACAAACAAACACACACACACAAACAAACACACACACACACACACACACAAACAAACAAACACATACACACACACACACACACACAGGCAAATTTAAAAAAGCTAAACTTCAATTACTATGCTGACTCTACCAACGTATTGTCATTTTAAAATTACACTATACATTATCAAAACTATAAACTAAGAAGCAGAAATTTTGAGTAATATTTCAGACATTGCTGCACTATATTACGCTTACATTAATTTAATATACAATTACATACGTTATGAAAGGAAACATTAGCTTTACTAACGTAAAGGAAAACGATTCCTGAAGTCCACTCCTTTATTAAGAGATTTTTCATGATTACTGAACGATGTTATAGTACATGAACGTGTTAAATGTAACAATATAAAAATTATACAAAACTATGGTTTGCACGTAAACTAACCGGTTGCAGAATTGAACGATTCAGTCTCCACTTTCTTCAATCTTGCACAACACCCTTAAGTAAAACGTACGTGATTGTCCTACGTTAGTAAACGCAATTTTTTATAATTGTAATATAACTCGTGGTACAGAATTCATTTTTATTATGAAACATTGAATTTAGGTCTAAATAAATTCAAAAATTTGTAAGTAGGGCTTATGTTTGTACTTTTTAAATTTTTAATCATAAATTATTGGTTATGATATTTTTTTTTAAAAATTCAAGTTTAGAACCAATTTTTTTTAAATGTATGTAGAAATTTAAATAATTTTACATTGGCATTTAAACACTGGCATTTTGTGTTTGGTCTTAATATATTTCTTTTTTTTATTAGGGCTTCACAGAATTTACATTATTCAACAAACACAAACAGAAATAAATACAATTTATTTTCGTCTCTACATTGTCTCTCACGTGAGTAGTTCTCAGAAAGCGAAACAAATAAACAAAAACAGGTTTAAAATTACATACACACACGTAGTCGGTTGGCTTAAGCTTCTACATGGGATATCTATCACTCACTCTTTATTAGATTAGGCCTACCCTGTAATATAGTGTGTGATTGATTGAAAATGAAGAAATTTACCAACATATTTTCCATATCGATATTTTCTCTTTCCTCATATTTAAGGTAATACTTTAAGAAATTTTCAATTAGGCTGCTATTCAACACATTAAATAGTAAATGTTAATAATATACAACATTTGTCATTAGTTGTAAAACTATAAACTTGAAGTACTTCGTAATAATGTAAAAGTTATTTCTAGCCAAATTTTTAAAACAAGATTTATGTTTAAAGTGGCTTATGTTGTCAATCACGATATAATCTAGTATCTCTTCTAATTAACTGCAAATAGAAGACATTTGAAATCCTGTGTTCGATCCCAAGCAGCGCCAAAGATTTTGTGTACGTTCTTTCAGACACAGGTCGACTCATCTTATAAAAATAAGTCATCTACTTAGAGCCAAACATAGGATAATACTGGGAAATAAAAGCGTACTGCTAGCCAAATTATCTTCCTCAAATGCAGTTTGGTCTAAAGGTAGTCAATTTTACACAGTCCCCTGCAATGGCATTAAAAGAGTTAATAATAATAGGAAATTTAGTTTAGCCTTTTATTATTTAGGCCTAAGGATGAATAAAAGAGAGTGGGTGAATAAAATTAACGTTAAATAACTTTTTTTATACAACAAATTAGGGATAGTGAATTTTAAAAGGTTTATTTTTATTTAAAGTTTACCAGTATTTTTTCTCATTTCGAAAAAAAAATCAATTTATAAATCTAATAATTTATTTTAAAAAACTATTATTCAAATTAGGAAAACTTGAAATTCTTTTATAAATTTTCATTCTTGTTACTTTCAACACTCTATTATTTACACTTAGAACATTTCTTTATACAATGATCTTATAGGAGCCTGCTGATGCGAAAATCTTAATTGACAAGGGGTTTGAATAGACTCGGTGAACTTCCGAATCCCAGTCAGGTAGAGTAGATCCAGGTAGTTCTTCCGGTAAAGACAAGAAAAGGGAAATCCAGGGAACATCTGTCTTGAACCAGAGCCGGAGGAAAGGAAGTGGCTCGGTGCACCTGGAAGGGAGGCACCGGAACTGTGCACAATGGGCTACATGAGGATGTGTTTGTTTACTCTGGATATGAATGGTGGCACTTACGGGGACAAGTTCAAGGGCCAAGGTTTCCTTTATTTTAAATGTAAACATAAAGAATCGTTAACTGAAAATAATTTTATTAAATTATAAGATATTATAAATAGATTTTGTTGTTTGTGTATGAGAAATTTATATAGAAAAAAATCAAGGATTGTTTGCTTGAACGACAGAATTATTTTTTTTAATATTTCAAATTCAATAAATTTATTTTGCAATGAATGACTGAACAAAAATATAAAATACTCATCCTAATATAAAATAACTTTAAACTTGAATTAAAATAAAGTTTAAATGTATTAAAGAAGTTCCTGTGTGTGATTTAATAAATAAAATCAAGTAATAAAAAAATACTATCAAGATTCGAATAATTTGTTGTTGAATATATTGTTGATAAGGACCTGCAAAGTACACTGAATGGTCGAGACAAGAAAAGAAAAAAATAATTACAAAAATATTTTGCTTGCTTCACAGTCAATTTTGTTAAAGAGATAAATAAAATCAATTTGAAAACTACTTTGTGTTTGAAGTTTATTACCGAATAACTCTGATTATTCAGTCAATCCAATATGAATTTTGATTTAATTAGATATAAATTTATAAACAGGTTTGAGCTTATCTTGTGAGTAATGGTATTTACTCACAACGATGTAATGGTATTATTTAATAACGATACCTTCTCAACACTAAATTTAGTGATAAGTTTTGTAACGTTCTAATTAATGATGATCTTCATTGAAACCCGATGGAGATAAATGTATCTGTATTGTGAGCTTAAGTAGGTCTTGTTTTTGTTATAATAACTGGTTCCATCAAGTTTAAATTTTATTATAGGGCCTACTATTCGTTACGGTGGTTTTGGGTTTTGATTGTCAATTATATTGAATATTTCCACATTTTTCACAGAGAGCGATTTAAATTTGCTGAAATAATCGAATTGTTTTTGACGTTGCTGATCCCTAATCCAGGTCCAGTTGTTTTAGTCGTGCTTTTCTTTTCAAACAACCTCTCTCTCTCTCTCTCTCCCTCCCTCTCCTTCTCTCTCTCTCTCTCTCTTTCTCTTTCTCTCTTTCACCTTCCCTCTCTCTATCACATACACCCACGCACATCCACGCACACCCACGCACGCACACACACACACACACACACAAATTATAAATAATTATAAATATTTTATTATTATTTTTCTCATTTATCCATATTTCGGAAAGCTTACAATCTTTAGTCGATGTCATGACCTAATTTTAAATGCAGCAATTAAAAACAACGTCGTTTATAAAGACATTTTATTAAATAAACTCTAAGTTTTCTAACCGCCAATATTGTTTAATATTATCAATTAAATTATTAAACATTATTCAATGAATTATGAACAAAACCTAGTAACTTCTCGTTAAACAAAAAAACATTTTATTTAATTGATGTAGGCCTACATTTCGATTGCAAAGCTATCATCCTGAAGATTATTAACTACAATACTCAACAAGAGTAAATGAGGACTTAAATAAAATATTTTGGTGGTTTTATATTTTAGTAATAAAAATTACACCACATTTTCTCTAAGTTATTATTATATAACTAAATTCATTTCAATTCAATATAATACTATATAATATTTTGTCAGGGTGATCTCTGACCCTTCTTGTCATGTCTTCCAAAGTTTTGTTTTTGTAAAATGTTCTTTATCGGGAATCTTTTTGTTTTATCTACATCCGTTTTCCTTACTAACTTATCTCAGAAATGTTGTAATATCTGTATATCTGACTACCCTTCTTAGAACAATAAGGGGTCAGTTTCTAAAAGTTATCGCAAGCAGAACTAATCTAAAATGCTATTTATGTGCAGCGTTAAATGTAACTATTTTTTAATGATTATTTTCCACTACATTACTACTCCTTTCCAGTCATTAGACGCGAATTCACACTATCAAATATCTAGAGTTCAATTCACTAAAGCAGTTTAGGATCATATTTTGTAATATATTGTATTCAAACATTTAAATTACTCGCCTAATGAGATAGCAGTTTTTCGTAGAATCAAAATTACACTTCTATTTTACCTGGTAAATTAAACAATGACATTGGAAGATGATTAAAAGCTATCCACTATAATGTACGTAAATGTTAGTAATTATATTTATGTAAATGGGCACCAGATTAACGCCTACTGAAGAAACAGTTGTTTTTTTTTATTGATTCTGGACTTCATAATCTATTCTGTCACCTTAGACTCTAGATAGAAATACCACTTGAACATCTGGCGAGGAAGCGTTTGTGTTTTTATAATGATACTGGACTTAGTCTATTTACCTACATCAGCCCTTACGTCTACGAGAACGAAACCACATCTACACCTGATAAAGAAACATTTGACACTTTTTAAAGATACTATACTTCATAAACTATTAGGCTCTTTAGATTTAGATATTTAAGAAGAAAACCACATGAATGCTTAATTATTAAAATTATTGTTACGTCTTAATGATAATGAATATTTTCAATAACTACACTCAATGTAATACAGAACATGGGCTACCTTTTGATTTATCCATCCCTCTGTTTTCTTGATGAAGTTTCATTCACCTTTGTTATTCCTGTCATCGACGTTTCTCCACCTTATTTGAAGACTTCCTTCTTTTATTCACGTGACCTCTATTGTAGTATTACCTCATTTCTTTCATCTATTGTTTTGCTGTCTGTTCTTCTCACCCACGGCTTTCAGTTTTCCAATGCTTTCCTCCTTTACCCTATTTATTTATTTCCTTTTTCACAACACTAATGACAACTATCATTAATTTTCAGGAACAGCGGAAGATAATAACAAAAGAACGATGATTTTGGAGATTTGTACAAAAATCGATTTGTAGTATACGACTAAACTTAGTTTAGATATATAAAGTTATGATTATAAATATAATTTCATTAAGGTTTTTTTTGTCATGAAATTAGCTGTTTTTCACTATCATGAAAGTACCGAACCAATCAATTTCAATGAAAATACAAAATTAAAGTTTAATGATGTAAAAATAAATATTCAGCTGCCCTATTATTATGTTACCATATTATTTTTTATCAACTGGCTACGTATACTATTTTTGTACCGAAGCTGCCATCTAGTCTAAACCCGAAGCAATGCACATATTGGGGGAATTTTAAGAACTAAATTGATTCAGGGGATTTAATTTTTTCCAATTTGTCTCTAGAATCACAAAGTTACTTAGTAGTTTTGCCTTGCTTAGGTAGGGGTCGTCTCTATCGCCAACGTGATTGTTTGTCCATATTATGTCTGGCAAGTTCTTTGAACAAAATTATAGTGTAGACCATGTAACAG
Organism: Prosapia bicincta; assembly: GCA_036971475.1. Lineage (NCBI taxonomy): Eukaryota > Metazoa > Arthropoda > Insecta > Hemiptera > Cercopidae > Prosapia > Prosapia bicincta. The sequence continues at coordinate 350,734,694 of JBAIZL010000001.1, forward strand.
TGCAGGTGGCCTTGAGAGATATCAGTAGGCGAGAGGGGGGGTAGAGGGTCAGTATAAATACTTTCCTACAAACATGATAAGGACTGTCAAAATACTGACTTGCATGAGAGGATCTATATTAAATAAATTAGCTTCTTTATGAAATAACAAACATTCTTGACATATGTGTAGATATATCGGATGCAGATTATGACAATGTATTGAACATTCTCAATATGTAACATGTTTTCAGAAGTGGTAGTACACGCAAGGCCAAGTACACGGTTACGTGGTCCGCACTATACTTCGAATTGTTGTTATATTCTAAATATTCTAAATTGTTTTACCTAAATGTCCTATGTATTACATTCGTAGTATTTCTTACCATTGTCGTAGTATTTTACTTAATTGAATTGTATCAGGACATAACTAGATATTAGTTAAGCTAATTTCAAACAAATGTTTACTTTACATCTTACACCTCTCTTAAAAAAAATAATAATAATCCCTTTAATTTGACATTAATGCTCCTATGAAATTTTCATGGAATAAACATTATTATTAGCAATCGTATGCTAAGTTCTGGAATACTAATTCCAGAGAAACTCCGAGTTCCACCACGCTTGAGAACAGGTCTCCATCAGGTAGGTGGATCTGCTCAGATAATGCCATAGTTTTTCCCGATTCCCAATACCAGAGCATTATTAAATTCTTCCGTTGTTTTACCTAATACCATCTACTCTTCCTTACAAGTGGATATAACTATAGTTTTATTTAAAACAGAATGGGATTCTGCGTAAGTGAAATCGACCGGAGGGAGTGAGGACTAGCCGTCTGAGCTAACAGGAAATTCACATCTTGCTGCGTGGGTGAGCCTTGTTGCCAATTCGACGTTAAACTTCCGTTCGTGGCTCAGTGTCATCGTAACTGTGGTCTAGTAATTTACTAGTGGTGTAGCTTGCTTTGTTCAGCGATTTCAGTCGCTGTCAGTGATGGGTTGACTGTCAATGCGTTCGAACTGACAACACCGCATCCCTACCACTGCCACAGACCCATTCCTACTCTACTTTAAATCAAAGTATAGTAGACACTCGTGTTTGGCCCCATTAAGAAGTAGATTTCCTTAGGACACGGTACCATGGATATGTGACCTTTCCTATATCCTCTACCAGAAGGTTTTAAATCACTACAATAATCTTAAGTATATTCATAACGCTCTCAAACTCTTCAATGAGATAAAAGTTGTACTGGGTAATGTCTCAAAACTACTGAATAAAACAAAACAGTGCCAAGGAATTTACGGTGATTTTTTTATTCTTACAAAAATCCACAAATTATTTACAAAATAGACTACAAATATATGACCATTTTTATCAGGAGATTTGACTAAACATTTGCAAAGTACGTTTTTTCAGATGTGTTTCAGAACTGTTTAGAAATTATATTTTAAATTCCTTCTATTACCTCACACTCTCCTGATATGTATCTGGTACAAAGTTTCAAACGTTAATAAAATATGTTTTTATTCATCCACTTAAGTTCAAATACATTTCGTTTAATCTATAATGGAGGATAATTGATGTTAATACAGTTTTTTCAAATATTTATTCAATAATTAAATTATAAAATTTATGGAGTCCAGCCGGATTCGAACATATTTTGATATTCTCAACGAATTTTCGAGAATCTTCATGTTCGAAGTCTAGCGCGCCTTGACTCTGCTCAACTTTCCAATACCTAGAAATATATATCTCAAAGACGTATTTTTTAAATACTTTTCTTCCCCCACCTGGTTGTCGTCGAAACCTCCATTGTACAGCCTTAAACTGTTGCTATGGTTACCACACAATATCACAAATAGTACTCTAGGGTAACCAAAATAAAATTTTCTATGTTGACCTCAGTAGGGGTTTACTTTAAAGAATCTATTTTTATATATCTTGTTGCAAGTATGTTTAGAATAAAGTAAACATTTAAACGATGATATATATACTTTTTTTTATTGTTCCATAAATATACTAACATATTGTTGAAATTCTAATGTAACCCATGATTACATAAACATCAAACTTGGTTCAATTTTCTTTTAAACTGTCACACTAATCTCCAGAATTTGCATTTTCGAAATCAATACCCTGGGAATTAAAATCTTCATTTATTTGCTACTCAAAACTATTTTCACTGCAATGGCATTTATTTGTTTTGAGTTTCTATGACCCAGATTTCACACTCAGATATGTCGTCAACCAAAGTCCTATTTTTGAAATCTACGTACTCATTGCATTCAACATGCTCCAATATGTTATAATAAAGTGCTGTGTTATTATTATAAGAAACGTATTTCATAAATAAGTACATCATTCGAATAGCTTTGAGCGCAATACTCAGTTATCGTGGGAGGCACCAAACTTAGTTATTTTGTTAGGTTAGAACAGGGTTGTCCAACTGTCGGCCTGGAGGGAGTCTGAGCTGCCAATAGTTTTTTCAAACTTCAAAAGAAATATTTATTTAATTAAGTTATACAAAATTCTATTAGTGTATCAGTCAGTTGAAGCCATCTAACTACCTCAAAATGCAACATTTTGCATCTAATTTTAAAAAAGTTCCCCCTCGGACAGTAATTTTTATTATTACCACCCTCATGGTAAATAGATTTCTCGGACCCTGCCACACACATAGGTATGGCCCGCGGTTTGGCCCAAAGATTAAATTTCGACCCTCCCCCCTTCCTTTTAAGTTTGACGACTCTGGGCCAGAACAATACTGATATATTGTATTAGGTTAGAATAATACTTAATTATTGTGTTAGAGTAGCAACAGACTTAGTTATTTTATTAGGTCACAAAAATTCTCAGTTATTGTATTAGAGTAGCACCAAATTTAGTAAAGTTAAATTTAGTAATAAAGATTAGGTTAGAACAATACTCTGTTATTGTATTAGGTTAGCTCAATATTCAGTTATTTTGTTAGATTAGAACCATTCTCAGTTATTCTGTTGAGATAGCTCAATATTCGGTTACTGTGTTGGGGTAGCAACTAGCTATTTTGTTAGGATAGAACAATACGCAGTTATTGTGGTAGGGTGCACCAAATTTAGTACTTTATTAGGTTTTAACAATACTCAGTTACTGTGTTATAGTAGCACCAAAACTTGTTATTTTGTTAGGTTATAACAATACTGTGTTGTGTTTGGTTGGCTCAATATTCAGTTATTGTGTTAGGGTTGCACCGAACTTACTTCTTTTGTTAGGTTATAACAATACTGTGTTGTGTTTGGTTGGCTCAATATTCAGTTATTGTGTTAGGGTTGCACCGAACTTACTTCTTTTGTTAGGTTATAACAATACTGTGTTGTGTTTGGTTGGCTCAATATTCAGTTATTGTGTTAGGGTTGCACCGAACTTACTTCTTTTGTTAGGTTATAACAATACTAAGACAATGTGTTAGTTTAACTCAATACTATAGTGGTTATATTTGGCGGATTAAGTTAGACACCTCTGAGATTGGTTACTATGTAACAGAAATGTATTTCAGTATCTAATATACTGAATATTTACGAGTATAAAACGATTTTTTTGTTGTTAATAATAGTGCATGAATTGAGTTCATTAAATTACACATTGTAATATAATATTTACATATTATAATACTTATATCAATTATTTACTATCGAACTATACGCTAACGTTTCTAACCTTTCCAAGACATTTTCTTTGGACGAAACGTAGACGTATAATACAACGTTTGGACCTTAGAGTCAGAAAAATTATTATTTATCATTTCTATTAATAACGAGCTCTACATTGAACAACAAAATGTTTGTTTACTATAGGCCTATATTATTTTATATTCGCAAGTAACAAGCCCTGATTAGAGTCAATATTGGAATCTCTGTTTCCCGAAGTGTACAAAATCTGAAAACGTGCACTGCTGAATAGATTTAATCTCCGCTTGACTAGCGACGAGGTAATCTTTTCAGCTGTGAGGCCTCTACAAAAGGCATCACTTTGTTTGTGCAAAGTGTATTGTTACGCGCAACAGTTGTGCGTGGTGTGTGTGCGTACATCTGGCGTAAATCTGGGCCACGCTATACCTGTAGTTTAAATGGTCTCGTGCCATCTGTCCCCCCTCACAGCTGCATGGCACGAGCCCCGGACATTCCACCACTTCCTGGATCCCTGCACAGGTCGGACTGCGAAAATTATATTTCCTTATTTCAGTCGGGATTCATCAAAAGAATACAAGACGAATGTTGACATTTAGCGCTAGTAATATAATAAAATGTTATTAAGTTTTTCCGTTAAGAAATGTACAGAACCATTCTCAATAGGTTCGATAATTAAGTTTTAGTACTAAATATTACGCCATGCCCAAGATAAATATCGAAATTTTCATCTAAGAATATAGGAATATCAAAGATTATTATAAAATATCAAAAAATGACCGAATTTTGTTTGATATTCTGAATCATTTAAGCAAATCAAATTACCGTTTGATTGGAATAGTAACATATTTTGATATTCTCAACGAATTTTCATTTTAAAAGCTTTTTACTAATGATGAAATTTTATTTTATGCATTTTATCATAAATAAAAAATAATGAAAAAAGTGTTATTTCAAAGTTTTATTGTGGGTTAGGCCATATTATATTCAATTTTTTAATCAAGGGAAAATATTCAAGGTTTCTTTTAAGAAAAGCGTAATAGTAAGTAAAAAATACTATATATAACAAAAATATGGTGAAAATTCTACTAAAAATTAATAAATAATACTCAAAAGCCTCTAACCGCAAATACTTATTTTTATAGTAGAATAAAGGCTAAGACTTTAAAGATTAGAACGTCAACCACAGAAGGTAGGGATTAAAATATTTGTAGTTACAGATTTTTCTAGTATTATTCACTGTTATTTAATCACCGTAAATTTATGACATACAATTATTTACAAGTAAATGTGTCTACTTATATTACTGATACAGATCTGCAGTTCATTCCTAGAAATCTAACTTTATATAAACTTTAAAAATGATAAAATAATGTTGAATAAAAGGATTTTGGAAATTATTAAAATAAATTAATTTCATTAATAATTTCTATTTATTTTATAAAACTAATCAAACTAAAATTAATAAATTAAAATAATTTTCAATTGTTTTATTGAAATGTACTAATTTACTAAAGGAAAAGGATATACTATTTAATAATTTTTGAAACTATATAATTATAATATTGTTTTATTCTTAGTGCTGACTATAAAAATAATTTACTTTACAATATAATAAAATACAACAAAATCCTATTTCTTCTTTCCCAATACCCCAGAGAAGGATTTTATGCTTGGGCCTTAAAACTCTATTCACCTTCTTTTTCTTAACCTTCACAATTGATAATTTTCAACTCCAATCATTGAATAAACCACCATTACAGCACTCTTATATTCAGAGTAAAAAGATACTTCTTTTAATGAGCTAATGATGTGACTATTTATTAAAACAACGTTTTTACAACTAATTTCTTGTTCTTTTCAAGTTATTATTAAACTTACAACTAAGTTTCCCTTGTATAACAGTTTGTCCCTATTTTTATTTCTTTAGACCATAAGTTTAATGGTTGACAAATTAGCTGTAGAAAAGTCCACGTACTAAATAATGACACTTGACTTCTTACAAAAACAACAATTTCTTACGGTAGACTAACTGATAAACAATCTTATAAACTGTTATAATAAACTTTGAAAGATTGAATTAATGAAGGAATAATCAAAGTCTGATTCAAATTAAGAATAGAGAATTGATAAACAGCTAGTTTATAGCTAGTCTTTTATGAATATCAAAATTAAATTAATCTTGTGCAAACATACAATTTAAAGATACAGAATTTTTATTTTATATATAGTAATGTATATTAAATAGCCTATATAATAGCCTATAGTAATACAATATAGTATTTTTGTTATATCTATGAAATCGTAGTAATCTAAATTAGTCCACGAAAGCAGATGAAAATAAATAAATAATTTTATAGTTAAATTTATGTATAAGTAAATAAATCATTAATGCTAAATTTTAAGAAATGAACCATTTATTTATTTATTACTTAATTTCCTGTATTTTTCTTAATAGAAGACGTGTTTTTATAAGTTCTCATTTCCTGGAATGTAGAAAATGAATGCAATATATCTGAAAAGTTAAAACAGCCACAGTGATTCAGTCAGTTTCCTTATTGCAGTACGTGTGTAGGCTACACTCCACTGAGATTGGGAGCTGTCCCAAGGCCTTGGCGCGTGCCACATCGAAGCAGATGTTACTCTATCAAACTGCAGTCAGTCTGTCAAGAAGCTTTTCTTACACTTCACAATAGAATCTCCCTTCTCTTTGTATATCCTAAATCCCCGAAGCTCGTTCTTGCTGTTTCTTCGGCTCTAAGGGACAGCGAATGAACACAGATTTTTTTCAATTTTTGAAAATAGTAATTTCTGCTATACTTAATAGGATTAGGCTTATTAATTTTATACATTTGACTATTTTATATAATATATATTATAATTTCCAAGCTGTAAAGTGTAAATCGTTTTAGTAACGTAGAATTGTTGCCTGGTTAGGAAAAAATGGAACACAAATTTCTGAGTAACTGATTCAGAAACGTTACCAGTTTGCTAAAGGTATTTTAAAAAGCTTGCATGGTATAAATAAGAGTAACAATAATATAACAAACTTGGTCAATGAATTCATAGCAATAGTTTACTCCTGCGAAGATGCGGTCACTTGATCTTCAATGAAACAAGAGAAGTGAATGATCCTTAACTCCTTACGTTTAGGTAAAATCATATAAAGTACTTATTTTTACAAGAGGTAGTGCTAATTACAAAAAACTGGTTTTCAAGATAGCCTAGAATACTATCGATCAGCTGTAGCATTATCAACTAAATTTCAATTTCAAAAATCGTGATTAAAATTTTACGCTTTCTGTTGAAAGTACTAATTTTTTTAAAACGTCGTACAGGCTATTAAAACGTACGGAAGTACAAAACGTATTTATTTGTTTGTCAGAGTCGGTTTTAACATGTCTGTTGATAGAATTTTTTGTTTAAACTATTTCCTTTTAACATTGACGTCTGTTAAGAGAATAATTGTAGTTTTAAACTATGTGAATCGGAATATTGATAGATGGAAAATAAAATATTTTTTAAAAATATTTTATTTAAAATATCATATTGTTTTTATTTTTTTTTACAAAACAAATCAATCTAGTAAAATGAAGTTGGAGAAATTATTTCAGAGGAAAATTAAACATGGATATTAATTTTGGATAATTTTAAATAAGTAACCTCATAGATCTACTTCTTGTTCTGTTTTTATTCAAATCTATGCAAATTAGCTGAAGCACACCAGCGTCTATCCTACTTTCAACTCTGTGTTTGATTGATAGATGCTATGAAAACAGCTGAACGGAGGAGATAGAGAGCCGAGTGCCAGATGTAAGTGAGGACATCCAACGACTGCAGCTGTAGATTCAGCAGATGGCGTTACCTGCTCCGCCAATCAGGGGCCAGATTGCTAGGTAGTAAGGCATGTGCACAATCACTACGCATTTGCATTCATCTTACAATAAATATTGTTAGAGTGTGCGGGCAAGAAATAAAAGTCATATTTTGGATATTTAAACTTTTAAATGGACCTTATATTCGAGTGTTTATGCACGGATTGAACACTAATTTACGATTTAGTAGGTGTAAACCTAATTCCTTGTTTTAATATTCCATATAGTATATACAAGCTAGAAGATTTTGTCTTCTTATTGACAACAAAATATACAATCGTTAAATTTTATTATAAAATAAATATAATCCAAGCTTTTATAAAAGTATACAAACTGTTATATTGTGTTTTGCAAAACGGAGTCACAAGTTTTTTTACTTAATACCTGAACCAAAATTAACTTGTGAAATAAAATTATAAGATATTTGTAAGCAATGTTATAATACTACATAAAACTCAATACTCTCAACAAAAGTAAAGTTTTTTTAAACAAACATGTTTCGGCAATATTAAAAGTTTCCTACCTCAGTGCTAAAAATTCACTGTCATAAGATATTAATGTCCTGATTTAAATGTAACTCAGCTTTTTTGACAGTGAATATTTTACACTTGTAATGTTGCCGAAATATGTTTGTTAACAAAATTATAAACTGTTTTGAGTAATTGTTTTATGTATCCTACTCTTATATTAATTTCTTATAAATAATTTATTGTACTCACATGTTGTTTTTAAATTTTAACGATTTTTATTATTTTTTTAAAACAAATTTGTTTAAATTGTTGTGTAACTGTTTAACTTGTATGGAACATCTATTCTGAAGTGAATGTTCTGTTATATTGAAATAAAAATCGGTTTCATGCCATCTTGCTAGCACTAATATTGCATTTATTATTCACAAATTCTGGGAAAAAGAGAACATTTTTTAAAAATATCTTCTAAGTTTGTTGTATAAAAAATGGAATCAAAGCTAAAATGGGCAGGTAAATAGTTGGTATCTTGGGACTAGAAAAGTGTCGGTCTCTCTACATGTTTATGATTCTGAGTCGTCTTTGGTCAAAACAATTTTGAAGCGACCCTTCCACTATCCGGATCGTTCACTGCACCCGCCTTACGACGTCGTTCCTCTATTTGTGAGTCAAAGCCAGTTTCACCAGTATGGTTAACCCCAACTGAAGTTTAACCTTTGACTGGCTACCTGGCCGTCGCCTTGAAAGTTACCGGCACCACATAGACATTCTCCTATCTCTTATTTCCCCTTCGTGAGCCACCACTCAGGATACCTTTCTTCCGTGACCCACACTATCTGCGGTCATATCACACTCAGGATACCTTTCTTCCGTGACCCACACTATCTGCGGTCATATCACTCTTACTCACTAGAGCATACGAATCCAGAATCCATCAGGCCAATTTCATATCCATTTTTTTAAACTTTAAATCGCTATTGTTCCACTTAGTTCTCTGAACAGTGGAAAACCCACTCCATCTACTGAAATCCACCCCGAAATCCCTTAGTTTCCCTTCAGCCTCCCTCCGTAATACTTTCTAGGGCAATCAGATAGCACATGCACCTCGTTATCGGTCATGCCCCACTCATACACCTCACTTCCTTCCAAACCTTCTGAGACAACCTATGAAGCGTCCAAACTGAGTCACGTGTTAGCCAAGACTTTAACAAGTATCATTCATTCACTGTAAAAAAAAATCCTACCTTCTAAACGTTTTCCTTCCCTTATAAGAATCTTCTCACCTCTCCTGCAAACCATCATGTTTGCTTCCCTACTGGTTCTCCAAAACCCTTCAATTGCATAATTTCTACCCTTTTAATTTAAAGTGTAACTCTTGAAAGAATTTTCAATAAACCCTTTTCAGGTTTCAGATCTAACAGGGTGCATCATTCGACAATGTCCTCTATCCTGTGTTATGCCCTACAGCATCCTCCTTTGAGCACTCGGTAACATACTTCTATCAATTACACTCAAACATTCAAACATTCAACCAAGTACTGCGCATCGTACAATTGCTACAAATATCCGTTATAAAGGTTTCTAGTCTTCTCATAATCTACGTTCATGCACTTAGTTATACCTTTCGTATTGTCCCACGTCCTATACGTACATTCAGAAACAAGAATTGCTCTTCCTGTCACTCTGTAGCTAAAATTGACAGTTGAATTCCATGCGTCTAGTGACCTATAAGAGTCGGTCAATCTGGATATGTGGTCTCCAACCTTTAACGGCTCATCGGCCCCTTAATGGATGGGACTAATACATATCGCCCCCTATCATTTTCATTGTATGCCTAATTTTAATTCGAAGCAGAGTAAATAATATAGCAGTTTTGTTATTTTTAAAAAATTACTACAGTATATAAAACAACCAAAGTAGTTTTATCAGGTCACTTTTAAATAGAATAGGGAAAAAATTTTAAAAATGTAAATTTGTTACTTATTCTATTACAGACTAAAAATAAGATAACTAACTAATATAATAACGTTAATAATAACAAAATATTAACTAAGATAATAGTCGTGAATTTGTAACAAAGGATGTTTTAATTTTTAAATTGAAATCTTGAACATTTAAGGTACATTGTTGACCAAATTATTTCTTTGTTTCGTGAGGAGACAAACAAATGACAAAAGAACTAAATCACTTTTCAACTAAATATGTCTACGGAAACGAGATAGGTGGTTTAGTGGCTCACAGTTATGGATAAGTATCCATAAGCTTCACCCAGGCTGTTTTGTAACCTCTCTCCTTGAAAACTATTTTCGCTTCACAGTCATACTTTAAATCTAGAAACTCCATCTGCAAAGACTTATCAAGTTTATCTACAGCTCAAACGAGGATGGATCTAGAATACAATCCGGAATTTGTAACTTCTTCAAATATTTTAATTTTTCCTTTTTGAATACTCATCACCTCCAAATCGGCCACTACCTATTTATTGCCAGCCTGATAAATTATATCACCTACTTGTTGGCGATCACCCCCCCCCCCCCCATTGGAACCACTGATCTGGTTAATTATGATTCGGTTTCGACTCAGAACAAAAGTTTTTGAATAAAGCCAACTACTAACAAGCACATTCACAACCCGAAAAATATTTTTCCTGTACTCGTAGATCAGCCGAATTCGCATTTTGAGTTTTACTTTTATTTTTATTATGCGAATTTTTAAAGAAATTATATTTTCGCCTTTATCAAGCAAAAAACTTTACAAATTATTCTTATGACAGGCTTAATATCAAGGTTTGTACGATTATCGCTGCTCAGGCGGTTTGACTTAATAAAATAATAATACCAAATATAGTGTTAAATTGTGTTGACTCGCGCTTTTTGATGAGATTTATTTTTTGAAACTATCAACCTCTTTACTCCACAATTAGAACCAATAAGGACATTGAAAACACTTGTTATAAGTTCTTCGTAAATTCACCAACAATCATAAACTATGTTTTATGAACTGGAATATCCATTGTCTGGTTAAAAAGAACTAACAATTTACTGTGATGGAAATAATCTTAAAATTCACTTTCTTCAGTATCTCATTCTTATGATTCCTTTCTAGGCTGTCTCAGTGGTCCTGATAGAGATTTTTTTTAATTTCATTCTTCTCCTGCTGTAAGTCCACCTTAATTATCCAGATTGACCAAAATATTAATTGTGTTTTTTAAAATGTAAATTCCAGTTTTATATGTAATCTTATTATAAATACATTTTTTTAAACCAGACCTAATATTTGAAGTTTTTTATTACACATTAAATCCGATTTCGAAACGTCTTTTAAATTAGAAACTACCACTTCCCGAACCTATAATTAAAGTAGGTTTATAAAAAAACAATTATATGATCGTTTTCAAGCTTACTAAGAGATTATCAGTGTCTGAGGAGACGAGCGAAAAATATGTTAAAGTAATTATATTTAAACTTTATTCATACATTCAGCAAGTCGTAGTTTTACTAAGTTCAAACGTACAAGTTTGAAGGAATATCATTGGACAACAAATGACGAGTATTTGGAAAATCCTCGACTCTTTTAGTTGTTTCTTTACAGGTTTTTGTACAAATTTCAGGGAAATGGGATATTTTACTGAATCTTTGCATAAGTCAATTCTCTTTACGTAACTTACACTCTCATATCTCCTTTATGATTTTCACTTTTTCATTCTAACCACAGAGCCTAAACAAACTTCTTTATAAGAATAATTACTACGAAATTCGTTTTTTCATTTATGTTACTGTGCATTTCCATGTAGTTAGCCATATTTATATTTGTTTACAAAACAATCACTTTTTACTTAACCAAGTGTCACAAAACCGAATGAAAATTTTAAAATCTTGATCGAGGGAAAACGATTTTTAAAATTAACACTTTTAATATTTAACAGGCTTAAAATGTCCATTATTTACGCCCTCGTGTTGGCAAAAGTGTCGTAAATAAAGGCTATTTTTATCTGGCTGCTCACACGGCAGGAATCCACCTCGGAATGGGATGTTGGACTACAATAAACGCTTGTCGCTTCGGGGACAAATCACTCGTTATTTGACAATCTGAAGAAGAAATCCAATACTTCTTTGCTCGCGAGTTTTATTTCAGAGTTATTTCTTAAATCGTGTTTCGCCTTGATAAACTTTACTACTCCGAAACCACAAAGAAACAAATTTTAAAAGTAATTCATTATCTGAGTGAGTAATATTTTCTAAACTCTGGCAGTTTCGAATGTTTAGGTCTAAAATAAAATAGCCGCTTCTTTTACGTCTAAATAATTAATTTTTTACCTATTAGAAATAAAAATGGCGTGAAAACGATATAACTTCAGCTCGTTATTTGTTGAATTTATGATTATTATATCTACCAAGCGTTGTAGTAAATAAAGCTATACAAAATGTATACCTATAACATATTTACAGATTTCAAAATTGATCCTAATTTATTTCTATTTATAATACTATGGATAAAACCTACAAGAAAAAGATCTTTACTTCAATACTTTAAATAGCTTATATCTAAATCAATGAGAAAAGATTTTGTTAGCAATAAATATTGTATTTCAGAGATGCCATTGCTGCGCCGATTACAATAAAATACGAATACACTAACTGGAATATTTAAGTGGTTTTATAAGAACAAAAACATGATTCTACTAATCACAGTCAAACATTGATGCAGACACAAATATAAAGGAAAAACACTTTATGTATGTGTTCCTTTATGAATGTAAAGGATAATACTTTCAGTTTAAACTTCTGTTTAGATAGAAAGGATTCGTCAATCGTTTAATGTTCCCAATCAAACGGTATTTTACAACCTGCGGAAAAAACAACATGGGGGCTAACATTATTCAGTATTAGTTCATACTAGTTGAATTTCAACGTAGAGACGAATATAGATGAAAGCTTGGGAAAATATTGTCACTTCTAACTTTTAATTTGTTTAGAAGCCATTAATGTAGCTGTTAAGATAACGAGGTAAAAAACCTTTTAACCCATGGAAAAAATTCAAATAGGTTCTCACCCTGTCAAAGTTAAACGATAATTCACAAACTATTACAAACGACAATATTTAGACTTTGCATTGCCTCCCAACTTGAGTTTTGCACAGAAAAAACTTGCATTATTTGGAAACGTCCGAGTCTTTAAGGTAGGAAATAGGGAAAAACGTTAAGTTTGGGTTAATAGGAAAACAAATGAAGACGATAGTTTCACTTGCAATACACGTAAGTATATATGTACTCAATGTATATTTACACACAAGATATCTGTTAAACAATGACAAGTAGGCAATTGATGGGTAAGCATTTACAAAGCCTCATTTTAATATGGGGTTTTATTGCTTGGACAATAAATGAGATATGATAATCCTGTGAAGAATAAAACAGAAGGTAAGCTATGAGTAGCCGTTTATACCTTCCTTTGGATGCAAGCTTTTTGTAAGAATTTAGTATCGATCGGTAAATTATTACCTGTACGTAAAAAAATTGCCCCTAGAAACGGTCAGCTGCAGAACGTAAGTACTATATTTGGAGTTTCGTTTTTTTACAATAATTTCACCTCAAAATACAGTGTTTGTCCTGAACATTTTCTTGAAGCTCTTGCGGTACTTCAACTTTCCTTTTTCAATTCCTTCTGTTAGTTCACAATATACTGTATTGTGCAAATTTTCAATCGTTAATAAAATTATAATTCAAAATTTCTTAACTAAGTGAATATATAGGGTTTACTTGCTGACGCGTTTTGAAACAATCGTTACTTTTACGAAGCAAACCTCTACACAGTAGAGTAGAGGTTTGCTTCGTAAAAGGAACGATTGATTCGAAACGCGTCACCAAGTAAGCCCTTACGTATTCACTTAGTTAAGTGTCTTTTAATTATAGCTTTGTCAGAGAATAAGACTAGTCAATAAATAGATTAAAGCTTAGTAAGTGTTGTTGGATGATTACAACAAGCAACTTTAAAACAAAATGTATTTTAAACAAAAATATATTTAAAAGATACTTAACTAAGGAAATATGTTATGGGCTTACCTGCTGACGCGTTTTGAAACAACCATTTTTTTTACGAAGCAAACCTCTACACAGTAGAATAGAGGCTTTGCTTCGTAAAAGGAACGATTGTTTCGAATCGCGTCAGCAAGTAAGCCCTATGTATTCACTTAGTTAAGTAATTTTTTATTATAGTTTAATCTGTGAATTCAAAATGATTACATCGAGCAACGTTAGTAAAATACTATTTATTCATTCACTCAAGTTCATATAAAATTGTTTAAACTTGTAGTGAATGACGTTTGATGTTATTACGTTTTTCAGTCGTTAGTTAAATTTAATGAATTAATTATAGTTTTATATGGCAAAAAACCTTTTACAAAAGAGGCAAGGTGTCCAATACGGTTATTTCGTCCTTGAAATGAATGATAACATATGTTTTCATAAAAAGAGCAGATAAATGTTGTGTGGTAGAACAGCTGTTTAACGCATAGGTCAAGTTATTTTATTTATATTAACTGTAATTATTTAATAAAAAGTAACTCAAATAATTTGTTTACCTAAGTAGGAAATGACTTTATACATGTTTTGTTTATATTACTTATTTTTTAGGTATTTGGATTATATGTATCATACCACTATTCATTCTCGACACATTACTTTGGATCTGTCATTTATGACTACAATTATTTTCTGATTATTATAACTTTTATCTTCACTGTTACTTACGTCAGCACTATCTAAAACGTTGTAGTGAAATCAAATTGAGTTATTTCTTGAAGTTTATATAAACACAAAACTGTAAACGTTTTGTTTCAAAGATCCTAGTTTGTACAACATACTATTTGGGTGTAGTAGATAACATTACCAAGTAGAATATGTTTTATAGCTGAAACTTTGCTTCACAGAAGTATTAATTGTTTCAAACTTATGTAATTTAAAGAAATTAAGTAATTTAAATGCGATTACCTATAATTACGCCATTTCCCTTTTTAAATAAGCGAGAGAGCACAAAATAAACAATTACATGCGCCAACACAAAACAATTAAGACATTAGTGTCTTATCTATAAACTAAATAAGTGAACCCAAAGACAAGTTACAATAAATCACATATTTTGGCCCGTCTGCTGATCCACCTGCAAATTTAAAAAACAAGATGTTTTTGTCAACCAAATAGAACCGGAAGTAGGCGTGCTATCTTTGCAGCAACAATACATTTGTCTTTCTCCTTCTTATACTTATTTTCGTTGCAAGGATGGGATCCGCATTGTGTAGAATGCTAAGTAGAAGTATTGTTCTATACATGCGGTTGGAGCCAATTTGATCTACTGAATATGCAAAATCGGGGACCTTGCTGCTGTACTACAGCTAATTTTCCCTCGTCAATGGAGGTGATATTATATACAAGTATTTTTTGCAATAACTAGTCAAACATCAAAGCAAGGATTTGAAATACAAAGTACCATTGCAAAATACTTTTTGTGTAAACTTAAAATTATATAGGAGATTAATATTTTACGTCGGATTTATACACCCTTAAGCAAATATGTTTCATCTGAGGAATATACGCCTGCACCTACATCTACGCCTAAACGGCTGCTGATAACATCGCCTATTTCTTCTCTTAAGATTCAGTTCCCCTAAAAATGCTGTAAAGAAAATGTAAATAGTGTATACGTAATCAATAAGGTCTACAACACTGGCTTAGCAAGTGTTGACAAACGTTTTGTAAAGAAATACACTATACACTCTGCCCTAACCAAAGGACCACGAACATTAAACGCGACTTCTGTTTCTTAAAAGAAAATCAAACACTATGAAAAACTCTAAAGTTTTCGAACAAACAAATAAAATGTTACCATTATCAGAATTTTTACTTGCAATGTAAATGTATTTTTTACACGCTGTAAATAAAACTCACACATGTTTTAAAACAGTTAATGTTTTATAACCTTTTATAAATTGTCTCCGTTTTTATTTCTATTGTAATTACTTTAGGATAACTTTAAGCGTTTAGTTAGGCGTTCGTTACAATCAGGTTATACTGTACTGTATTAAAAGAATACATTGCATCACT
The DNA here is from genome assembly GCA_036971475.1 of Prosapia bicincta. Taxonomy (NCBI): domain Eukaryota; kingdom Metazoa; phylum Arthropoda; class Insecta; order Hemiptera; family Cercopidae; genus Prosapia; species Prosapia bicincta. Next base: position 350,750,777 of record JBAIZL010000001.1, read on the forward strand.
CTACTGCTATTCTACCTCCCATTATATCCCTACATTTGATACTAAGTACTTAGCTTCACTGGCTTAGCCTATCTGAAGGCTGGAAAACACGCACATATTACTTTATACTGCCGAGGATCGAAAACTGCTGGGAATCGATCCTAGGACCTTAAGATAGCAGTAAAGAGCATTTTTTGAGATTTCTTTTTAATTTCACCTTTTTTCCAATGTTTATTCTTTCTCTTCCTTCATCTACTCTCTACTTCATCCTCTATGTAATTCTTATATTTTTTTTCAGACATTTACATTATATTCGTAATTCGTGGAGACGGCTAAAACCGATGCCGAAATGGCAATGATTCATAAATCTAACAAAATCTATAAAGTTTTTGTCAAAAGCATCTCCTCTAAAGTAACTTCTTGATTTTATAATCTGAAACCTCTTAAATAATGTTTAAAAAAATTATCATAACGCCTCCCCGTTTATAGTAAATTTTTGAAATAGAAGATTGTTACTACTTATGGTAGCAAGAATAATGCGTACGGCGAAATATGCGTACAAGAGGAAACAACAGCAATTGACGAGGGTAAGTCGTAAATTTGACTTAAGCAATTAAAGCGTACAAACCAAACTCCAGGGTCAGCTACCCCTAAACTATTTGCTAATCACATTCAAGGTATTGGATTCTCCCAGTCAAAACGGGTCAAAAAAGGGTTTCCACTTTGTAAGTGGTCACTTTACTATTAACTGTCGAGATGATAAGCTAGATTTAATCGAAAGAGAAAGTTATCAAAAGAAGCTGAAACTTTGACTCCTATGCACATGAGACTGGACCTATACTTAGAAGGAAAGAGAAGAACAACTAAGTATATCAAGTCGGACATAAAATTTTTAAAAAAACTACGAAAATACCTAGAGACTGGAAACTAATGTCTTGCCTAAGATCTCTTTCCTAAATCCAAAAAAATGGATTAGATTAGACCCAAGAAATCAGATTGTAAAATCAAATAAATTGGTCAAGTTGTAATATAAATAAAAATGAAAAAAAATCTCTCTCTCTCTCTCTCTCTCTCTCTCTCTCTCTCTCTATATATATATATATATATATATATATATATATATATATATATATATATATATATGTTGATACTTATTCCTTCGCGGATTGAAAAATATGATGAATAGTTACTATCTGGAGTACATTCGTTCATTCTGCAGTCCATAAATTAGCAGTTCCGACGTTTCGCTAGAATCTCATTCAGCATTGACGAGGTGAACCCAACAACAGAAGAAGAGCCAGTCTTTATATATATATATATATATATATATATATATATATATATATATATATATATATATATAAAGACGACAGATTTATACAGACAAAACGTTTTTTATACAAACTGTTACTCATAAATAAGCATTGCTGCCTTTACATCACATGATCTTTACAAGAATAGTTATTCAACACTAGGTCTACTCTACGTTGTTTTTATATAAGACACACACTAAAAAATTTACGTTTCTTATGTTTCAATTCCAAAGTCATAAAACGGCTCTGATATATAAAAAGCTCTATTGAACGTTCAGACCACACCAATAATTTTCGTGTCGCTCTAAAGTCTAAGTAGACTACTAGTTTTTACAAACAAAACCGCTTCTAAAAGATAACAATACCATTATTTGTTTTGATTTTGGTTTTTGATATGTATGTTTATTTGTAAAAATTAATATTTAGTCTTGAGAAAGACCAAAACATATTATGTGCTCGTCCAAGTTTAGTACAGCGTTTCATATTATCGTGTCTAATTTCATTATGGTACTTTTATGAAGTAAGATAGGTACTCTAAAGATTGTACCGTATGGTATATGGTGGAATTCTTTTTATAGTGTACAGATGCAACATTTGGTTGAGCATAACTATGGAAACTATTTGCCAAACAGAGTTTGATGATTCCATTTGATATCTTCTTGATTGGCGACTGCCAAATTATGGATCTGTTTTGCTCTCATCCCAGCCATGATCTCCTCATCAAACAAATTCTCACATTCGCCCTAAATTTCAACCCTCGGTGACTTGATGAATTACATTAAAGTCGAAATTCCCCTTAACTATTTTGAGTACATGCAGAGTTTTACATGCAGCTAAGACAAAAATTGGTATAGTGCGGGCCAAGTAAACTTGCAAGTGCCCTTGCGTGTACTACCACTTCTGAAAACCTGTTACATATTGAGAATGTTTCATACATCAACAGCTTCTACATTCGATTTGTCTACGCATATTTCCAAGAATATTATTTGTTATTTCATATAGAAGCTAATATCTAATATCGACCATCTCATGCAAGTCAGTGTTTTTACAGTCCATATCATGCCCCCACGTCTCGCCTACTGCAATCTCTCAAGGACAAGTGCACGGTTACGTGGTCCGCACTAGACAATACAACCATTGCAGTCGTCTTACCACAGAAACGATTCTGCAATTCTTCGTATCTACATCTGTACACACAAGTGACGCATGACTTGTTATAAGCACACAGGAATGTTTTTACGCTCATCTCCAACCCGTTATAGGCCCTACATACCAATTTCCTGTTGAGAATTCCTAAGTATCAACTTCTCTTTCTGTTTCTGTAAATTTTATTCAATGTGCTCAAATGAAGCTACTACTTAACCAGCTTTACGTCTCCTTCAGGACGAAAATTCACGTAATTATTTTTAAATGTTTATATCAATAGCCTATAGATATATTCAGGTTATTGGAATTTTATCAAAGCCTTTAGGCAGTCAGACTGAATGACTAATATCGTGTAATAATGGGGAAATATTATGAATACAGGCAGGATTAGGATAGGTACACAAAACCTCAGGTAGGGGATATAATAGGTATCATAGCATCGTGTATGAAGGTTTGCCTATTGTGTGGACCAGATAACCGTGCACTTGGCCTTGAGAAATCTCAGTAGGCGAGACGGGAGGTAGAGGTTCAGTATAAATACTTCCTACAAACAAGATAAGGATTGTCAAAACATTGACTTGGATGAGACGGTCGATATTAGATCAATTCAGTGATTAATATTATTCGCTATGAAATAACAAGCAATCTTTAAATATGTGTAGTCCTGTCTGATGCAGAAGTTGTTGATGTATCCAACATTCTTAATATTTAAAATGTTTTCCGAAGTAGCAGAACACGCAAGGCAGAGTGGACGGTCACGTGTTCTGCACTATATACCTCAAGCTGAACAACGCGCTATATGGGTTAGGATATTCGACACGTTAAGATACTTTGGAAGTTTTTCTCAACTTGTGGTAGTACGTAAAAATATAGATACTTCTTCTCATTGCTTAAAAGTACATATACATGTATAATAAATAATTCAGAGGATGACATCGAACTTGAAATGAAATATTGTTTTGAATTTTCATAAAACTAGCAAATAATTAAACTAGTCATTTTTGTAAAAGCTATTAATACTAGAATAATTAAAACATTTTAAAACTTTATTAGTTACTTTATTAATAATGTTTGTATAGTAACAAAAATGAAACAAAAGGATTTGTTTCCTTGAAAAGATAATTACATTAACAACGTTTTATAAATTGGACCAGAACTAAAAAATCTTTTACCTAATTTTTTTCCTACAGACACAGTGCGAAATTTATTTTCTGCTTTCCCTTTGAAATCTCAGTTTACCAAACCGGATTCGTCGTCACAATGCCCCGATATTATCAATGTAATTATGTTTGACATTTTTATAGAACGAAGAAATCTCTAGGATTTAACCTGAATTTATGGCTTGGCGCTACTCAATTTGTAGTATTATTACTCCATAAATCATGTCTGTTATTGGTTGGATTTCGACAGCAAAGAATCCTGGGCATGAGGGTTGTCGCCCTCCTTGCCACCAGCTTCCCGAACAGGTAAGGCAGAAGCACAGTTCACAATGAATCACCAAGTTATCCGGGCCTACGATAATAAAATATATTAACAGCGTATTACTGAAATATTAAATAGCTACAGATAAAAAAAGAAATACGTTTATTTCAACATTGTTTTCAGCTCTTAGAAAATTAAGCATTTCCTAATAATTTTACTTGAGTTTGGAAAATATTTCGCACTGTAAAAGTTATATTTTGTATTATCTCTAACTCTTACGATTTTTAAATCACATTTTAACGATTTTTTAAAGTAAGAATATTTTAAGACAACGTTCACAGTTATGTTTCTACACTGTTTTTTACTCCATATTGTACATTGTTTTACGGAGTAATACATCTTTTCAAATAATTGATCTGTTTGTGTTCTGCCTAATTTTAATTTAAACAAGCTACACGTTAGAGCAATTAGAGGTTTTTTGTTAATACATTTTTGCTCTCAATTACTTATAAACATTTACTAAAATATGAAAAAAAATTATCAGTTGGAGAACTTTGAATATATAGGTTGAGTTTTATTTAGAGCGGCTTGTATATGCTCCTCAGCCTCTCAGCGTTAAAATAGAACAGAGAAAACGTTGTCCATATTTCAAATTTCATTTAACTAGTGCCGCATGTTTATTTCAGTAACTCTGAAACCAGCTGATATGTGTTTAGCATTTCATATAACACCTGATTCATGGCACACAGCTGATATCATTTTTTGAACAATCTACCGGAATATAAACTTAGCTTTAACTTATAGGCCTACATATCTAATAATACAATTTCCATTTATCCACTTCATAACTGTTCCCTTGTTCAGTTAAGTTTCAGGCAATATACAAATTTCGATCTGTTTAAAAATAAATAATAAAATTGTTTATGTGACAAACCAACAGGTGTTTGTTTATGTGTATAAAGATTCTCAATAATAAGGACTAGCTGTTACTGAGCGACATTGTAGAAAATATTTATGTATATTAAATTGATTAGTATCTAATCAATTTTTTTTTCAAGAGACCATGGTCTTGTATATATATATAACTCATACGAAAGTAACATAACCTAAAAAAGACTGGAATATTGTAATTTTACTAAGAAATATACGGTAGCCTATATCTTACTGTTATAAACAAAAACGGAACTTATACTACACATACTGTATAGTAACTTAATTTATTAATATAGCTTTACAATTTTAAAATTAAGATTTACAAATCATTATTTTCAACTTTAGTTTTTAAATAGTCTTTAGAAAATGATCTTAATTAATCAATAGGCCTATAACTCAAGTTATTAACAAGAAATTAGACTAGACAACTTATATTCGCAAGTTACGTGTCGGAAATATTGTAATTTTCCTAAAAAATACGTTCTAACTTAAAGCTACATACAGAATGCAACATAATGTACCCTATAAAATAACAGTATGAAATCATACGTTATCAAATAATATAATTATTAAAAGCGTGTATGACATTTCTATATATTTATATAGGAAACTGAATTTGAATATGATTTAGACATTACCAGCAAATACTTTCAAAGTGAAGACGAAAATAGCGAATAGCATTATAAGCTATGTTTTTTATTCGACAAAATTCCTTTATTCGATTGGTACACAGTTTATAACGACTTCCTACGTAATGGCACACGTTCTACCTCAAACGCTCCGATTGAAATTGATTTTATATTCTGCGACACAAAAAGTTACACTTATCAATGATAACTCACTCAATGATCAATATAATTACTTTCGTGATGCAATAATCGATTATTATTGAACTTGCGTCCATGTTTTAGTCTGACAAAATAAGTAACACATTCGTAGAATTCATTACAGAAGACTCAAGGATAGTAAGCAATGTAAGTAAGATATTCGAATTGGTTGCTAAAACTTATGTAAATTAAATCACTTATCCTTGACACGCTTTTAAACTTCAAACCTAACCGTGACGAATTTTTACGTCTATTGAAAAATATCGAAAAAATCTCAGATAATAACTCATTGTTATTGATAATCTCGTGTTATTGTATTAACAACTCGGGTACAAGTCTTAGTACTTTATCGTATTATTATCTTACAAAACCTGTCCAAGTTAATACATAACATGAATATATGTAAGCCAATGATTAAATACATAAGACAATAGTTAAACCGAATTTTAAGTGTTTTTTCTATAAATATAACTGTATTTAAATCGGTCAAGGATTCCTGTGACCCAGTCTTAACACCCTAGAACTGAAGACATTCGTTGCGTCCCGCAAGGTAAGGGGTGTCTAAGGGTGCAAGCTATCTTTTGTTAACGAACTTTTACCCCAGGTTAGAGAGCTCAGGATTATCATCACCTAAGGTAAATTTTATATGATATATTTTCAATGGAGATGTTTTCTAAAATAGGCCTACACGTTCAAATACTACTGAAATATTTTTTTAAATATTTTAACTGATAAATATATTAGTTTATATTCATATATAATTAAGTGTAAGACTGTAGATACTTTCTGTATTGATATAGCTGATTTCGAAGTCTACCAGCGTAACTTCGAAACGATCCCGTACATTAAGTTGCTAGGTTTCTCAATTAGTTGTAAAACAATTATTAAATACTTTCTATTAGCTCACACACTCCTTATGTATATACATATGTTTTAGGCCTATAGCTTACATTATTGTAATTTTCATTCCTGATGATGTTGGTACTGTTTACCAACGAAAAGCTTTGAATATAAATTAATAAATATTCTTGTATTTGAATAACCTATGTTGTTTTAAATATATATATATATATATATATTGTATATACAAATTTACAATCGTTAATAAAATACGTATACTCATCCAATGAAAATCAAATAATTTTTTTTAACTTATACTAGATGACAATTGATGTTAATGCACTCTTTTTCAAATATTTATTCATTAATTTAACTTTAAATAGCTTGATGCCCCAGTCGGATTCGATGTGATGAACTATTTGTTTGAAATCCAGCGCTTTGGCACTGAGCCAACTTTCCCGTAGTTAGAAATAAATTACTTAAAGATGACCTTAACATTAAATTAATCAGCTAGTGAGAACTATTGACAACGGTAAAAATTAAACATTTAACTAGTTTGATTGTCTTATGAGCTAGTGTGTTTTTAATAAACTAATGTGTAGTGAGGTTTAGAGTTCACTGTTTAATTTTAATTGTTGTACTTGAAGATGTATATGAAATTATAGTAGAAAGATTCATTGCAGTAGTGAAGCATTACAAGAGGTGTTAGTTATAAAATGAGAAGTTATAGATCACAATCACCATCAGCTTCATAGATTAGAATATATTAGAATAATATTTTATATTAATTTTAATTATGAAATAAAAAGTCACTAAAATAAAATTTTTCTTTGTTGACCCCAGTAAGAATAGACTTATAATTTATTTTATATTACTTCTTTATAGTAGAATCGACGTCAGGATTATTATAGCTAACTTTAAAAATTAGTTTAATTTCTCCGTTTAATAAATACTCATATACGTACACCAAGACCTTCTTTTAAAGTTACAAATTTTGGAGCAAATACCCTAAACATCATTTTTCACGGTTTAATTGTTGTAAAATTAAAAAATGTTCTGTTTGAACAATAAAAATAAAAAAATTGTTAGAATATTAAAATTTAATTTACATCGTAATTGCTAAGATAACTCTGTCAATTGTTTACTCCATTTACATAAAGTAATTAGTAAATGGAGTGCAGATAGAGTAGCATAACATAAATTACAATGCATACAAGAAAACTCCGTATTTTAAAGAAAATATCAGAATTATTCTGAATTATTAGAACGTCAACGCTGGCAAAGAAGCAGATAATGTAGTGAGTGAAAAGCTTTCAATCTAATGTAGAGTTAAATATGATTCTTCAATAGAGGCTGCTTTTTTTAATAAATACATTTTATTATTAAATTTATTATGCATATAATGTTTGATAAAACTAATAACATACAGGGTAATTCTTGAGGAATCTGCCATAATGCACTAGCCTATTCCTCTCACCAAAATAGTGAAAAAAATTCATTTAAACCTGGGTCCGGAAATGCTTCGTTGTCGAGTTATACAGCTCAAAGATTTAACCTGAAATTCAGATCCGTCAGTGAAATTAACTTACACTGAAAGTTTTAGGGCGTTAATTGAGTTTGTTTGTTAGATACGTTTTAGGTAAAATGAGTTAACAAATCGAATAAAACCGGTCTCAGAGCTCTATCTCTAATAGATTAGGAGAAAATTAGGGTAAAGCAAAAATCGTAGTAGTCCAAACACACATTTTTCCGTTTGGACCACAATAACACCGTTAAATTGACTATAAACAAAGAAAAATAATGAACGAAATTTGTAGAGAAATTTATTTTTAAAAAAATAATGAAAATAAAGTCAAGCAAAACGGAATATTTTCCTTTTGGATTCAATTTTATTAAGGAACACAAAACTAAAAATTTTTTAAATCACTCACTGTTAAAGGCTACTGCCTTAAAATAAAATCTACGCCAATGCCTCTCAAAGTAATTTTATTATAAATCGAAAATTTATTTAAATAATCTACAGTATTATTCATAAAATTACTTAATCAACTTACATTGATAACAGTATTACAAGAGCAGTTCAAAATGTCAACCTCTATTGTTAATATACATTAATTAATTTACTATATTAGAGATAGAGTTCTGGGACAGGTTTTATACGATTTGTCAGCTCATTTTACATAAAATTTATCTAATTAATAAACATTTTTTAACGTCCTAGAACTTTCAGTATGTGTTAAATTCTCTGAGGGAGGTGAGTTTCAGGTTAAATCTTTGACTCTGTATAACTCACCAACGAATCATTTCCGGGCCCATGTTTACATAATCATTACTTTCGTGAAAGGAATAAGCTTGTGCAGTTTGGCAGATTTCTCCTGAAACACCCTGTATATAATCGCACAACACATTACATGCCTGAGAAACACGGTTTATTAATAAATTCCTAATGACCAAGAGAACAATGAGGTTACAGACTACCTATCCAAGGTCCATACCTTCTAAAGGGCTAATGAAGCGTTTGTAATTGGCAATTTAGTCCTAAAGTGATGTTTTAGGCTGTTTGTAAATATTGTTTAAACGTTTAAAGTAACCAATATATTTGAACTACATGGATTGTTTAATTAACGTGGACTTATGCTAACGTGATAGTTGTAGTTATTTCGTGTATTATATTTCTTTGTTAATTAATTATATGTTGACTTAGTTATTATTTGACCAAATGAAAGCGCAAATTGTTTTAGTAATTATTTGCCACTAAGAATTATAACATTGCGTAGCCTACATTATTACGTAGCCTACATAGTATTAAACCTATTTGTGAAAATTAGGTTATTTAAGTGAATGTTGTAGTATATAATTATTACATATGCTGTGTGTGCTGTGTGTGTGTGTGTGTGTGTGTGTGTGTGTGTGTGTGTGTGTGTGTGTGTGTGTGTGTGTGTGTGTGTGTGTGTGTGTGTGTGTGTGTGTGTGTGTGTGTGTGTGTGTGTGTGTGTATGTATTTAGGCCTACAGTAAAATAGCTAATACGTTCTCGTTTAAAATGATTTACCGCTTATTACTATATTTTAACATAGTATCAAAAATCATACTAATTTTAATAGATAGTACACTTTGAATACCTCTTAATACGCTCTTTTTGACAAAACGATATTCTTGACTACTATCGGAAATTTTACTGCGTAGCAATAATTTACAAATAAAAAAGCATTACAGTAATTTTATGCAGTTCAGCAGTTAATATAAAAAAATACGTTTATTACGGAACGGAATCCAAAAGGAATAATAATTAAACTTTGATAAAGACTGTCTAAAATGCTTCTGCAGGTTGTTTACGTCAATGACATATAGAGCTCCGACTTTACAAGGCATAGGATGACATAAACATGTTTCTGTTTGCTTAGAACTTAATGCCTTGATTTGTTTAATGTATATTTACAAGTACAGTATACATTCTACCATAAACACATTTCCTCCTCCCTTTTTTCACCCTTCTCCACCTTTCCTACATCCTCTAAACACTTATTTCATACACAATGTTAAATCAGTAGATTCTAGTCAGTCACATTGGACATTTTGTAGAGTAGGAACGTAACTGGATGTGCCATTGTTATTACAGTGTGTGTAGTTGTTACCAGGTGGAGAATGGTCTTTTTTTAGTCTGATGAGATGAGCGGGATAAAAGAAATGCTTTATCAGTTGACGATAATTTGAAAATTTTGAAATGTTACGATGAAAACTCACATCTGAGAATTCAAAATCAAATCGCGACCTATCTGAACATATTTGAGTTTCACATTAAAAACAATTTTAAAATGAGAAAACAATTAAACGAAAAATGCAGTGCAAGATAAAACGAAAAGAAAGACAATAATGACTGTTAGGTGTGAGGAATTGAAGAAAGGTTTTGTTACAAAGGTTTCATCAAGCTCGAAGCTTACACTTACCTGCAAATATGACATTGCTTACCGAAGAAGCCTGAAAGAGCTTAAAATTAATAGTTTTACTGGGTTCAGTGGATGGGTTGGCCGATTCAAGACAAGATATGTATAGTGCCAGATCAGAGGGGAAGCAAAGCCAGTAAATGAGATGATGTTCCTTCGTGAAAATAAATCGTGTTACCACAGTTGCTGAAGGATATCTCTCCGTGAGATGTTTTTAATGCTCACAAGTTTGGACGTTTTTTCAAACGTATGCCAGATAGGTCGCTTGTTTATAAGAAGGAAAAATTCCATGGTGGAAGAGTAGGTAAAGAGAGGCTTTCGGTACTAATGTACGTAAATTTAGATGGTTAAAAAAAACGTGAATTGTTGGTCGAAGGAAAGTTAAAGTCACCGCAATGTTTCAAAAAGGTCAGCTAGTTTCTTTCACCCCGTCGTTCATGAATATCAGGAGAACAATTTGTTTTGTGGGTAAAATAAAACTTTTCAATACAATTTTTACAATACTAATCAATAGAATTTTTCAAAGAAAGAACCGAAAGGCACGGAAAAAGGTAATCAGCAACATCCTGTAAACATTTTGGGTGGTATTAATTATGTGGCATCGGGATGTAATGAAGTCCGTTCTGAGGTCATTAAAAACTGTTTCGTAAAAGCGGGTGTCAAATGGTCTCAGTGGGAACTGGCATTGAAATGTACTGACGACAAAGTTGAGGAAAACAGTTGATAAGTTTCCCAACTACGATTCTGTCGACGTTAATAACGCTACTTGTGAGGTACGAACAGTACAGCAACTTGTGAAAGACGTTGCTTCAATAGCTTCCACTACAAATGATGAAAGTGAGAATGATGATGACAATAAAGAAGAAGACGAGCCTCTGCCGCCAGAAAAGCATGCTGGAGCTTTAATTGCACTAGCTGGGGTGAGACGTGACATTACTCGCATCCCCGGAGTTTCAGATTACGCTGGGAAAAGATTATACAATTAGAAACAATAATTTAAAATTGTTTAAAAATAATAAAACCAAATAAGATCGAAAATTATTTCAAAGAAATATAAACACTACAAAAATGTCCATTCCATACATCAGTAATGTAATAATGTACAGTGTGAAAGTTTTGATTTTCCGTTAAATGCGTACATCTGTGTTATGTACATTCGTCTATAATTATTTCAAGAGTTTTTGTTTAAAATTGTGATAAAACTATTTTGGCAAATACGTGAGAATAATACAGCACGTTTAATGGTGAGTAGATTCAGCATTCTTTAGTTGGTATTACAGTATTTTCTATTCCATTGTAAGACGTTTGCCCATTTAAGAAGCTATTTAATGGCCCCTTGAAAACGGAATGAGGCGGATTTTACTGTATTTTCTTTATATTAATCTTAATCTCCATATATTTTCAATACTCTTCTATATTTGGTAAAAATATTATAATCAAATAAGTTCTTTTTCTTTACAACTAGTAAAATATTGAATTCATGACCCTGTTTAAAATCTTTATAATCAATTGATTTCTTTTTGTTTACAACTAGCAAAATATTGAATGCATGACCCTTTTAAAAAATCTTTATAATTGAATTTATGACTAAGGCTTTGTTTAAAATTGAATATACCCTCCAATATCTATCTATGTTCTAATCATTTGTTTTATAGCCGACCATTAACAAAATAATATTTATAGGCTATGAAAACTACATCGAGACTAGGTTATCTGCTATCTATTTAGCCACAAAATGTAGGTTATACACTCTATCGTCAAATTATTACACCCACAAATGCATAATTATTCCTAAGATATATTTCTTATAACGGTAATTGTGAAAATTAGCGACCACCTACAGGTTATTGGAAAATTGTTCAACATCACCAAATAGGACGACATGCACAAGAATTTTTTATTTTATTGTCCTCGGAAAGTTTTTTTTCAGTTTAAAGTTGGGTTAAAGATTTAGTGAGGAGCATTAAGTTGTGCATAGGTCACGGAGTGATACACGTGATGAATCAAAAACATGCCCTGAAGCTATATTGACAAATATAATTTTTGTTATTGCCAGGGATGGTTAATTTTATATATCTATATTGAAATACACCTTTATAGTAGATTTATAAGTGTATAAGTATATTTACAAGAGAATTTATAAGGATATATAAATATACGTATGCAAAAACCATAAGAATTAAGCCAAATCGTTGTTTCTCAAATATCTACACACATTAGGTATGCGTGACGTCACAGTATCACTCCGCGGCCGATCCACAACTCAATGCTCGGCACTGAATCTTTTACCCAACTTTAATTTTTAAAAAATAACTTTCCGAGGACAATAAAAATAAATCTTGTGCATATCGTGCTATTTGGTGCTTTTGACCAATTTTTCAATATATCGTAGGTGGTCGCTAATTCTCAAAATTACCCTTATAAATTACAATTAACCAAATTAAATTTACATATAATATTTTCTAAATAAATTAAAATCAAACATATTGAGTCTGGTAAATACTTCCCCAAAAAGTGGAATTAACTTTTCTATTATCGTTTGGTTATACATACTGAAATACATTTATTATTATTTATTCTATAATAAAACCCAATAAATAATTTTGATAATTTGTCGAAGAAATAAAGTCATATTGAACCTTTTTTACTTAATTAATTTATTACTTTCCACTGCATCCAAACCGTTGAATATAGAGTTAATTTTAAAAATGTTAAATTTAATTCAGTTAGCCTAAAATGGGTATATTTCTCTTAAGCTATTTCTTTTTATTGAATTTTGAATTTTAATTATTATGGTTCAAAATAAAGTGCAATTAAAAGAAAAATATATTGTTTATATAACCTTCAACATATGTCCTGTTGTTTCTCTGCAGCTTGTCTTAAACGCAGCCTCCACGCACCCAGTAATCTTAGTACACATCTTGAGCTTTTTTGGTTGAGCATTTTTCAAAACATGTTCATTAGTTTTAACTTTTTCACTTTTATTCACAAGGTTTTTAAATTTATTTAATGTACGTCGTCTTCTACAAATTTATTAAGTCCGGAGTTTTTTATTGATTTATTTTACTGGTCAAGATGAAGTGAATTAGATATTTGAGCAAATAGATCTGAATACTTCCGCCTCACATCTTTGCACTTTTTGAGTCTCTTTAAAGCACATTTGGGCTCTTATCTTCGAGAGCACAAAAACCACGTCCGACTAGGCCAATAGCTTAATACAAGTAACGTCTTTCACTGACGCTTCTTTTGGAAAAATTTTCATACCCCTCGTGCGACCCCTGGTCGTGTAAACCAACCAAACCGGGCCTCGTCGACGTAGCAACTAGTTTGATATTTTTTAATCTTGACTCCTTACTGTTTGTATTTTCTTTAATTATCTTGTCTTGACTTTTACACCCTCTTATGATGAAATGTACACTCACAAAATTTTGTAAAGTAAAAACACGGTCGATACGAGAGTCAAAGAAATCGATTTATTAGGAATTTGGGCAACGTTTCGACGACTAAATTGTCGTCGTCATTCAGGCATACAAGTATAATAGACAGAATTAAGATCTACGTCATAAAAACTCACAACAAAATTAACATAAAATCAGAAACATTACAACAACAATATATTAAATAATTAAAAAACACACTATAAAACTTGATAGTCCATGATAATAAAAACTATAAACTATTAATTAAAATGTGTAAAAAAAATTCTCAAAAATATAACTGTAATATAACCTGTAAAAATAAATCATTACTAGACATCTGGTGCATCAACAACTAGAACAATCAAGAGTTTTTATAGCTAAAGGATTATAAATACTGGCCAATTTATTAGCGTCCTTCCTAACATTAATAGATTTTTTTATCATCTCTATATGGAGCATTTCAGACAAAATTCGATTCTTTCAACTACTTTCCGTGTCCAAAATCCTAGGATTTTGGAAATTAAACAAATACTCATTTACATTGATGTGGTCGTAAAACACCGAGGGAGGATGAAGACCTATCTTTTTATTTTTTTTTCACGTTCTAAAAGACGAATATGCAATTCGCGTTCAGTTTCCCCGACATAGGAAGCATGGCAATCATTTCATTAACCCTATATACAACATTATTTCTATTCAAAACATCAGTCCTTTCCTTACCTCTTCTAACAATACCAGACAAATTATAAATAAGCAGAACGCTGGTAACATTATTTGTGTTGTTGTTTTGTTAATTTATTAGTATTAATAACTTACTGTAATGTTTCTGATTTTATGTTAATTTTGTTGTGAGTTTTTGTGACGTAGGTGTTAATTCTGTCTATTATACTTGTAGGCATGAATGAGGACAACAATTTAGTCGTCGAAACTATGCCATTACTAATAAATCGATTACTTTGACTCATGCATCAACCGTGATTTTATTTAATACAATTTTACTTTACACGATGTGTTTATTTGAATTTCAAAGTTTGTTCCAACAATTTATTTGTTTATATTTATTCAAATTTATTTAATTCACTGTCCTAGTTTTGCAGGTCTTCTCGATTGCAGCGCTGTTATGTCCCTGTCGTACGATTTTATAAGCAATCTTGTTCTTGCGAACTTAACTGTTCCAATATAGCTTTATACTTTTAGACCATATTTTGAGGCTATTAATTTTAGGTTATTTTTTGTTTTAAAAACATTTTAACAGTTACAATTTATTAAATTTTGTCCTAGTTTACCCTACTTTCAGTTATTTTTCCAACTTTACCACTTCCCACACTAATTAGTTATAATTTTTTCAATGTTTGGCCTAAATACCTATTCTATACAACTACCGATTTTTGTAACGATCAATTTGGCCATTCTAAACAGATGATTTTTTGTATTGTTCATGTTAGTTTATTTATTATACATTATTACGATCAAACCTTATTCATAGGCTATTCAAAATGTTGTATTAGTAATTAAATATAGGCCTATTAAGTATTTATATTTCGTTAAATATTATTTTAACTAATTCAATATAAACGCAATACGTTTTATATTTTTATTCCTATTTTTTGAAATGTAATCTCTCGTATGTGTTTTAACACTTAAAACAAGTTATTTAATTTAAATTAGTTATATACAATTTTTGAACATCGAATAAAGGTTTTCTAGGAACTACTTTTTCAACTATTAACTGCATTAAATAGTTTTTATTAAATCCAGTTTTGCGTACATTCCTCATATTAAGTACTCACTTTTATAGGGCAGTCAGACAATTCTTTTAGCTATTTAATATAAATGGTTTTCATATTAGTAAGGTGTTTATGTTAATACTCAAATTAGAGTAAACTGATTTTTATTTATAGATTTAGGTATATGTCTCAAGGTAATTGTGACATACTGTTTTCGCCAAATTCACGTCCTTGTTCCAGGCGGTGATGGTTTCGAAGTTTAGTTGTATACCCTATAATTTAGTTTACTTGATATCTCAGCGAGTTAAACATTATTCATAGCTTCCAAGAATGTCAACAAAGCTAAATGGAACATCGACTACGTACAATCTAGGCTGATTTTTCTTCACATCATTGCCACATAGAAATTCTATTTTGGTGTAGACTTGAACTAATGGACGGGACATTTACCACTATGGCGCCTATCGAAATAGGTCTCTATAGATTCTCATCGATAAAGCTCAGATTGAAACATCAAGACTACACAACAAAGCACAAAAACACTTGTACAGAAATAGGGGAAGCTCTACAACCAAGCGTGCCAAAGTTCAAACGATAAGGGATCATTTGTTTGCTTTGATCTATAAATAAACACTGGGAGCTATCGGTTTCCGCGAGTTCCAAGAAAAATATCACTATGCCGACTTCTGCTAAACAACACGGCGTTTTGTTTGTGTAACAAGGAAGCTGACAGAGGGGTGCTACAAATTATACACTACAAATTTTCGATTGTCATTCTTTGTTTAAATTTTTGATTAATTTCAGCTCAAAATAATAAGCTTTCTGTATTTATAGCAAACGAATATGTCAGATGGTTTAAAGAGTTATAGCAAAAGAATTTCTTTTCTAGATGGTTTAAAAGGAACTAAAATAAAAAAATAACTCTAAAACTAAACCATCGTTGACTTGAAAAATTGTTTTTCAAAATTTTAAATATGAATATGAAGTCAGCTGTTTTTCAGTATTTAGTCTTATATTTAATTTTCGGGGTCCGCGTAAACATATCTCTTCACTCGGGTTGGAATCACGTTTACTTTAGGTAAACCTTGTCCCCGGGGTCCGCGTAAACATCTCTCTTCACTCGGGTTGGAATCACGTTTACTTCAGGTAAACATTGTCCCCGGGGTCCGCGTAAACACCTCTCTTCACTCGGGTTGGAATCACGTTTACTTTAGGTAAACCTTGTCCTCGGGGTCCGCGTAAACACCTCTCTTCACTCGGGTTGGAATCACGTTTACTTTAGGTAAACCTTGTCCTCGGGGTCCGCGTAAACACCTCTCTTTACTCGGGCTGGAATCACGTTTACTTTAGGTAAACCTTGTCCCCGGGGTCCGCGTAAACACCTCTCTTCACTCGGGTTGGAATCACGTTTACTTCAGGTGAACCTTGTCCCCGGGGTTCCGTAATTCTTCCTTGTTTTCAGTCCAGGGGTTAATATGCCTTTTCATTAGTCCTATTATCAACTATCCTTTCTTATCCCTTTTACAAAGGGATGAACAAATAAACCGCCTCTTCATACCCCATAGAGAGTAGATTTATTTCTTTTACGCTACCTCTAAAATTTATGCCATATTCTCTCCTGTGTACGGTACCAAGGGGTTTAATGTCCTTTAATTTAATCGAAATAATATGCATAGTTCTTTCTTTCCTCTCTTTCCAGATAATACAGACGGATGACGTTAAAACCAAAGCAAAAGAATTATTTTACTTTCAAGAAATCGCCTTGAACTTATAAGAATATCTAATGGACTAGCCAGGTGCACAAGCTCTTCCGTATTGTCCTTAAAAAAGCAAAAGTGATGAAAGGGCGAATAACAAATAAACTGGAATGTTGTCTGTGTTTATCTAAATGCTCCTAAAATGCAGAGCTTTTAAGTGCGTTGATTCGGTGTGATTCCCTGTGTACATAATGAAGTGCAACCGTGAAGTGACGTGTGACTGTCCAGTGCTTCTTAGAATGTGTTTATTGCAGAATTCACGTCTTTGCCAAGCAAGAGTGAAATTTAGTGTGTGTATTTTGAAGTGTTGGGCTACTGAAGGGTGACAAGCAAGAACTTGAACCTATCTCCTTTTATTTTGTGTTTGGTTTCTGCATATGTACTTAAAACTACAAGGAAAATTGTATACAAGGAAAATTTTAAATTTCGCGAAGCATAAAAAGTTCTTAAACCTTTCATGGACTATAGTCGTGCAAACATAAATATACTGTATTTACTCTACAAACTCTCTGCCATTAATAAATGTGAAACCAGTAAGTTATATCGTATTACTATTATGCTCTATTAAAACATAGTTACAATATATCCTCTTTAGATAGATTTGGTTAAAGAAAAGGAAAAAAATCAAGTTTACAATACAAACTAAAGAATTATTGAAATGATTTTATTGTCAACTGATTTTAGTGTTAACTTGACATGGTTAACATGATCGTTTTCATGTGTGTTTGTGTCTGTGCCAGTTTTTATGTGTTTATACAAGGGCGCAAGTGTGCACGCTCTTGGGCGTGTATGTTTGTTTGCGAGTGTTCGTCCCTTGAGGTTGTGTGTGTTCTGTATTCTACGTTCTTTTTACTGAACAAAATGTACGGTTTGGATGTGCTTGGTTACGAAAAAAAATCATTTTCTAAACGCAAGCTAACCTGTTGCTAAATTAAACATTATTGTTGAGAAACATTACGTCTGCAACCAATCCTACCCTAGCCGGATTGCTTGACGTATTGTATTGTCAATAAGACATTTCTATTTTACAGTGTGATACAGTTAATATAATGCTTTAACATAGAAACCTCCAGGTTATACAGTTATACAGTCTGTTTGTAAATTCCAGTTTTGTTTGTACTTTTTCAAATTTAAAGAACTATTGGTAGTTTACGACCATTAAAATCAACTTATTTTATAAATAGAGAAAATGAAGTCAAGTGTAAAATTTTTTTTTAAAATTTCACTTCACTTAGGAGTCTAATTATTTTTTATGCAAAGCTCCATTTTTATGATAAACAATAAATAGTTTTTTCCTTGTACTAATAATTCTACTATTACGTAATATCCTATTTTCACCAAGTTATTAACTACACTTATAAAACTTATTATTAAACATTAATAACTACACTTATTACGTAACTTTCTGATATGACCTACGCTTTGTTTATAGTAGTATATTCAGGCTATTTTTATTTTGTGATTAAGATATATTTCATTCTAGAGATAGAAAACCGATTTAAATACAAAATAAAATTATCGAGCACCTTATGAGGTACGAGTGTTTTATTTTAATTAAAATAAAATTTAAAATAATTATCAATAATTGAAAATAAGTTGTGCTGTGACATATTGTACTTACGCTTACATTACTTATCACGTAGGCACCTTAAATTATTTGCATAACTTATCGTTGACCGTATTCGTGTTCAATTTCAGCTCTATAAGTACCAAGCTTATAAGTCTTTGTATTGTCCATTATCTGTAATACCCAAAATATTATTTATTGCATTTTTAATAATTGTATGGACGATTATTTTTGCTTATGTCAGATATTGATTTAAGGAATAAAATCTTTAACTCTAGTTAAAATTACTTGTCATTAGAATTGTACAATAATTGCTGAGAGTAGTTTTATTCACAAGATTTTCTATAGTACTATAGTACCTTAAACTTTGTCTGGGCGACCAAGGACTATAAGTCGTATTGCGTCAGATTCCGAAAAAAATATTTTTAATTTTAAGATTCTAAAATGTAAAATTCTCCAGTCAGCTGATTTACACATCAGCTGATTTTAACACGTGCTTTGCTAAAACAGTTTGATTTTCTTATTTACATATATTTTATTTGTCTATGTTTATATATCAATTTTAAAAACATTTCTTAAATTGAGTTAATTATGCGTTAGTAACCAATAGTTATTGTCAGTTATGGTTTAAAAATAAAAAGAATTTGAATTAAATTTGATTAGTGTTTCATGTTCTAAAACATACATCTTGATCTTGTTTCTAAAGACAAATTATATTATTAAGATAAAATTAACTGTTTGTGCAATAAACGTTTTTATATCACAGTATTTTGATGTTTTATTTTTTATATTCTTGCAATTATTTAATTGTAGTTTTTCATTACGCATTTATTATAATTATCCTGAATGAACTTCTGCTATTTATTTTCTAGTTTAATAAGCCTTAACAATAAATTCTGAGAGTAAATATTGTTTTATAGTAGAGTGAAACCCGTCTTTTGTTGAGTAGGCCTACTAACCACATGAACCTAGTATTTTTACGCCCATCTAAGGTTTTTGTATACATTGGACAATATGTTTCTTCATGTTTAATATTATGTTTTCCATCAATGGCTTGACCTTTATTATAAGTTGTTTGATTGTCATATTAAAGTTTACAGATCAGCTGTTTTTAGTCTTACATGTAAAAAATTCAATACGTTTTTGGTTATTGTTTAGCTACAATAGTTTATGGTACTAATGCTAGTTCGTACAAACAAGATGACGGAAAAAGAAAAACTGAAGTACAATAAGTGTATTTAAATCTTTAGAACAGCCTAATGTATTTTTTCAATAAATTTAGATTTAAACAACGTCATAGATATGAAGGGCATAATCTGACCTGACGTGAGAAAAAGTGCTTTGGTAAGTTAATACTTGGCCTTTTTTAAAAACTTGTTTTACAATAAGTTTATGAAAATAAAATTTCCGTTTTGTTAAATATGGAACATTTTTCGTTTATTCATTTGCTCGACATTTTTTATAACGCAAACAATGAACTAGCGTTTCGGGAGCATGAATCAACTCTCGTGAGTCCACTAGCGTCAAAGCGTCTATTTTCGTGTGTGATTTAAACATCAGACTTACTGTTAGTTCTGTATTTCTACCATTGCATATTATTTATTCTTTTATCTAAAGAATTTTAAATAAGTATGTTTTTTTACACCAAGATGCTTTATTTTACTTACGTTTGAGGTAAATTGTTAAACACAAGTTTACCACTAGGCCTAAATTATTGTGAGAGACAAGAGATTGTAAATCTCATTTGACAGAGTTCATCTATGATTTAAAACAGTCTCGCTTGTATGGGCATGGTCTCGACCACGATTATGTATGCACAGATTATGTACATACATCCGAACAAAATAACGTACCCAATATTGATTGGTTTGACAAGTAGACATCTCTCTATGACCTTGATAGAGAGTAGGTCAACATGAGATAGGTCTATACAACCCTGCGCACATCATTTCATATTCACCCTTATATTCTGTACTAGGGAATTTTTAGTACGGTTTGTCCATAAATATTCCTAAGTCCACTGCACGAAATCGGCGGGTAGCAAAAAATGCAGCGTTGCCACTAGGGTGAGAGACAAGTTACGGTCAGACGATAGACTGACAGCCCGACACTTGAACTAGGCAACACTGTTCCCTCAGGGTTGCCAATTAGTGTTCAGGGGTAAGCGGCTTTCGACCATACCTCGCGTGGCCGGTTCCATACGTGGTAACAGCGCTAGACAATCCTCCGACCCGGTTTCGTGCAGTGTACTATATCAATATTTGCAATAGGCTACTATCTTTCGTAAGTGTTAATAGTTATACTGCGAAACTAAAACTACAAGAAAAATCAGGGGTAAGCGGCTTTCGACCATACCTCGCGTGGCCGGTTCCATACGTGGTAACAGCGCTAGACAAGCCTCCGACCCGGTTTCGTGCAGTGTACTATATCAATATTTGCAATAGGCTACTATCTTTCGTAAGTGTTAATAGTTATACTGCGAAACTAAAACTACAAGAAAAATCAATTATGTTAAGTATTGTTACTAGAAAGAGCCCAATCCCATATTTATATAAAACTGAATATTTGACAGCACTCTATACGATTACGTAATTAAAAATAAAGCAACTATTACTATGTAATTTTTAAGGTAGGATTTTTTTTTTCTTTTACAATTGATAAACTAGGATCTATTCCGTAAAACAAAGAAAATTATTCGTTTTATTTCTAAATAATAAACATCTATTGTACTATTGAACTATAGTCATATTATACTATAAAGCTGGATATAAAAATATCATAATAATAAATTGTTAATAATAAATCGATCACGACCTTATAAATATTTAAAAATAATACAAATTGTTATACTCGTTACGTTACGTTATATTCTCTCTAACTCGCCATAATTAATTCTGATCCATTAAACTAAACACAGCTGTAAAGCTCTAGTCGAACTTTGGAAAAAAAAGATAATTATTGTCTGTCGTTTGGTTCCTTCCTAAACAGAATCAATTAAAGAAAATGGTGGGAGGGGGACAACTGTTGCTACTAATTGGGGAGACAATGCGCAATGTGCATGCAATGTGCAGGTAGCCTTATACCTGTAGCAGCTGTGAAGGGTAGTTCCCTCCCTTAAAACATCTGCTGCTCCCTCTACAACCCTTTGATGCCTTGTTGGTAGGGCTTACAATCTACATGTGAAAGACTTCGAACGGGTCTCATTCAAATTTAATAGTTGTACTCTCTGATAAAATAGTCCTGCATAAACGTTTGCAGTAAGCTAAGCAATCTCGAAGAGCATTTTTAAGCTCCAGATATCAGTTAAAGTTTTCTTTAATACAGGAATGATTATAGCTCACAGTAAACTGTAATTTTGTATTAAAAATTGGCTTAAATACAAATGTATTAAAACTTGGAATAATTTCATGAGATACTAGTTCTCATGATACATAACCCAAACCAAATGAATGTTTATTAGTGCAAATAAACATGCAGCAAGACAGTTGGTACAGGCCAGGCAGAGAAATGAACACCAAGAATAATACTTATCTGAGAACAATAGTAAACTCATGGTGGAAAAAAGCAAAGGAAGTACAAATAGAATACGCGACAGTATCGTTCAATAACTTGAAGTATGTATTTACCCCGAATGACATCTCTTCAAAACAGACTTTTCAAGTCTTATTTGTTTCCATGTGTAGAAGCATCGACAATGATCGAAACTGTAAAGAGAAAGGTTGAGTTTTTATAAATGCAAGCCTGTAAACGTGTCTTATGAATTTCTTAGAACTATCAAGTCCCCAATGAAGGTGTAATTTGTTGATTTGATAGCAATAATGAGAGAGGCGAAGGGATGGAAAGAGAGAAGAAGGGAGAGAGAAGGAGAGACAGACATACAAGCAGAAGGAGAGAGAAGTGACCACTAAAAGAAGAAAGCTGTCAAACCTAGAACAACGTTATTTAGGCTCGGGTTAATTATTTTGGCACTCTATTGTTCTTATAATCACAGTAACAATCGATGCTTCAATTAAACATCTAAGAAATAATTGACAATAGGCGGAAACCCTAGAGGAGAGGTACTTTGGCTCCAAAGATTGATTGTTCATATTGTCCTGTGCATATGAAGAAGTAGATTTAACCCATAAAAATGGACCATTTTTTTTTTATTCGTGACTAAAAAAATTTTGTTAAAAATCTAAATTTTTGCCATACGTAATTATTTACATAATATAAAGTGTTCTATAAATTATATGCTTTAGTAAAAAAATATGCAGAGTTCTCATATAAATAACTTGTGATCAGATATTCCCTATATTTTCGGCTTATAGGCCTAAAACGAATGAATGATACTGGAACAGAAGACGTTGATCCAAGTTAGTCCAAAGAAGCAGGTGTATGGTGTTTTTTATTAGTCCCAAACCCTGAGCACAAATTTAACAAAAATTGTTATATTTACTTCTAGAATCGTTCTTAAGCTATGCAATACAAATTGTCGTGTAAAATGTAGGCCATAACGTTCTGTCTTCAGACACAATAATTCTGCTTCAACACCATTAGACATAAAGTATAGCAATGGTTCATTTATTTTAACACTACTAGATTTCTCTAGTACATCTAGATCATCGGCCTTTTCTTGACCTCAAGGTTTGTTTTTTTCAGTGATATTTCTATATGCATTAACCGTTAAAAAAATACTTCACAAATAAGAACGTTTTATTTACCATACATTCTCATATTTTTATTTCTCCATTCACTCTATGATTCATTTTTTTACCTATTACTTTATTCAACTAGTCATCCTCAAATCTTTCATCTCTAGTTCTTCAGTTTTTTTCCTTAATTGATACCTTATTTTATACACGTTTCTGCATCACGCAATTGTACCAGTCTCTTCCTTAGATCGCTTTACAGATTTACTTGGAAAATATTTCTTCTTTTATTGAAGATTTCCTTACCCAAATGGTACCTTATGTTCACTTTCCAGTACAGTTGATCTTATTGTTTATGCTATAGGTATTCCCAGTTTTAAAAATATTTCACACGCTGAACTCTTATCCTTGAGCTCTTAATACTTTTACGGTAACATCCGTTCCTCCTACGTCGATCCTAATTCCCAAATGAGGTTTGGATTTTTATTTTGAATGTTATGTGGAAGAATATAATTTTCTCTTGACAATCCAACATCAGATAATATTTCGAACAATTCTTCTATCTATTTTTGTACTTCAATATTTATCCATCAAAACTTATTTATTCTCCAAGGTTACTTCGAAGTAGAATTTGATTTCTTTCTTATAAAGTTTTGGCAGCTTACTTAAAGATTACTTACGGGGTTTGCCTCTTTCATAATAACAATTTCTTAGTACCCACATATACTTCTAAAAGTCTGCTGCAATATTAATAGTTTGTTTAAGTTTGCTTTAAGGTTTATATATTTAGTTAATTAGAGCTTAGCTGGTGAGAACTATTCACAACTGTAAAAAACAAAGAAGTTAACTCAAAATCTCATCAAAAATTAGTTTTTTATAAACAAACCCACTAGTTCACAACAGGCTAGTTTCGGCCTCTTGTTTAAGGTCACGAGTTCTACAAATACTTCATTTAAACCAGACAAATAATTTTTATCCTGTAATTTTTCTTGTTTTAGGTGTTTAAACCAGTTATAATGTGAAATCTTTTACTGTTTTATAAGTTTAATTTTTATGATGGTATTAGAAATTATTTCAAGCGTGATAGCTTATTTTGGAAATTTCCCTTAAGAACCAAAATCGTTTATTAAGCTCAATTCAAGGTTGATTATTGATAAAACAACATTAAACATGGGTTTGAATAAACGAATGTAACTTAAATTCAAATTTTTAAAAAACTAAACTAGTTCAAATTTTAAAATTCAAAACTAATGAGTATTAATACATTAATTTTATTAATACTAATTAATTAATTTAAAACTTAATGAAAGACAAATTAAATCATGTAATTTGAAAATTTTGATTTAAAGTACAATCGATTAGTTAACGTTATTAAGGTTAATAATTAGGTATTGGATAGATTGATTAATTAAATCTAAAATGATACTTCCAAGTGAAAATGTTTACTTTTAAACCATTATAATTATACATGTAGCAATCATAGGGAATGCCAATATAGACTGCAGTCAAGATCGCGCAGTGAAGGTCACGAGGATAAATCTTTTCATCCCCTGAGATAAACACCTTTTTCTTCGCTCTTGCTGATTCATATTTTTCGATTTACCTAAATTCCAATCTACACTCAAATAAAAACATCGACCTATATAATATAAATTCTACTTCCTGGCTAGTTTCCGGTGCACGTGTGCGTGGTTAAAGCGAAACATGACTGTAGCCCTAGATTTTTAATCCTGCCTCAGATTTTATTAGTAGTGGGGTAAGCCAGGAGGGGAGAGGAAGAGGAAGGGGGAGCTTCCTGAGGGAGAGATGCATCTGCTCAGAGGCACCTGGTTTTCCATCTGGCTAGCCAACTGTTGACGCCGAACCAAAAGCAACAGCTTGCTTCGAGATCCACAGGTCTCCTTACCTTTGCCTACCTGATTTCATATTTTTATTGATACCGGAAGTGATTCGAGTACACTGATTATATCCTGTACTGATCGGTTTATTTTTAGAAAATTATCATCTGGACGGAAATACGGGTTTTAGCATGCGAGGAGGGGAAGTTTTTTTTTTACGAAGGGACATCGAAGAAAAAACAAAATCTGTTGAGAAGTTTACCTAATCTGGGCTATTTTTAGAAAACAGAAAAACGTATATTTTTACTGAAATGACGAAAAATATATAGCCGGATGTCCGTGTGCTGGAAATGCGGAAGTATAAAAAAGTTTTTAGTAATTAGGAACATTTGCGGGTCTTTTCTTGCGATTGTAGAACATTTGCTTGCACGCCTTTAACATTTTTGCAATTGTTGAGTCAGATTCCTGGTCTTAGAAAGACTGATTTTTTACATTTGTTTGTTCAATACGAAATGCATAAATAGGTAGTAATAAATAGAGTTTTCGTAATTTTAAAGTTAACAAAACACTTAAAGTTAAAGCAGGAACTTTTTTAGCCTCTTAAAAAGAAGTCCTTTACTTTAACAGTAGTAAATGCAAATAATTATAAGACAATAGTTTGAATACATATAACGTTTAATGCTTGATAATCCTAATAAAAAAGTAGGCCCTATAGCTGTGCTAATAATTTTTAGTGTGTTTTTATTTTGTTTTAATTTGCATTCTTTGCACAGTATCGAGAGCACAGTGGCACAATATATTACAACGAAAATACTGGAAAGAACCCATACCACAAAAATAATCAAAAATAATAAATAAAACAAGTTACTTAAGATTAAACCCTTATGTACATTTCGATGGCCCTGTCATCATCATTAGAGGGTCTTATTACAAAATTACAATGTAGCAAACAAGAAGTTACAAACTATAGTGATCACTCTAGTTTGTAACTTCTTGTTTGCTAGATTGTAGTTTTGTAATAAATGTTACTTAAGTAACTTATTTGATTTTTATTTTTGTGGTATGGGGTTCTTTCCAGTATTTTCGTTGTAATTGCATTCTTTAAATACTTTTTCCAACTCACGATTCTTTCATATTGTCTAGTCTATTTTAACAATGTAATCGTACAAAAGACATATTGTTTTATATTTTGATAACTAAATTGTTTTAATGTAATATAAATTTTAGGCTTTATTAAATTATTGGTTGTCAACGTGCAATTTAAAATTATATTTTTTATAATCTCTTATGAAATATTCATTAGTAATAGATATATTGCATTTATTTTGATTACTAAAATTGTTTATTGTTACATTTTGTAATTTTAAACTGTAATTATATCAAATAAAAACGAACACATGCCTACAGTCAATAACCTCTTTCCGCAGCCACGTTTCCATGATGAAGTCATTATCATCGTGAAGTATGCCCGTGTTTTAAACTTCAAGTCATAATGCATGATACTAAGTTAAACTATGTACTGAGTTACTGACTAATGATGACAATTTTTCATTGAAACCCGTATGAGAAAATAAATAATTGTTCCTGAGTTGGTGTTTTCTATCATTTACCACCTTTTTCCATTACCTAAGCTCAAATTGTAGTAAGCATAACAATTTTATCAGTTTTCTTGGTTTACAGCTCTGTAATGTTCAGGCATTTTGTTTCAGTTGTTTAAAACACAAATAGTAAATTATCGGTATACTTACTATAACTTCAACATAGCTTGCATTAATTAGCATTTGGATGTTAGGCTTACCTAATTGATTGTTTGTCCACTATTTTGGAGGGAAGAATTATAATAAAAAGTATTGAATATTTCTTGATACTTTTGCTAATATTGTCGAAAAGTAATATCCGAAGCGTAGGTATTTTACTATCTAGCGAAAAACTAAATACGGACACGTTGACTTGAAAACAATTCTAAATCTTTGTGAAGAACGGAAGCTGCACTAGAGGGACAGGAAGTGGTTCAGGAAACAGAAACCGTCCAGTGCCTGATAAATCACAGAGGTCAAGTTAAACGGCTGTGATGGAAAAGCCATGTTCGGTCACAAAAGGCAATGGCCGAGCCAAAACAGTGCGACTCACTAAATCTGCAGAAACAGTTACGTTACGGATAGACAAATCTCCACGCAAGAATGTCCGTGATGAACAGACTCGTAACGAAAAATAACCGAGACGAAATAATTTATTTCTTGATTTTAAATATCCTAAATATAAGTGTTAATAAAATATCGGTTGTGATATTGTAAAATTATATAACTTTAAAATGTGTTCTACAAGTGGTGGTTCAAACGGTAAAGTTTTTAAGAACCTCGTCACTAAAATGTATCAACATGAATAAAGTTTTTGCTTATAAGAGTCTTATGTTAACATTTTTTGCTGACTGGATTATTGCAATGTACAAAAGCTTTCTCTCAAGCTTAATGTACAAGTTGAAAGTACTAACATGATTTTATAGTTAAAGGAACAAATAATAAATAAAGCGTGCTTACCCAAATTGAAATACTCGGACAAAGCTTATTCTAAAGCTATAATATAGAAACTGATAAAAGCAGAATTCGGATTTTTTTTCAATATAGATTTGTGTGTTTGCCAAGAACGCACATGAATTTTATACGACAAGAAATAACCTCAAATAAAATCAATAAATAACAAAATCGTTAAATTGAATAATTATTTATCGCAAACATATCAAGAAACAAATTTTCTTAGCGTATTATTGTGGTGAAATAAATTTATACCTGGGATTATAATAAGTTGTGCCAAAACAATATAATTCTAATTTTATAGATAAACTTTAAAAATATCTGTTTCTACATCTTTAACTGAACAGAACAATTTATACGAAGTATACGAAAAAGCTCTTAAGTATGAGATAAATACGAAGGGAATAAAATAAGACAACTAATTGATAGTGAACATTAAAAAAAAGACCATATAATAGGATTTTTAAGACATATAATAAGATGGGAACATAACCGGACAATCCAAAATATAATACAGTATAGGGAAGGAGCTCATGAAGCTAACCATGGGAAAAAGACACTCCTTTGAAGAATGTAAGTAAAACTGTAAAACCTTCAGTAAGATCTACTTAGATTACCTGTTACAAAGGTACGATTAGTCTACATGGTAAACTAAGTCGGTGCTTGAAGTAGAAAACATAAAAATAACCTTAAATGAGAAGGAAAAGGCGTCTAATCACAGTTATTCACGCTATCAATTTTCAAAAATTTAACTCCGGCCGAAAGACTTTAACACTTTAAAGTATAATTTGAAAATTACTCTCGAGCACTCTCTCAAATTGTCATATTTATATACACTTTCAGTATGTATATGAGTAGTAAGCACGGAGGAAGACCACATCGTCACCGAAACTAGCCTGTTGTGAACTAGTTGGTTCGTTTATTAAAAACTAATTGTTTGTTGACATTTTGAGTTAACTACTTTGTTTTTTACTGTTGTGAATAGTTCTCACTAGCTAAGCTCTAATTAACTAAATATATAAACCTTATTGGTTATCTCTAACCTTCCTTTGGCACTTTCGTTTTCTGTATATTTTTTCCTTAAGTGATTTCTATTAACTTATCCATTATATATGCAAGTAATGGAGGGTCTTTTACTTGAACAGTCTAATTACAATACAATTATTATTTGAGGTTACTTTTACAGATTTTTTGCTTTTGGGTTGGCTTTTAATTTAAAATTATGAAAGGAATGTTTTTATTTGTCGTGAATATTTCTAAGTCATTGTAGACCTTCTAAAAACAATTTTTTTTATCATTCAATTACCTATTATTTTATTGTATTAAGTAGTTTTTTATGTAGAATGAAAACAAAAGTTAAAGATTTAGAGCAACGTTATTAAAATTGTGTAAGCTTTAAATTTATAATTGATATTTTAAGAGAACCGTTCGATTTATGCTGTCATCGCTTGTAAAGGATTTTCAAAGTACTACTGATAATATAACGAGGGTTAAGTTAGAGACACACCCCTCTGGAATATAGAGGTCGTTTCTCATGTGTGTAGCGTAGCCCATCTAACCTACTCGCTATAGGTGCCACAGGACTGGCTAATATGCACCAAAACCAGTTTAGGGAGAAGAATAACTAAAGTTAGGTGAAAACATTTTAACAGAGTACGATCTCGTTTTTTCATTAAAGTTGGATACTATAAATTTTTAAATATTCGATGAATCAAATGTTAATTTTTACTTTCAGAATGTGAAGTTTAACTACTGCTAACAGTCATAAAATATTGGTAGGTGAATTACTATACCTTATATCTTAATACACATTTCAAATGTTTAAACAAATAGCACTATTAATTTGTATGCTTGTTGACCATTTTTTTTTTAATTTCTGGGGAAAGAAATTGTTTTGATAAAAAACATCAATTTAAAAATAGTTTAAGCCTAGTATAACTTTGTTACGCATTCTATTCTTGAACTCTAAGCAGATAAATACCTTATCTTGTGGATTGTTTAAATTTGTCGTTTTGTTATTGTTTATATTAAATTGCTTCTATTAACTCTCACTCTCCTGATATATATCTTGTATAAATTTTCAATCGTTAAGAAAATACGTTTTTATTCATCCAATCAAGTTCAAATATATTTTTTTTAATCTATGGTGTAATTAAATTATAAAATTTGTGGGGTTCAGCCAAATTCGAACTGAGAATCTTAATATTCGAAGTCTAGCATGCGTTGGCACTGCGCCAACTTTCCAATGCCTGGAAATTTATTTCTCAAAGATGTATATGAATTTTATCCCCGATCTGGTTGTCAAAACCTCCATTGTACGCCCTTAAACTGTTGCAATGGTTACTACACAATATCATAAACAGTGCTCTAGGGTACATTTTTCTTTGTTAGCCTCAGTAGGTATTTACTTATAATTTTTTTAAATTACTTATTTTACTTCAAATAATCTTTTACTTTCAGAAATTGAACAATTAATCAACAACTAAATACTAGGTGTAGGACTATGGTTTATGGTAGTGTTTTTCGGTACATTTAACAAATAAATGTACAAACATATGTTCGCAAAAATATAAAAAGTGTTTTGCTTTTAACTATAAGCTATATCAATTTCTCAATATTAGCATTAGGTAAGAACGAATCATGTGGGTGCAAACATTTCTTTATGTAACGAATGAGGAAATGCGGGCTGAATAAAGACGCGCATTTTAATTGTATAGTGAAATAAAAGACAACTTTCTAAGAAGCACAAATGTCACAAAATAGTAGCCCTAAAGAGCAGCTTGGCTCTAGAGACCGATTACATGGCCTACAAGAGATGAGCATCTGTAACAAAAAAGCTGTTTTCTTTTTCACTCTTGAATGGAGGCTGGACCACAGGTAATATTAAACCAGGACATCTGCCTCCCACTTCGACTAAGTTCGGCAGGTTTCGGTTTAAATCGGGCACGCGACCGACGCGTGTTAAGTTATCAACAACAGTGTTCCAATATCCTTCAATCAATTTTATGTACTACTTGGACAATATAATCATCAAAGGGGCAAGTTATTGGAAAAATGTACTCCAATTTGGAGCAGTAAATTTGGAAAGGCTTCCTTACTTTATTTAACCTAACGACAGTAATCTGAGGATATTGTATATCTTGTTAGCGTCTCTATATCAACATGCTTTTATATTACACAGATTATAAGACTTTTCACATTACGTAAAGCTTCTTTACATACAAAAGTATACACACGCCAAGTAATTGAAGATGGACAAGTAAGTACTTATTTCACCAACTGAAGGGTTAAATTCAACAAAAATGAACTGCACTTTTCGAAAAATGTAGTGTGATTTCTATTAATAAAAAATATATCATGCTATTATTTCTTGATGTACTTGCCCACACCATACGTCGACAAGATTATCCAATCTTACACTTGGAGGTAGATTAGATCAAAATTTTAAAGTAGTTTTTATCCATATTTATCTTTTTTTGGACTCAATAAAGGAAAATGACTATTGTGTACATAGCCATACTAACGGATTTCTCTAGAATCATGCTTTTTGTTTTATCTTTCAGGTGATAACAGCAAAAATATAAACTTTAGTATTAAAATTGTGTAGTAACAAAAATCTAATCCAGAAAGTTACAAAATACTTCAAATTTGAATTTAGCTTGTGAGTAAAGGAAATAATTGATCAACAACAAACTCACAATGAATAATTTATTTACTCAAAACAGTTTCATTGACATTAACCATTATCATTGTGTATAACTATGAACAGAAAATGTAGTTATAGTTACAGTCGTAGTTACGATTTTGTGTAATTCTGATGGAGACGTTTTTATTAAACGTTTATGTGAAAATAGAGAGTTGCGTCTGAATAATTATGTGGGAAAGTATTAGATTGAAATCAATATTTCTATATTGAGATATTGCTTGTTTTTTTGTAAAACAGACAATTTAATTTCTACCTTTTACCAAACGTTGCAGTAAAAAAAATATTAATTTTGGTTTTACACACATCGACATCGGCAGCTGAACGTAGAATCCTGTCAGATTATTTGGCAGCTGTTTTCAACCGAAGCCAATGACCGAATCAAATCATTAAAAAAATCTCAATTCCGTCCAGACATTTTCACATTTAACTGGATTAGTTAATTATAACATTTTAGTGGGATTTTAATGCTAAGCTAACCCTATTTCACGGAACACTATTTTGCTGGCGGTTGTTGATAAAATCCAAATATATAAGCCAAATCTATAGTGAAGGTTTCATGGGTAAGCTGGCTTTAAGTATCACATTCCCCAAGTGGAAGTGGACTATGCAACAACATAACACTATTCAAGTATACTCAAGAAAAAATTCAAGTATTATTATTATTTATTACTCCTATTAATAGTAGGCCTATTTTGAATACAATGGCAAGCAATTAAATCTTGTTATCACAGAATCGCAACAATAATGTGTATACGTAATTCAGTTAATCTTTGCTAAATATGGTGTAAAATTATAATTTTCTCCTAGCAAGTAGTGCTTTTACGAGTATATCGTTAAATACATGAGGTACTAATGTCTATTTATTGACCTGAAGTCTGTCTAATTTTCAGGTATCATTAGTTTATTAATTTAAAATATAGATCTTTCCACGCCTGTTTTAAATTTAGTATTTACGAAAAATGTGGTTAAATAAAATACATATTAAAAACCAAAATTCTTTGTTATTTCAAAAATAATGCCAAATAAGCAAAATAACAACTAATTTTAAAAAAAGTAAATTTCTCTTGAGGTCAACAAAAAAAAAAATAAAATAAAAAATAAATAAAATTATAATTGTTTGCTTATTTCTGGTTTGTTTCTTTATTTTATTCTTTCCATTCATTTTCAACCTTAGAGGGAGTTTTCGACGACAACCAGATAGGGAGAAAAAAATCATATACATCTATGAGAAACACATTTCTAGGTATTGGAAAGTTGGCCCAGTGCTTCAAACGTGAAGATTTTTAGTTCGAATCCGGATAGACCCCCAAATTTTTTATAATTTAATTGTTGAATAAATATTTGAAAAAAAAAACTTTATTAACAACTATTGTCATCTACCATAGGTTTTAAAAAATATATTTGAACTTAATTGGATAAATGCAAGCGTATTTTATTACCGATTGAAAATTTGTGCAATATATATATATATATATATATATATATATATATATATATATATATATATATAAAGAACATAAGTCAAAATACAAATACAAGAATTATAATTAAATTTACAATTCAAAGCTTTACGTTGGCTAACAGTACCAACATCATCAGGAATAATATCTATTATTATTATTATTTGTATTTTGACTTATGTTCTTTATTAATACACAAGAATACATATTGCGATATATATATATATATATATATATAATAAGTTTTCTTTTTTAATAATTTAAAACAACATAAGTTATTCAAATACAAGAAAATTTATTAATTTATATCCAAAGCAATTCGTTGGCAAACAGTACCAACATCATCAGGAATGAAAATTACAATAATGTAAGCTATAGGCCTCAATATATATATATATATATATATATATATATATATATATATATATATATATATCAGGAGAGTGTGAGTTGATAAAAAAAAAATGTTTACAATTTTTAAGAAGAATAAAATGCACTATGATGGTTTTAATTGAAAGTTATACAATATTACGATCGTAATATGAAAATTCGAGTTTAATACCGGTAAAATTATAAAAGTATTTCATAAGCCAGGCACCTGAGTGGTCTAGTGCGTAAATAACGAAGTCATTCTCCAGGCACTTGACGAATAACTTAAAGATTTTTGGTTCGATCACCCACACCGAAGATATTCTGTAGGCTTCTTCAATTCCAAGGTCGACTAAGCCTGTGAAAATAATAACCAAGTGTAATACTGGACGGTTAAAATTCAGTGTTTCCAAATTTCTTCGAATGTGGGCCAAAAAACGTAACTATTTTGTCTTACCTACTCCAAAGTATGAAAAGGAGTCATTTTTATATTCATGCAAATCAAAAATATCTGGTCGTATCATTCGTCTAATCAAAAGTTCGAGATTTCCGTGGCAGCAGAGGTTGATAATGTTGCATTGTATAGTATTTTGGACTTGTTCCAGTGTCGTCATTAGCTTTTTTCTTTATGCTTATCCCTTTATGTATGATTCGTTGAAAAAATCATAGGTAACAAAGTTTTGACTGAGTGGCAATAACTTTCTCAACTTAATTTGGCCATAATAGAACGTAGCATATCTTGAGATTATCAAGATTACCAACTAAAAATTGTTTCAAGAATTACTTAGACGTCTAGTTTCAGATAAACTGCGATGTGTGTCAACCTGCTGTTCCGTATTACTGTAGTCATAACATTACTAAAAAAAATATGGCGATTCTAATCTGTCCTTTTATTTATGGGAGATGTCCAATAATTTGTGTATAGAAATATATTTGTAATTTATTTGAAAATAAATAACAGTAACATACAGTTGCGTTTTTTTTTGAAAAACTTTAGTTGAAACCTGTACGTTCGATTAATATTACATTGGCTAGTTATAATCTGAATGATGTAACCTGTCTTCTGACCTGGGTTATCCTGGATGTACCTTATCGCTCACAGTCAAGCACTATATTCATAATTTTTTTATTTTCTAACGATTATTTTAAATGAACGAGAAATACAAGATGAACGATACCAAGCCTCGACATAATCGATTGTTATAAGCAACTTGATTGTTAGTTCTGGGCGGCTGCAAGAGGTTGCCTATGACTGGACAAGCATAGGTAGTCTAGCGGTCAGAAGACAGGTAACATCACGCACACTATAGATCCTTTAAAGTTTTTAACATAAAGGTATTTAACAAATACTGTAATAAACAGCACCTTTGACACCTTTGTTTGCCAGTATATTTTTTTGAAATAATAATAATTTTATAAATATAATTTTAATACTATTTTTATTTAATATATCCCTATAAAATTTAAGTGCTTCAATATTACAGCAGTGAAGGTTTCATTAACCTCCGGAACAAATATCAGTATGAATCAATCAACTTCAAACCTGCTATTAAGATAACTTTTGCTTTTGAACATTAAAGATTTTATTTATAGAGAGCTTTAAATGAAAATAAACTTAAAAAAGTAAAAAGCTAGTTTAATTTTGTGTTTTTTTTTATTAACAATTACACTATTTGTTTTCAAAACAAGTTCAACTATAAGTAAAGACCTATATACTTATATAACATATAGATTAGCAATATGTAAATACATGTAAACTCTAGGACAGTTATAGGAGATGTACCCCTTTGTGAATTCGGAACCTCTACAGAAACACACGCACTCATTTATATAAAAGTAAATTTTGCTGTTTAAAAATTGGTGTGTTTGCTAAAGTGTTATAGTTTGATATATTTCAGCCGTCAATAAATATTGGAAAGCTCAGATCGGTATTAAATTATTTGTTTTATTAAACTAAAAAAAATATATATATATTTCCTCTGCTGTTCTTTTATTCTCTCCGATTTGAAACCCTACTGAAGTCTTTACTATGAATAATTGCAAA
Organism: Prosapia bicincta; assembly: GCA_036971475.1. Classification (NCBI taxonomy): domain Eukaryota; kingdom Metazoa; phylum Arthropoda; class Insecta; order Hemiptera; family Cercopidae; genus Prosapia; species Prosapia bicincta. Next base: position 350,786,229 of record JBAIZL010000001.1, read on the forward strand.
CTTTAATTAGGCTATTAATCATTTTTCTTGGTAGGTTACATTCATAGAAATAATGATACGGACAGTAAATGAATTAATCAGTTAAAGTGGGTAATGCAACCCATTATACTTAACGAGTACCCCACCTTACTCATTTAGATTTTCTCGGAGTTGAATACTACTATAATGGCTAGTTATTACCCTACTCAATTTTAACACAATCTGGTTAGAATAATTCAAGAATGAGGCTTTATTCAAGTAATATATTTGAGTAAAATGTGTAGGTTTTATTTGCAATAAATTAGATTACATACTGAAATTCGTCTATAGGCGTAACCTAATTTTGAAGTTAGAGACTATTTTTTTTCAAGTTACAGATAAGTAGAAAATATATAGGGTCTACAGTAATCCTACTTTACCAAAAATTACATCTTTTCATATTTATTTGACTGTTTATTAAATCAAACCCTTTAGTCAAGGATGATCGATTTTGTGAAGCGTTCTCTTGGGTTAGGTTTGCCCTCGATGGTGAGCAGAGCTAACGATATTATTTACACATCGACAAGTGGTAAACTATCTTTCATCTAAGCTATTTGGGTGGATATCAGCGGCATAAAAATGACGCAAAACCCTGGTGATGTCAGTTATGGTTGGGCTCATTTTTTCTTCTCAGTATTTTATACTAAAAAGAGCTTAAAATATACTCAGCTTAAAAGAGCTTAAAACATTCATCTACATAACAAAAAGCTCCAAATGTTCTGGATACCAACTCAGTAATTCTCTTTTATGTACAGTAATTTCTAAAGCTCCCAATGTTTCAAAGACATCAACAGATTCAAACCTTTTAAAGAACTGAGTGCATTTAACTTCACGACTCTGAAAGATTCGAGCCGTTTTCTTTGCAACTTTCTATGGGTTTATGTTTACTGACAACTGTAGGCAATTATAGTAAACGATTTCTTTTTACCTTATCATAAACATATTTTTTGTTACTTGAAAAAAGACCATTTTACTATCCACCCTGCACTTCTTGGCATGGCCTAATAATATACCACCTAATCTATGCATCTCAAGCCTGGGCCTAATCTATCGCCATACCTAGAACAAATTTCTGACGGCGTGACAAATATAGTAGAACATCAGGCAATACCCTATTTATTAATTATATTTTTATTTAAATAAATAAATAAATATATATATATATATATATATAGCTTACATAAAAATGTTAGTAGTTAAGGATAACATCAAGGATAAACTATAACCATAACCAAAAACGAGGATATATTTAAATAATTTCTGCTTGCCGAGCAATCTTGGTTGTCTGAGATATTTGCAGAATGTCAAAAGACTGTCAATCACTGATATTAGAAAGGTGGCGCCACTGTAGTTCATGTTGCAGTCTCGGTGAATCTCTGTATTGGTACTTGTCCAGAGCATAACCACACTTCAAATCTACTTACAACACAAATTGTGATCTAAGATGTAACTTGATTTTTGAAAATAAAAATTCGTAGCAAACCAATTTTTTTGGCAATTGCCACTGAATTCACACATTTATTAAAACCCTTGAATAAAAATTCGCAAAATGTTTTATTTATTTAGTTATACTTTTTATGTGCTAAACATTCTACGACTATTTTTATTAGCTGTATGATAAATTTCACTCTGTTGACCATTTTTATTTAATATAAAATTTTCCTAAATAATAACTGGAAAAGATATGTCTATCCATTGTTTTCAACTTTTATGTAAATAATAATTTCAACCCATTTATAATTAGCAATTACATATACATTTCAGTTTTAATTCGTTATTTTTTAAAAGGTCTGGGTTAAGATCTTGTATTGTTAACTGAGTTTTTTTAAAGATTGTATGGTAATATTAAAATTATTATTAATGAAATAAACAAGAACTGTGTTAACAAGTTTTTTGGTAATAACAAACAATGTAAAAAATAAGAATTTTAGGATATTGAATATACCACTTTGATAAAAAAAATGTGTAATCAAGCGGGTCTGATATCTGTGAACCACGTGCCAGAAGTGGTGGTGGGGTACGTCCATCTGCTCTATAATAATAAGTTATAAGTAGAGGGCGCTTTGAATTACTGCTTCATTTGAGGGTTGGTAACACATGCCTGCTGTGTAGTAGTGATGCCTTGTGACAGATTTCAGAACTAAAAGTAGTTGGACGCTCCGTCCGCCAGGGATGCGCTGCCTTCACTCAGTCTGCTGTTTGCCGCGTTGCTGAAAAGTTCATCCGTGGTATCTGTTAACTGGATTACGACTTTTCAGTGTAAACTCCTGTGCGATCATGGATAACTAAAAATAATTTTTTCTACAATAACTGTGCAGTGCCGTGAAGTGTGAAATACCATTCACACCATCACGGATTGTGTTAGTGTTGTGATCTAGTGTTTAGTGCATTTTGTGTGTTATAAATGGCGTGGATCTCTGTATCCAAATAATTTGTGTACATAAGTTTTTTTTAACCATATAATTATTTATTACATCCTTTGTGATAACTAGGCATTTATAACGATGATTTGGATATCTTCATTGATTCTACTCATCCTGTTTAACAATGTAAGTATAGTGAAGTTGGTTGACATAACCTAATTACCTGTTAGGACAAACCCAATTTTGTTTTTTCACTCAACTTGTAAATTTTGAACCTAATTTGTAGTCAATATTTAGAAATATCTATATTACAGTCATTGTTTACCAAGTGTACCCATGAATGACTCAAGGGTCTAGACAAAAGTCTATTATTTTTCGATATTCTTGAATTTATAACCTAATAAAAACATCACATGGGTTATGTCGAGATCCTATTAAAAATGAACCTAACCTAACTTACTAACAATTGATTATAACAGTTAAATACGAGCTTTCTGCCAGTTTTATATTTAAAATATAATAATTTCACAATAACTAACTACCGGCCGGTGAGTTTTAAAACTGAATGTACTTTGAAATGATTTAGTTATCATAACCTATTGCAGTGAACACCCTAATATCTTTTCAATGTTTTACAACAAAAAGAATTACAAAGATTTGTTGCAATATCTATTTTTAAAAATAAATGTTTTCGTGGTTGATTGTCTCCAATATAATGTATACGTTAGGTCAATTGTTTTTAAGGCAATCAAATAGCCTCTTTAGGTTAATTTTTGTAAAAAGGTTTAGTTCAAACTGTGTTTCAACGAGTTTCGTTTTTGAGCGAATCAACCAAAAGTATTTTGTGCGTTGCTTAAATTGTCTTCTATTACCTAAATTTCTTTACACTCACCTTTTGTTTTCCGTAGAAGTAACAAAAGCCTTTTGTTTATTTGTGTTGGGTTGGCTCACCGGTGGCTCTCCCAAGAAGTTCTTGTTCCCACGATCCTTGCCTTGTCGAAGATTTTAAATTACTGTATAAGGTGTGTTTATTTTATATTGATTAAGTCTATATGTTTGCTATAAACTAGATTTTGCCCACCAGATTTTATACCAATAAAAATGTTCTTTTTTCGCCTAGCCCTAATTTTGTTTTTCTCTTTTCTTGAAGTTATTGATCAGATTAGTAGAATTATTTTCTTTGCCAATTTTTCATTAAACATAGGCTAGAAGCTAACATTTTAAGAATTGTAATTGAATTAGGTTTCTCCAAAGTTCAAGAAATAATGAGCCTAATTAGGCCTATAGCCTATGTATGTACAAATTTTGTTATTTTTCATTTAATACTCTGAACCCATGTTCAGAGTATGGGCATTGTTTTTACACAAGTTTACTTCCTAGGCTTGAAACGTGGTATTTACAAACTTAATGGAATCTCAATGAAAAAAAAAATTAAATAAAGTTAGAAGTTACTTTTCTGTTTTTTGTCATATTACTATCATTTGTCGCGTGTTTTGTTAATAACTGCAGGATTTTAGCTCAGCTTGCAAAACTATATGTGACAATTTCTTTTGAAGTACATGTTAAATTAAACGTTTGTTTAATTTTACCATTCTTCTACACTACTTTTTCTCAATTTTTAAAGAAGTCAGCTCGTTTCTTTTATTTAGCCCTAATATTAAATTTGTGAATTTATTTTTACTATTGCATAGTATTATTTTTGCAGCCCTGAAGTAGGTTATTATTTAGATTCATCCTAACCCAGTTATTTTGTATGGAACATAACCTATTAGTCCTAACATTGGTTAAATTGAAATAATATAACCTACTTGTAGTAGTTAAAATTGTTAAATCGTGTATTAATAAATGGCTTAATATGATTTCAAGATTTTACATTTTTTCTCTGAAGATTAAATGATAGGGTCAGTCAATAATTATATTTTTCGTTAAACGATATGCATGATAAGAGCTGTATTAGGTTAGGTGCTGCCGGTAGAGGGGGCATAGTCCACCTGCCTACTCAGCCTACAGCTGTTGTTCTGTGACAGCTGAACTAAACAGCCTGTATTTTTAGAATGTTTAGAACTCCACGATATAGCGTGTCCATAAATAATATCCGACAATCGTAGAATTCTTGATTCTGTGAAACATTGAATGGGACAAGTGAAAATAAAAGCCAGTCCCGTCGAAGTATTTCTGGGTGATGCTGCCAAGTTTCACTAAGATAGACGCCGTTTGTCTTTCGATTCTTGTTAGTTTCACGGAATCAAAAATAAATCTACCGCACGCTGTGGTTTCTGTCTTTACTGCAGAGATTTTTTTGTCAATTTACTTTTAAACCGAGCCATTTTTAGTTGTATAAGTTAAATTGGTATCTGATAAATATTAATTGACTAAAACTAAATGCACTCTATTTTCATATATATATTAGGCTGTTTTCAGTTAGTATTTAAACACACACTTACTCACACATATTGGCTAAAGATAGGCTAAAATCTTAACTTTCATGAAAATGTTAAAACCTGTTATTTTTGTATACTACGTAGCCGTAAGCTAATTTCAAGCCTATAAGAACATATTTAAACTGTTAATAAAAAAAATTAATAATAATAATAAAGTATTAACAAAATCAGACAGGTCTTAACTTCTACAGGTCTTAACTTCTACATATTCTAGAGACTTTGTAAAGAATATTAGTACTATATTATTTTTTTAGGCAGAGTTAGTAGGCCCTAATAGTTGCATTCTTATTATCGATTGTTAGATAATTATATATTTGACAGATTGCTTATGCAAAGAATACTGTAAGTGTTCTTTTACACAGACATGGCATTTTTAGATTTAATAAGAATTATTATTCTTCTATCCTGTTTCTGTAAATTGCATTATTTTCCAGGCGAGGTCATCAGGAGTGTTTGAGTTGCGGCTCAAGTCCTTCATCAACGAATTCGGCAAAGATAATATGGGCCAGTGTTGTAGTGGAGAACAAACGGACTTCTGTACCACCCCTTGTAGGACCATGTTCCGTATTTGTCTTAAACATTATCAAGCCAAAATCGATACTACTTCCCCATGTACTTTCGGCGACGTTATTACCCCTGTTTTGGGGGATAACTCTGTGAACCTAAGTGATATGAAAAGTGAAGGATTCAACAACCCTATCAGATTCAACTTTGATTTCACCTGGCCTGTAAGTAGATTTTTTAAATTATTCATAGTTGTATAAGAATGAGTAAATCTAATTTCTGTGATATTTTCGGTAATTAGACATTTTTGGTATTAGACCACCCCTCTATGTTGTAAATAAAACTATTTAATAATTTCACTATAAATATGTAGAATTTATATTATTTTTGTTGTTGTGATCACCTAATAATAAACACATCTATTTTCGTCTAAATAAAGAAAGTATAATGTTACTTTGTTATTTATTTACGATAAAAATCTGTACTGATAGTGAATTCAATTTCGAAATATTTATTTTTGCATAAGTTATGTTCTTCAAATAATTTTCAAGAGAAGTTTGTCCTAGAAAGAAAGGTTTAGTATTAATGGGAAGCCACTTTTTTAATATTTATTGATTTCCTTCACAATTGCCAGAAAATATTACAATTTTTTTTTATTTCTTTAATTACATAATTATAAAAATTAATATATGATATTTCTACGTTGAAAGGTTTGTCTTAATTGCGTTGCTAGGTAAAAACAAGAGCTGGGAAAGTTGCCTCTGTGGGAACCTCCCTTAGCCTTACTCAATTTAGACCCTCCTCCATGACAAACAAACACTGTCTTTATTGACTCTCATACAAAGATGAGTAGAACTAATCTGAAATATCTTTCATTATAAGAAAGGATCTTCCATATAACAACTGTTCCAACAGATGATTTCCTTGGGCATTGCTCAGTGTATTAGACAACTGAATATTATTTTTTCATTAATCTAAGATAATGGAAAACTAACAGTTTATTCCTATTGTTCATCCAATAATGTAATCTTATTTTTAAACAATTAATTTTTGTTTCTCTTTTTTATTATTTTAGTTTATAATTATTTTTCAGTATAGGCCCTATTTGTTATAGGCTAGCACATACTGTTTCCAAAGCAAAATATTGCTGTCTTAAAAACTTAGCTATATCTATCATATTTTTTACACAATAAGATGTTTACATAAACATCGGTATTTAAATAAACGTTAGGTCTATTTATAGATCTAATGTAACTGGTAAAACATAAAATTCAAAAGCTATATTTAAAGTCATTCAGAAATTACCATTCAGATTCACCATTTCATTGCTTCCATTATTCTAAGTCTTTCTAATTATAAACCTACAAAAACAAAAAATGACAAAATGAATTTTTTTAAAATGAATTGATCTTTAATTTTTTATAAACACTCTTTTAATAACTAAAATAATTTCTAAATTAAACTCAGCCAAACTGTTTGCTTTAAATTTATTATTAAAATATTTCATTTTCAAATTTTAAATTTAATCTCTAGATTGATTTTAAATTCTACTTCACATTAGCCTTTACAAAATATTCAGGCAAAATATTTACCTTTGGAAAAGTAAATTACTTTATAGTAGATTCTATATCGTTTAGGAAAAACTGTCTAAACCATTAAATAGATTTGTATCTAGATTTTTAACGATTGACTAGGTTATATAAATTACCTAACCTAATTTATCTGAAGGTAGGCCTGTAGGTTAATATCTTACTGCCTAGCAAATGAACAGATTTGTTTTGAAATTGTAATGTAATATTTTAAGAAACTGTTTCTCCTTCAGAAAATTCCCAAGCAAATTTCATAAAATTTTGTAGAACTGATTTGGTTAGGTTAGTTTTTCAGAATAAGGTAGGGCATAAGGCTATAGGCCTATTGAAGAGTTTTTATTTAGGCTATATTTTAAACTTTTACTTAGGCCTCTACATGATTTGCCCTTGTTAATAAAATTGTAGAATGTAATATTATTATTATTAATTAAAGTAGGTTACTATAAAAAAAACTAATAATAAATTAAGAATAGAAGCATTTACTGTAGTTACGTTCACTGTAAGTTAAATGGCAAGCAGATGCATAGCTTAACTTTTTTGCCTATACGTTTTTTAAACCCCCTTCCCCAAAGAACAGATGGTTTAGCCGGTCTCATTGTTCCCCATAACAACTGTACGAGGGGTGAAACACACATGTCGCGTACAACCAATAGGGTGCAACTATGCCAGCAAGGTTAGCTTTTATTGATTTATTTAAAAAGAGTTTGTTTTGAATTTGTGGTGGATGCGATTTTTGGCCGGCGCTGAGCAGACTAGGGGCTATAAACACAGACCGTCTGAGTTATTTTTAAAACCTATGACGATTCGACGCTTCGGTTTGTCCTATATTACTCTACTAAAGTTATCTGGCACCATTTTCAAATTGTTTCTTATATCGTTTTTTAATTGCACAATTATATAAATTAGACATTCAATTTACTAATTGTACTTAGTCAAACTGTATCCCTGTATGTTCTGGCTCAATGAAACTCTGTTTTTGTTTGTAATATTTTAATTTATCTCAAATTATTCAACGTGATTTTAAATGAGAAATACAACCAATTTGTTTCTGTTTAATTGTACCAGATATTCAATAATTTTAATTTTAGGTAAAAAGTTATAATATTCATTTTTATTTTATTTTCATTAAATTTAAAAAAAATGTTTATTTATTATATAAATTAATGTTTCAGTTTTCAACTATCAGTTTTATTATAATTTTTTAATTTTTGTTAAAACTTCTACTAACCTACAGAATAAAAGCTAAATTGTCAGAAAAAACAGTAGCTTCAGGAACCCACTATTAATATAAAAAAGGGCGAGCTTAAACATAATACATAACACTAAAAGTTTTGATCTGTTATAAATTGATTATTTTATGGACATCGTTAGCACAAAATGTTCTAAAAATGTTTACGTAAACAAGAGCCTAGGCGTACACAAGCCCATAATGTAAACGAATAGGGGAGTAATGTGTTTATACGATCGGATAATGTAGTAGGCCATATTTCTTTACGACAGATTTGTTGTGCAAATAGCAAGAATATACAGTGTCACAAAATATAATAAAAGTACTGGTCAAATTAAAATTGTACGTAAAAGTAATGGAATAATTGTACATTTATATTTTTTTATCTTCTTAAGTTTTATAAATCTTTAGTAAACTTTTATTTCTGGTTTTCATTAATTTCTATTGATTGAAGAGAATATAAGCATATATCTATTTTATTCATACAATAATTCAATTATTTATTTGTAGGCCAAGTATTTTTCGAAAGTAAATCTCAATACGTAAGTTATAATGAATTGAGAATTGTAAATTAATTCAACCATGAAAACGTTACAAGAAAAGTTTGCGTACAATAAAATGTCATTTCTGTAGATTGTACTGAGCAGTACCATTCTGGTTTTGAAGGAATGAGGGTTGATGGGGGAATGTGGTGCTTGGTACGACGGCGTCGTTAGGCCTACATGCGAACTAACCCCTTGACATAGATTTACCGCCGAGTTAAACATTTCTCGATCGAATCGATGTATTTGTCCACAAAGCCTGGCATCGCTGAAAGTTAGAACTGTGGGAAATTAGTTGGACATCCGGGCAGTCCCCTCGCCACCATTTTGATTTGCTGTTTCCTGTGAAACAGGCGCCAACCGTACCAGATACTAGATCCTCTCAGGATCCGTGTTTTAAACACAGTAGCAGATATTTTGGTTTAATGTGTTGAATTTATTGTATTGCCTAAAACACGTATTTAGGAGCGTGGATAACGGTTAAACAGAAGTGCTATTGTAAATAAGAAAAGGTCAGTAGCTATGACTGTGAATAGTGTCATAAAACCTGAGTATTGTCCGAGCTGTCTGTGAGATTTGTCGATGACAGGGGATTCTCTTGTTTATGGCCGGTCACAACAGAAGGAATTAGTTTGGCCTGTCACTGAACTCTGTGCTTTCTTTTAGCACAATTGCCTTTTATTAGTTAAGCCCATTAGGCTTAAAGGTTGATTTATACCAGTTTGTGTTGAACAAGCCTTCACTTTCGTTAAGGTAGGAAAATACGAGTAGGCTTAATACAGCTTTAACATTGCATTGTCAAAACATACAATTTGAAATATATTCTTGCAAAACATGCAATATATTCTATAAGAAAATAATATGGTCTGAGAATATTATAGTCATGATAATAAATAAAATAATATAAAGCAGTACAAATGTTTCTGAAAACACACTTCTCAGTAGTATCGTTTAGTATTCAAAATCTTACAAATAAAGAAAGATAGTTGACATTAAAATCTATCTGGAAATTTTTGAAATTTTTAAAGTTATGCTAATAGGAGATATGTTCCAGAATAAGACAGAGCCCATAAATGTATTGCTATGAAGACACCTTTACATTCTCTACAGATGGTGCTATACTTTTATATGATTGACATCGATGCCGCATGCTTTTACAGCAGAAGTAAATAGATCCACCAAACACAAAATATTTATAAAATTATAATATATTACTGCAATTTTTACGTAATATATTATCGTAGGCCGATACCTAGAATATATTTCATAATTTAATTACTGTACTTACAAAACGAGCGTATTATTTTCATTAGGAAATACGCGTATTTAATCTGTATATATTGGAAACGGATTTTTCATATTATTGATTCAATTTTTAAATATTCTGAATAGTTTATTTATTTTCGTATGCACTTCATTATTGTTTATAATACTTACAAGGTAAATTAGTTTTTAAAATTGTTCGATGTTACTTAAAGTTCTTCTGAACAGTTTTCTTTTTTTTTAATTAAATTTACAATTTATTGCCGTAATTAAAAATTTATATGATTCCCTATTTTTTTTATTTAAATCCTTGATTAAAATTAATAGTAGGCCTACGATTTAATAGTGGAAAACAATAAGTAGAGAATAACAATTTCTGGTAACTAATCGTCTAAAATTTAAAAAAAAATTATTAAACCCATGACATTAATAGGTATCATATGTAAATATGATATCTATAGGTTCATTTTAATTTCTATGTATGTTTCATTTTCCATTATAATAACCTGTAATACAAATATTGGAAACAACCCCAATACCACAAAGATAATGAAAAGTAACTGATAACAGAAGTTAACTAAGATTAAACGCTTATGTACATTTCGAAAACGATGTCATCATCATCAGTGGGCCTTATTATAAAATTGCAATCTATAATACAATAAGTTACAAACTAGAATCATTCTAATTTGTAACTTATTGTTTTCTATTTTGTAATTTTGTTATAAGACCCTCGGATGATGATGACATGGTCATCGAAATGTACATAAGGGTTTAATCTTAGGTAATTTGTATTATCAGTATTTTTGTGGTATTGGGGTTGTTTCCAATATTTTTATTGTAATATGTATTTTACCACTGTGCTCTTGATATTGTAGGTATATAATAACCTATATAAAAACATTTGCTAACATAATTAGTAGCATATAGTTTAAATAATAAATATGAAGTGGGTTATTGGCTACGGTTCTGTAGCTAACTTTGCGTCAAAATTCTATTATTTGGAAAAAGGTTGTGCCAGTGTTCATTTGTGTTAAAATATTAATGGGAACGTATTGTTCCATATTGTTTTATCATAACATACTAGCTCATTATAGAGAAAATTATTAATAAATTTAAGCCCACTACAAACGATCATAAACATTTTTATTTTAAATAATAATATAATTGAAAAATTATAAAAAAGTAGTTTATGGAATAGTTTTTTTATTGGTGCTTTATTCGTGGCACTGAATAATTGCATTTGAATTATCGATTAGCGTTAAACAAAGGAGGAATAGAATAGAGAACCCGAGCATGAATGCATCGATCTAGGTTAGAAGAGAGTTGGCAGACGTCTCGCTGATTCTCACGGTATCCGTTGAACCTGCCTGGTATTGTTATTCATATCATCCCGTCCGATATATTTCTTCTTTGCAAGGTCTCTCTTTCGCTTTTAGAATTTGAAATGAGTCCAAAATATAAGCCATGTGTTAGGGTTGTCTGGCTCGAGGCCAATTCTCCCTTAGCGCATTGCGGTTGGAGACGTAACCCAGATACCTGCCTAGCCTAATTAATTGTTACTTTGTTTCGTACAATTTGCCAGAAAGTATAGGATACTGTAGCAAGTTTGGCAGTAAACTGCCGTTCTGTTGAGGTTTTTCGTATTTTTTTCGGTGTTAGAAAATTATATTTAATTATAACTTATGAAGTTGTAATTAAACAACATGTAATTATTTACTCTTAGCTCTAGGCCCAGAGTTGTATCGAGCGAGGGGGTTACCAGGGTAGGATCCAGTAATTAGAGGGGTTGATCTTTTGAGAATTCAAGGTAAAACATGCTCAAACATGTTTCAAGTCAAACACAGAATAGGGTTTCTTATCCATAAGACAGCGCTGTCCGTTCGTGATCTGCAGGTCTACTTTCATATTTTTACTTTAAAATCATTTAAATTTTTACTTTTGTTTCATAAACTCCCTGACATCTCGTTGGTAAAACCCTTCTTGGAACTTGAATTATTATGTGATTGTGTTACTTGTAATAAGAGATTTCAGTAATTTAAACCGTTTTTTGCTGTCGTTATTTCCAGTATCTTAACTAAAAATAATTTTATGGTAAACCGTATTTATATCTTTTAGTACAAAAATATGCATTTCTAATTTCACTCACCAAAATATTGAGAAGTCTTGTTTATATTTCTTAAGCACTAGTCGCTTGACCGTAGGACTATAATTTTTAAATAAATAAAACCTCTAAACCACAATCGAAATGTACATAAGGTTTAAATAAATGTTATTTGTGGTTTAGAGGTTTTATTTATTTAAAAATAAACATTACGCCACAGTTGCTTCATACAGTTATATGACTATAATGTCTCTATAAAGACGACTAACAAAACATTTACCCCAAGATAAAATCTTTATTAAAAAATCTAAAGAGTATTTTTGCAACATAGTGGTCTGCAATTAGGCGGTCTACAGAGTATATTGTGTAGATTAGTTTAGATAGTTTTGAACGTAGGCTTATATTCAATAATGGTTTTTCTACAATCAAATTAGAAAATTAATAATAGGCTACACTTATAGTCTAATAATAAATTAAATTCTGAAATATTACACGTTATCCATGGAATTGGCTTCAAATTACACTCTTAGAGGAGTATAAGAGGGCTTTGCTTATACTTGAGTAAAAGTTGGCATACTGTCGCTTTTCCCTAGAAAGTTTCTTTTATTTGAATTTAAGTTAGATGCCTAGAATGGAGACTAAATGTAATCCACATGTAATATTTTGTGTTTTTTTATTATTAGTCTATATAAAAAGGCAGTAATAAAAAGAAATAAAGGTAAAAGTGCACAAATGTAAGGATGTATCTATTTTTGTAAACCTGTCGTTGTTGTTAACGAGTTTTCTTCAAATGTTCTTCAAATGCTAATAACTGTACACACAAAATAATAACCAAGTAGATATTTTGTATTAATAAATAGATATTTTTCAATAACAACAAACGGTTCAGATAAAAGGATTTTATACCTTGCAGATAAAGTGAAGTGTGCAGTTAGGATGAATAGACTGTAAGACAGACATTGATAGTTAGAATGTAGCGGGTGTAAGGAAGGTTTTCTGTATGCCGTGCAGATCCGTGAGAACCCAGTCCGTGCCCTGCGGCCCAATTAATTCTTGCTTTTGGAATCGGAAACCACCCAAAGTTTATTTTTGGTCGCTCTCGAAATAGATATTATCGATATAAGGTCTCCGTTATATTGTTAGAAGATAATTTTAATGTGAAGCGTGAGAATGCTGTAGAATAAAGTACACGAGTCCAAATAAACAAATAAATTTTACTTTGGCCGGGGTTTCACGCAGGTTGTAATTTTTCTACAATGTATATAAAAAATTTCACACTTAAGAAGCTATATTGGATTTTTAACAATTAGGCCTATAACGTAGGCCTATTTATATTAACATTTGTTTTCCTATACAATTAGGCAAATGTATTTTGTCATTTTGGCGTATTTTAGGTGAAAAACATTTAAAGACTTTCATAGCAGTAGTATCTTTTGTTGTATTTTTGAAAACTACATTTACATTACCTTTCCAAAAAAGGAAAATTTCATTTTGACAAAATGTAGGTCTATTTGTTGGTTCTACGCCAACTACAGGAAGTTTGTTTTTATTATTGCGGATATAAAATTTTAGTAGTATAGAATATAGTCCTACCAACCAAAAAGTGTCTTGTCAAAATATTTGTTAAGATAAAAACTTTAACCTCCATTAACTGTTGGTTAGATTCTTACATTTAATAAACTATTTTAGTCAAAGAAAGGTTATTAGCCTCGTAATCACAAATATAAACAACTGAAATAATTTGTAAAAACCAGATTTACCTCTTATCGTCACACTGTTTTATTTCGATATAGGTTGTATCTTCAGAGGGTTTGACACATAGACCCTCTATGGATAAAAAATATATATCTTATTAATTAGGCATAAATATAGTTGTTTTTAAAGTTTTTTCAATATGTTTGGGGTTAATACGTATTTGGTTAGTGCTTGCTATGAATTCTAATCTTTTCCGATAGATCTTTTGAATTAAATTAAAGTCTTTATTTCTAATTCATTATGTTCTAATAATAGAAACCAATAAACTAAATAATTAAATGTTCACTAATATTAAATGAAGTTTGTATAGGTATTTGTTTTACAAATTTATAATTGGTCATTTAACTTTTTAAAAATATATGCATATAAACTTTCCCAAATGCAGCTCTTATTTTCTGTACCCACGGGACGGGCGTTTTGAGCTATCTGTCTTTTTTTCAACTTAGACCACAACTAACCAAAACCAATAGTTATTCATAGGGGCTAAGTTGTGTATGTCGTGCGTAATTTCCGAACTTGGAGTTTTTTCATGAAATGTTATAAAGTTAGATAATTACGATTTCTATGTAAGCAATTAATGTACCTAATTGGAATTTAATAGCCTAACCCTTATTTGTTTCTCGAAGCCTTAGAAAATATTTAGATAAACAATTTTATTACTGTAATGTTTTATTAATGGGTAGCTGTACACAGTTTTAGTATTATTAATGACCATTATCCTTTTAAACAAAGTGTTTCTATTTTACCATTTTAGGTATAGGTGTACATTTCCTTATTATAATTAGTCTATTTCAAAATTAAATGGTAAAAAGTAAAATGAAATATTGGTACAAGTAAAGCTCGCTATAGTGTTTAGTGTAGTGTTATTAATTATCTTTAGAAAATGTTAAGGACAGACTTTTTTCAAAATTTGATTATGAAGGTAGACGAAAACTATTCTTGCGTGATAAGAAAATAAAATTGTGGTTATTTCATTTCCAAACGACACCTTTCATCCCATTTATTGAAAAAAAACTGTTGGAAGTGTTTTCGAAGGTCACATTTCCCAAGCCATTACACTGGCCGATCGCCGGTGTCTGAGTATAGTACGAAATGAAATGGCGCGGCTGAATGGAGACCGGAAAGAAGACCTCACAACCGGTTCCCACTTCCCGTCCCTTGCTCCCTGCTTCTCTATAGGCTACGTGGTTTCATTCATCCTACGGCTCACCCTAAAATGTGTACGAGGGATTTTAGTCCCCGATTTAAAAAGCTAGAAACGTATAGTCGGTCAGTACTTGCAGACGGTTAACATAAAGTGATCAGAAAACCTACTTTACGTAATTTTCTTCAAAAAACGTTCTATGTTTATATTTCCTGGATTTTGATTTTGCATAGTAATATTAAAAAATAAGAGTTTATATTGTATGAAATTTTACAGCAGTAGTTTATACAGCAACTTTATAATCGTATTTCACTGAAGAAATAATGTCAAAATAGTTTCATAGCAAGTTTTTAGTTGTTTTCAGTTCGATTTTTAGTATTTCCACTTAGCCCAGACGAAAAACATGTTTGCATATGGGTTATTTTTCCCCATTTTTTTCATAAATGCGGTTAAGCTCCAAATTTTTATAAAATATAAATAAAATAATTGTCTAATACTTTCATTGTCTAATATTATGTAATTTTTCAGGGCACATTTTCTCTAATTGTCGAAGCTTGGCATGACAACAACTCATCCTCAAAAATAGGTAAGTTTTAATTTTGTTTTATTTTTAAGGCTTACATATTAAAATAATGTCCAAGTCCATCTTGTAATTTCATGGCTACTAGTTTTTACACTGTTATGCATTATTTCCTCAGTATGTAGTAAATAAGAAACACGTTGGATGTAGTACTTGTGTCTGGCGAATAATGCAGATCGCGCTGCTTATGTTTTGTGTTTCGTCTTGTGACCGTAGAAAATCGCTTCTGCGGGGACAAAAGTCCGTTCCGCGTGCAAATACCTCCGAAACAGTTACGCGCATCCATTCAGTTTGTATACAACTGACCAAAACACGAGGTTTACCCATGTGTTCGTCATCTGGCGGTTCTTCCGGCTAGTTCAACGCTTCCTGGCAACTCGAAACCTGAGCCTTGAGCCAGGTGTTGCTCGAATACTAGCTTCGGCTTTCCTTCCGTTTTAAGAAAACAAGCGGGTTCAGTGTTTTTACTAAAAAAAAACCCAGGGTTGTTTATGAATTGAAAGGGTCAGTGATGGTCGGGCAAGGAGCTTAATAGCACAGACAATAGGATCACGAGGAGCTATTAATAAAGGAGGCGTGGCTTCACTCTTGCACGTCATCTTGGAATATTTTCCCACCCTTTTCTCTCGGCGGAATCCAATTAACTCTGACCGCTACAATTTTGACTACTGGTAGTCTTTATGGTGCCAAATTGCAGCCTCCTGTAAATATTAAACGCTGTCTCGTCGGAATTGAGTTTTTGCGTGTTTGGACGCAGCGTTTCGGAACGTAAACCAGTCTGACAGAAAATTGTTGCATTTATTGGACAAAAAGCGGGAGTCCGAGTCCAATTACGCCTAGGTTCGATTGTTTTAAAAACATATCGCTTGAGAGCACTAATTTTACCTGGCTTCGCGAGTCGAAAATGTCCAAGAGCTCACTGGTTGTCAGCTAATTGTTTTTACTGATTTCGCGGTCGCTTTTTGCTGAATGCAGAAATCGGCAGATTCCAATCTTCGATGTTATGTTTAAAGACACGAATATCTATAAGAAACTAGCAAGTTGGAGCTGCACAGTTACAAGTAATTATATTCCTGCAAATGTTTTTTTTTTTTGCAAAAAGTCCTTGTAATTGTATTCTTTAGACAAGTAGGCTAGTTTCGTTTCTTCTCTCATTTTACCCATGCAATTTAAAACACCGTTTGTAATGGAAGTTATAGTTTCATTTCAACGATGCCAACGTAGTTAGACATATAAAAAAGATATTTAAATGCATCATATAGAGCTAATTCTATCGAACCTCCAGTTTAAGTCCTTATTAAACAACATAACCTCAGTCTGAAAGCATAAACCTCTAAAACACAACAGAAACCTCACTTATACAGAAATAGTAATCAAGTAAGAAGCCAACCTTTTATTGCTTGTGAGTAAATCTAGCATTCTCCAACAAATTAGTAATTGAATTTTGTTATTTACTTAGTTATATCTATTTTTTAATAGAATTAAAGTTGGTAAGAAAGAGCAAGTTTTTGTGCTTATGTAAGTTTTTGGAAAGATGTTTTGTAAAAATGTTTAAGGAAGAAAACTTCAAAAGTAGGTAATAGGTATTTCTTTTCTGTTTTGGTAATAATTTCAGTTGGTTATCTTGTTAGGTAGGTTTTAAAACTAACAAAAATATGAACTTTGGCAAGAAAAATAAGCCGTTCTAGAAAGGGATGTGGAGTAAGAGCTTTGTAGGCTACTCGGGGACGCGACCTTATCCACTCGAACGCTACTCTTCCATTATCAGGGACAATTAAGTTTAATTTATTAAATTTTACGCAATTCACGATAGCCTTTTACCTTAAAATATATTAAAAAGTAGTGTAAGCTCCTTTCACGGTATCGACTTTGAACCTTGTCGAAGGAATAAAACATATTACTAGTTATTATATAATATTATTTTTAAAGTTAATTTAAGTGGAAATTTTAACAATCATTTAAGAAAAATAATTTAATTGAATTTATTCTATAACTTCACTATTTTTTAAAATCCATCTTTATTCTTAATGAGCATTTTTTTGATTATATCAAAACTTAGTAAATATTTTTTATTAAAAAAAACAA
The DNA here is from genome assembly GCA_036971475.1 of Prosapia bicincta. NCBI lineage: Eukaryota > Metazoa > Arthropoda > Insecta > Hemiptera > Cercopidae > Prosapia > Prosapia bicincta. The sequence continues at coordinate 350,803,845 of JBAIZL010000001.1, forward strand.
GACATTTTAATATTAGATGCAGTAATTAAAAGTAATACAATCAAGACGAGCTCACTTTTCTTTGTTTTCAGTGATTGATGATGTTTTTAAAACATCGTGATCGAGAATAATAATAATAGGAGTTGGATGAGAGTAGAGAGAGGGTGGGGGAAACAGGTCTGTATACACCTGCAGTAGTCTTGCGAGCTAGCGGTGGCTATCGGAGCGTACAAGTACAGTGCTGGCCATGATTTTTGCAACACTATATCTGAGTTCTAATCAAGTTTCTACGCTTTTCTATGAGATTTACATTTTTAATTTGACACTAATTAAAGAAATACAAACTTCCACTTATTACAACTATTTCTGTAAAGTTTTGCTCTCGTAATATCAATCAATAAATTGGTCAAACACTAGAAGTGTGTTTCATATATTTTGTTGAGAACTGGCTTTTAATCCTGGTGCAACCCGTTCCGTGGGAAACGTTGGTATTATCACACAAACATACTTCACCGCTGTTTCTTATTTCTGCTCAACGCTCTTCACTTCTAGCGGAACTCTACATCTTGCTTTCTTCTTATTATTCCTCATCCGTCTGGCGTTTATAGTCGACAATGTCGTTTAGTTCATTTACATTTCTGATCTACTTCAACTTATGGTTATTTAAAACTGGTTTTCAATGTACTACAAAATCAGTGATACAGCGTTTAATTTTTAAAACATAGAAACATTATTCAGAATTAATGAAACCCATTCTGTCTGATGATGAAATTATGCACATAGCATTTTAGATATAACAATTATTCTTTTATATGATTTATAAATAATCTAACAGTGATCAAAAGTATTCTTTCTTTGTTTCATAAATGTTTATACCTGTCTCGAGAGAAACATAGAATATGTAGAATTAAAAATGAAATTCTTATCTTGAAAAAAAAAACAACTCTATTCAGTTGCTTTGAAAACATATCTTGTTTTAAAGATTCACTGTGTAATCTCTGAGTAGCCTATTAGCTGAAAACAGGGTTCAATAAATTTATATATAAAAGATTATATAAAATTTGCCTAATATATAAAATCGTTTCTAATAAGATATAGTAAATGTACAAAATTAGCGTAACGATAAACCACGGAAAAAGAAAGAATGAATTACAATCTAAAGAATACTTTGAAATTAAATTAGTCTAAACATGGAAAAATTGGTTGAAACCCTACCAAACAGTTTATATAACACGACTTTGAAAAATAATCAATAAATAGCCTATATTTGACTAAACCTACAACCAGAACATATAGGTGAATAATTGAGGCTACAAAGATTTTATGATTGGTTAGTTCTAATCAAGAAATTATTTATAAAAAAAATTGCTAATTTATAATTTTAGGAATAAAAAGAGGAATATTTCAGATGTTCAGGACTCAAAACCTGTATTTAGAAAAATATAGTGTAAAATAATGTATGAAAAATGTATGATAGTGGAAGATTTTCTGTTCAGGCTAATGGAAGAGTTAACAATTTGGGTCTTATTATTGCATATTATTTAAAAAACAGTAAGATCTAACATCTATTTTTTAATATTTCGCTATAACAGATTTTGTTTTCAACAAATTGACCAGTAGCCACTTTTTGGACATTACTTTTGAAAGTAAACGGATTTGATTTTAACTTGGTGGAAATATGTAGTGCAATTACTTATAAGTACTCTACACTTGTAAATATGTAGTGTTAAGTGTTGAGTTTAATAGAGCTTACATTTATAGACAGCTTATGTTCCTCATATAATGCATCAAAAACCTATTGTTTAATGGGGAAGAGTAAGCAGGAAGTGGCTGAAATACTTTCACTATTTTCGTAAACGTATCATATAGGATTTTATTTTTGCAGGTATGGTAAAGGAATGTTTTGTTCATAAAAACTTTCTGTCACTACTTTTTTAAATATGTTTCGATTATTCTTAAATTTTTGAATTTTACCTGTTTATTCCTTTTAAGCATTTCTCAAAAAACGTAGTAACGATAATGTCAAAATTTCCTGACTTATCTTTTTTTGGTTCTTTCTTTCTATTTTGAGGCTCTTTTCTAATATGCATGTTCAGATATTTGTTATTTTAGGAGATAGAAATTAGTATTTAAAATATTAATCTTAGACATATCAACAAAACAAAACGTTGAACAATAATTTTGTTCAATCAAATTTCTTCATAAAAATTACATGATTCTTTTAAGACTTTATTTTAGAAGTTTTACTCATTAATGTAGATTACTTGACATTGTTTTAAAATAATATCGAGCCTTATTTTGTAAAAAAAAGGTAATGGGGATAAATTATAACAGTCAAACATTTTGGTCTGGATTTAACTATAAAAGTTGAGTCTTTTATTGATGAATAAGTTTCGGTCATCGTTTACAAAACCAAATTGCTTTAGAAAATTACACACAGACTAGAAGTAAAGTGTGAATCAGAATATATTTCGCAATTGCGTCACCGACTGCAGCAGGTATGCCGGACCGTGCCTAAGTACAAGGCATTTAATTTCGCTCTCTCACGGTACGCGAAGACAGCGCGAATGGAGGGGGGGGGGACGTAACCTTGGCAACGTCTTCAACTTAGGAATCTATTATATTGTTCTGTTTTTTGTCATTCCTTGTCGCGTTCTCATTCCCATGTTCTTTTCACGGAGAGTAGCTAATAAAACATTTAACAGTCCTAAACAAGTTGCCGCCACAGTAAAAACACTCTGTATTCGGAGGAAAAAATACGGTAAAATGTTTATTTCTTACAAAGAAATAGAGAAAAAACACTTTATTTACTATTCACTCGATAATTTTCATTGTGGACTAATTCGATTAGGAGATGGTGAACAGTTGACATCGCCTGGGAAACATAAACCTAACCTAACTTTTGTTTGTAAAGCGATAAACGAGGGGTGATAACGTGGCACAGGATGTAGCGTGTTTACACCGCGCTATTAAAACGCCTTCTAAACGGTTTTGTTTTGCCTGCAGGAGGAAGTAAAACGCTGATCTCCCGACTGACTACGCAACAATGGCTGGACGTCGGCGAGGACTGGCACAAGGAGGAGGACAGATCGGCGCACTCTGTTTTGGCGTACGAGTACAGAGTTATGTGCGACGAACACTACTACGGCAGTGGATGCGCAAACTTGTGCCGGCCCAGGAACGACAACTTTGGTCATTATACTTGCTCCCTGAATGGGGAACGAGTATGTTTGGATGGATGGCAGGGAGACTATTGCACCAAAGGTATGCTAGTTTACAGTGTAATATTTCTTTGTATTTTTGATGATTTGTTATGAGTTATTTAAAGAAAAAATTTATAAAATTGTTACAGGACAAAAAACATATGAGTAAACAAGACAAAATATTTTTCAATTTGATAAATAATTTCCGTATAAGTATTATACCTATGCAGATATCGATATACTTAAAGGTTACGTAGACCCTACACAACTAACATTATGAACGGCTATTTGGTAGCCTAATCTATCCCCATATCCTTATTTTAATTTTATCCTTACATATATACATTTTTCTACGTCTATATAATAGGCCAGTGTGTAGATAAAATATGTAACAAAATATTTTCTGTAAGCAGTTGTGTGGAAAATTTGTGACGTAGCTAGTTTCTACAAATGTTAGTCCACACTTATGCGAAATAATGATATTATGATATTCTTTTGAATTAGGATGTTATCTATAAAGATAAATAGCACATATTTAAGGTTTAATTGCTAAAACATTAATACTTAAGTTCTGAAAACAATCGTTGATAGAATCGTTAAAAAATTCGAATAATTGCAAAGATTAGGGTAAATTAAATGCTTTCTCTTCTTTGCTGCAAGTCTGGAATGAAAATTCTTTTGGTTTAATACATCCCACGTCAGAATCAACCTGTCGCCTAATCGTGACCTCCAATAATTGACCCTCGTTACGACATCAGGAGCAACGGATGGCGGACGATCGGGCAACTAGTTCGCAACGTGCATCCAGTCTAGATCCCACGAGAAAACTTGACCCGAAAGAAGTTAACAAATGTTGATATATTTTATTTGTCGTGCTATCTAAAAAAGGCCTGCCGTACAAGACCAGCCTGTTTTTATGAGCTTGCGCTGGCTCTGCTCGCTTTATGATACAGGAGGCATTTTATCTTTCGGTTACTTTCTCTTTCTCACGAATACAATAGAGGGAACTGCATTGCCGATGACTTCATCCATGGCGGTCAAGGTTCTTTGTTCTGGCGGACAGATTAAACAGTTTCTGATTTTTCCTGTTCCGGAAAGCGGTGACGTGACGTAAGAACAATTTTCTAGTATTTATCGTTATGCAGTAACTGGAAGAAGCGATTCTTATGAAAAGAATTGAAATCGATGCAGTTATAGAGAAGGATTTGTCAGTAATTTTATTAAATCAAGCTTTGTTCTTATTAGCTTAAAATTTTCAAAATGGTAGCGAGCTTGACTCTTTACAATCTATTATTGTTTTTATTCTAGTTTATTTAGTTATATTTTAATCACAAGTATTTAACTAATAGTCTATACATAAAATACTTTCGCCTCATATTGCGATCCAAACTTTTACATTATAACTAGACTAAACTAACTACACTGTAGGGTATACTTAAAAACTAATTAGATTTATTGTTTGCTCTCTTTGAAAAAAAAATGCAACAGTAGAGGCTGGTCAAATACAATAGAAGTAAACCCCAAACTTTCGTAGTATTTATGAAAATTTCGTCTGTAGAATATTTAGATTATTTAGAATTTAGATTAGCCTACTATAGGTCTACAAAATATTAGCCTACTGTTTTTAATGATAGGCTTATCTCAAAAGCACAACTTGAACCTTCGATATTCCAATTATCAAATCATTTCTGCAAATATTTGGTGTAATAAGACAATAGGACATTACTCTATCGATTATTATACAATATAAAAAAGCCTCCAAGAATATAATAAATTCACATTATGTGCATTAAAAAATCAAAATATTCATTGAGAATAAAAAACTAATAATAGCAATAATAACCTATTTGCTGGTAACCAAACGCGTCGAGATAGGTCGTGATTTGTCTAAATGATTATAGCAATTTAATAATTTCCTAAAATTGGAAGTGAGAAGGGTACTGGGCTGAGGTTTTGATTACGTGTAATGAGTTGTGCCTTTCCGTTCATTATCGATGGATCGGAATTAAGAATCGAACCGCGAACTATCGTGTGAGAATAAACGGATTCTCAGTGTTGCCATATCGTGCGGCTCAAACTGGTTAGTCCCGAGACCGTCGCAGGGGTTCAGAAGGTAAACAAAAAGTGAATAAGCATTTATGTCTCGGACAATTAGTTAGAGTTAGGTTAGATTGCCCGGGGCTGTGGGGAGGGGAAATGCGCTTCCAACAGGTAACCTTTTATTTTAATCTAATAATTCGTTTTCCGGTTTCTCTGAACATTCTGTGTGTTTGTTTTTTTATACTTTTAAACATACAGTAAAAGAATCCTATTTCATTGTAAATAGTTAGGATTTAGAAAGGATTGAAATGAAAGCGTAAAAACTTCTAATTATTAAAAAATAACCACTGACAATATCACATTTGATTTTTAGTTTTTCTAGTTACCTATCAATAACTATTTTAAATATATATTAGGGTACGAAATTAAATTGCCCTATTGGATTTGATAATTAAAAACTATTGCTTCAAATTAAATTCATAATTATAAGAGCCTAACATATAGTAACCAAACTACTTAAGCTATTATATTACTGGAGGCTTAAGTTACTACAAGAAAATAGTAAGCACCTTCCCCAAAATGTCTTAGGTCAGTTGTCGGACAGACAACAAGAACGGTAAACAATAATGGTAATAGAAAAATCTTTTGAGTTTCTGGTAAATATAACTTAACATGTACAACAAAATAAATGCCCATCAATGAAGAGTTATTATAGTGTGAGCTGAGTTATGATTACTTTGTAAAAGAGCGTAAAACTATTGTTCATTTGATGTTGAATTGTTTTCCTGGTCTTAAATAACATTAAAGTTCGGCTAATTAAATAATTTGCAAAAGTTCGCTCAGCTGCCTGTAATTACATTTGTACAGAGATCTACCATTGAAGACCTGTATACAAACATAAATCTAAAGATTGTAATGGTTAGGATTCGGATTGTAGACTATTATTTCTATTTATAGGCGTCTTATTTGCACGTGACTCATCTTTAAAAACCAATGGCGCTAAGTGTTCTGAACGCTAGATACAAATGACAGGGCTATTCCATTAAATGTAAAATAACCCGCGCATTAAACTTTGAATCAAACAATACGTTTAAAAGTCCTGTACTGTATTGCAAAGGGGAAGTGCTGGCAGCTGCACCTTTTGGAAGCGGAGGGAGGGGGAGGGGTATTCCCTCCTTCCATTGTGACGTAACTTAGAAGCATTCACGTGCAAAACTAAGCGTTAAGCGATGGACACTCCCTTTTCCTGTTTAAATTCTGGCTACCCTGCTATGTGGGACAACAATCGCTCCACTACTGTGGCGTAAGGTCGAAGAAAGTTTATTGATTCCTCGCGGTTGATATTAAAAAAGTATAGTTAATTTTTTAAATAATTTTCACCTAAAATAATGTACAAACAAATGTACGATATTTTCGAATTCCAAGCAGCCCTGCACATGTCGGTGTTTTCTACTCCCAGTCCCAGTGGGTAATTATCCACCGTTATCCTTCCTTAACCTTCTTCATGTACCTACTTTTAAATCTTGTATCGAATGTTTACAATAATTTACACATCCTTCATTGAGGATAACAACTTGGCGTTTTAACAGGCAATCTTTTTTTCAATTCTTTTTATTCACAGTCTCCCTATATATATATATATATATATATATATATATATATATATATATATATATATATGTATATATATTGCTCAAATTTTCAATCGTTAATAAAATAAATTTTATTCATCAACTCAATTTCAAGTATGTACATTTTTTAAACTTTTAGTGTATAACAATTAATGGTACTACCGCTTTATATGGGAGAAAAAGTTTTTAAAATTGGGGAAATATATTTATTCATTTTTATTTGGCCTAAAATAAGTAATAGCATATGATTTCATAAAACAGCTGATTTTATATTATAGGTTATGGGATAGATCAGCTGTTTTAACACATAGGCTATGTTATGTTACAAAACAAAAAAATTATTTGTTGACCTAAGTAGGAATTGACTTAGGCCAATATAAACATTTTTTTGTTTATATTACTTGTTTAATACAATGTAGCATCATTACTTTGCAACGATTAATAATTCAGTAAGCTTTTGTTCTACAGAATGCTTTTTATACATTATCAGATGGAATACAAGTCTAATACTAGTTTGTTATGTTACAGCACGTTGTCTGCCCGGTTGTGACGAACAGCACGGCTATTGCAGCCAGCCCAACGAATGCAAGTAAGTAATAACCCAACTTTTGTCCTTTTTTTTATTTCTTCTTCTTTTCTATATTCCCATTGTGTGCGATGCTTCATGCTTGTATGGAATCGGTAATGTGAGACGGGTGTGCACGCTATGGAACGAATTCAAGAAGGCATTGTTTTCTCGGCCCGCTCTCGTGTGGTCCAGACAGACTCGTAACCCTCCCTACAATTTAGTGCCTACTTCGTTTTCGTAAGGGTTAAGCATTAGTAACGAATCGTTCGTGCCACGTGAACGCATGTTTATCTTCACGATTTTAAGAATAGTTATTTTGTAATTGTTAACAACACGCTAGGCCACTGAATTACTCTTATGTAATTTGAGATGAGTGTTAGGCCTACGTTATGATATATAATCTTCACTTACTGGTAAAGTTATATATGTTATTACAGTACTATGATTACGTATTCCAAATAAAAATACAATCTGTTAGTTTTTTAAGCGTAGATTTTTTTCAGAATATAGGTCCTACTATGTTATAAATTTCTATAGCTTATATTATATATATAAATATATAACTTTTAATAAACTCATTATAATACACCAAAATTTCAAATATGTTCATGTATTACAAAATCTTTGCGTAAATGTAGTTAGCAATTTAAACAATACTAACATTTTAAACTTGTTAACGAAATCTATATAGGTTGAATTTTAAGGAATAAATATTTCAAATTCTATTGCCTTTTTGATATTTTATTCTTGGTTTTAGGGGATATAACTCACCACGGCTCTTTGAATTCATTTGTTTATTTACGTTCAACTCGTAGAAACAAGTCCGGGTTTCCAAAGAACTCTTCTTCAACAAATTCCTGGAAAAACGAGGTTGCTATTTCTAAAGATATAAGAGCGCCAAATATACGCAGTAGAGGCTTTGTTACTCCTCAGAAACCGTTTATATTTTAAGTTATACAGAAGTGATGGGTGGTGCGGTTAATCCTAAAGTTAGAGGTTAGCTGATGAGCCCTATGACCCTGACGACAGCTGACTCTTCATTAGGAGAGTTTAAAACTTTGCGTAGGTCGCCCACACTCACGCGAGCGTAGGCTTGTATGTATTTTTAAAAACAAAAAAAATGAAGTCATTAATTTTTATATTGAATGTTTAATGTCTGAGTTTGAAGATGAATTAAAGAAGGTTTCTTTACTATTATTCATAAGTAAACAGTGCCTATGGAACTGTGTTGCTACTTTTGAAAAATATGTTAAAAAATATATGTGGAATAACATACATTTTGTTAAAAAAAAATCAGCCTGAAAGCCTATTTAGGCTCTAAAATATTGTTTATTTAGGATGACTTTTTGCTTTTAACGGATAGGTAAATGATAACGGATTTTCTAAGTGTGCTATATCAGCCAGAATTAGAGCATTCTGTTTTACCCTTTTTTTGGCCTTGCAAAGGAATGTTTTCGATGAATTATTTTTAAAATATAAATATTGTGTTTTTTAATGTGTAATTAATTGGTCGCATTAAATTGAGTATGTAGCCTAATTGTCGGTATTCCAGAAAGTCTTTAGGTACAAGGGAAATAATAAAACATGGTGCTGACGCAATGAAAGAAAAAAAAAACCTTATTGGTCATACACACACACACACCTTTCGAAAATCGCAGTTTTTTCCAACGGAGCACCAACGTTATTCTACGTTCGAAAACAGCTACAAAGTGGGCCTATCCAATTTGGGCAGATTTCGATTTTAAAAAAATAATGTTTAACTTACTAATGCACAACGTAGGCCAAAACATTTTAATGTGCCTCGTTATTCCTGCCGATGCAAAACGTTTACCAAAATGGAAGCTACTTCATTTATTAATCAAGTGAAAAAACATTTAGCATAGGCCTACATTTTGCTTCTTTACGTATTCACCTTAACCGGATATTTTGTAGCAATATTTCAATGTATTCTAACAAAGCGCTCTTTTTTATAGAATAAACTTGATTATGAAAATGTTTGTGTATGATATAAAGTTATTTTTGGCATTAAAAAAAAATATGTTTGTTGTGCACCATTGATATTTTATATTTTATCCGTGTTTCTGAAGGCTTTCTGCATCATCCAGTACGTATACAAGTTTTTGCCAATTTCCATCACGCCTGGAATGCCGATAATTGCCCTTAATATTAATTTCTATATTTAATAAACTCTGTAAACCTTTGGATGGCGATAATAATTGCCAATAAATAGGCATTTTAGCAGGCTGTGTTAGACCATGTAGCCTGAGCTATAATTACTTTCATAAAATAAAGTTGCACTTTCCAAAAACTAAGATGAGAGGGGAGAGATGAGAGTATTGAGAGAGTCGAGGGGTATTGGAAGGGGGTATTGGCGAGAGAGTCGTGAGAACAACGTAACCTCTCCGCCGTGCATAGTCTCATGTCTGCAGCAGGGCTACGCTATGCCAATAATCGAGTTGCCAGCGTCACCCCACCCGAGCCTTATGGATATTTATTGCAACGTTGACACTTTCCCACGATGCACCGCTCATAATTACTTTTATTTGGTGTACCCGCGTCTTGTAATTTTATTTCAAACAATTACAGATGCGTTTTAGCCTGATTATTCACGAATTGGCTTTCACCTTAGGCATGACCTCTACTTCTACCTACTTGCTCTCTCATGCTTCTCCTTCAGTAGGATAATTTTAGCTTCATTACAATTCTTCTGCTGTTTCAGATGCCACAGCGGATGGAAGGGTCGATTGTGCGACCAGTGCGAAAGATATCCTGGTTGTAAACATGGAACCTGTCAGAAACCCTGGGACTGTTTGTGCAATGAGGGATGGGGCGGGTTGTTCTGCAATCAAGACCTGAACTATTGCACCAATCACAAACCTTGCCGCCACGGTGGTACGTGCTTCAATACTGGTCAAGGGTCATACACTTGTAGCTGCCCTCCTGGGTTTACCGGGGCTGATTGCGAAACCGAAATCGATGACTGCGCGCATCAGCCCTGTTTGAACGGTGGCGCATGCAAGGTAAGCAGATATTTACTAAATATATTTTATATTGTAAATATAAATAGAATTAAGCTTCTTTTAAATTTTGTGTTTTTATTAACGAGTTTTATTAATGAAAAAGCCATTACAAATTTTGTTAATGTACTTTTAGCCAAGTTTCATTATCACTAGAAATTATTAGATATGAATTTATTTTTCAAATAAAAAAAAACGTTTTAAGATTAGGGTAAAAATAACTTCCACAGAAAAGAATAATAAAAGCTCTATCTATAACTGTAGCAAATAAATACTAAAGATTTAGCCACCTATTACTGTATTTTTAGTTTTCAAATCAGTAGTTTTAGTTTTAAAATTCAAAAAAATTGTTTGGGTTGTAGGCCTATGTGGTCTTACGGGAAGAGTACAGAAGTAAAGATTTTGTGCTATCTAAACTGTTCATGTATTTAATAGCCTACAACTATTTTATATATATATATATATATATATATATATATATATATATATATATATATATATTTACACATTTTTAGAGGACATTTTTAATAAAATTTTAAAAACAAAATATAGTAAAACATTTTAGAAATCTTTTTAAAATTTATTTGTCTTGTAATAAATTGTATACGTTTTTGAATTTACAATCTAACCTAGTTTGTTTTGGTTTCTAGGACAATGGAACAAGTTACATCTGTGATTGTCCTAAAAACTGGCATGGCACCCATTGTGAAACATCAGCTCAAACCTGCCAAGACCTACCTTGTCAGAACGGCGCCACCTGTGATGATTCCTCGTCCTACGGCTACAAGTGCCAATGCCCTGGAGGTTACACCGGTGTCAACTGTGAACAAGAAATCGACGAATGTGATGTCCAACCTTGTAAGAACGGAGCAACATGCGTGGATAAAGTGAACGGATTCGAATGCCATTGTCCTACCGGCTTCAAAGGGGAAACTTGTGATATCAACATTGACGATTGCGGTGGGAACCCGTGTTTGAACGGTGGAACGTGTGTAGATCTCGTTAATCAGTTCCATTGCCAATGTGTTCCCGGATACATCGGACCTTTGTGTCAAAATAAAGTGGACTATTGTCTGGCAAAGCCGTGTGCAAATGGTGGCAAATGTGTAAACCTTGTAAACGACTACAGATGCACCTGTAGAGCAGGTTTTACCGGCAAGGACTGCAGCATTGACATAGACGAGTGCGCTTCTTCGCCGTGTTTAAACGGAGGTACGTGCAACAACAGAGTGAACGGATATCGCTGCGACTGCGCCAGTGGTTGGAAAGGAAAAGTTTGCCAAGATGAAGAGTCAGCTAGTGTTGGCAATATTTCACGCCACATCTCGACACAGGTCGACACGGGACTGACTACGGAACACGTCGTGGTTATAGCAACATTGTCAACAGCGGTTCCGATACTTGTTCTGGTCGCTGCGGTCGTTGTCGTCTGCATGAAGCAAAGGCGAAAGCGGGAGCAGCAAAGGGCAGATGATGAAGCACGCATGCAAAACGAACAGAACGCAGTGCACAGCAGTGTAGCAAAGCGTGGCGACACGCACATGATCAAAAACACTTGGGGACCGTGCGTAAAAGAAGGGGGAGGAGGGGATTTGTGTTTTGCAAAACAGTGCGCGCCTGTAGACAATACTCCAGTGTATACTCTCCACAGGAGCAGGTCACATAAACAATTAAATACAGATGCTTCAGTGCATAGACAAAGCAATAGGGCATCGTGTAAAGATCTGGATAACCTCTCCAGGATAGACAAGAGGATATCAGTTCTCTCCGTCGACTCATCACTTTGCAATGCAAGGTAACTATTTTAAAATGATTTATTTCCAACTTACACTTTTACACTTGAACACATAATTAATATGTAGCCTATGCACAAAACCTGTCTATAGTAGCACTTACTTTCTGTGTAAATGAGGACGGCCTTTCGGGAGATATGTCCCGTTATCAACTCTGACCCTAGCTCAATTACAAATTAATAGTCTATATGTTAAAGTGCATAAACAAGAATATTAATTACAGTATAGCCTATCGATAGATGTGTTCATAATTTCTAAATTACCTGTGATTTGTTAATTTTTTTTAAACTTATTTTTTAAAATACTGATTTAATCATATATAAATTTTTTACAACATCCAATATTATTCTTAGTAGAGCTGTAATCTTGAAAAATTTAATATTAAAAAAATTTCAATTTTAATTCAATCACAGAAAACATTTTTATTTTGTTTTGTCTTGATGAGTTCCATAGTCTTTGTATTGTTAGTTATTGGGACGTATATCTGATATTAGTTGTTACAATAATATTGCTTTAAGTATAAATCTAAATTATTTTACATTTTTAAACAGTCTACTTCTAAAATATTTCGTGAATTTACAAAAGATACAAAACAATATTCCCCAATTGTGACATTATCTGTTACTGTCAAATCTGCTCCCAAGGTTCTTGTCTCGAAATGTAAAGTTCAAGTGATTGTAAATAGCTTATCTTTATATACACAAACAAGAATATAAGCGATATCTACCCTATTCACAATAGGTCTAGCTTTTATTCTAATCGTAATTTCTTTGAACATGTATGATCTTGCATTGCCAATTAATTTCTGTCTATGTTGATTTTCTTTCTGCGATGTATGAGAGCTGTGGAGTAGCTAGCCTATATTTTAAAATTAGAAATACCCACAAAATAAAAGAAATATTTACATAGCCTATCTTTTGCCACATTAAAAACGGTAATTTCTTACTTCAGTTTCTCATAGGGTGTAATTTAATTGTGTACTACATCCTCTCGACATTTCCTTGCATGTTTAAGTTATAAGCAGTAATAGCTAATTTTGTGAGCAGAATTGCACAGTTTCCTGTCAGCTAGCATGAAAACATTTACCATTGCATCCTGTCTTTGCCCTTGCCTCAAGCCAACCACTCATTTGTCCATAGATCCATATACTTTCTTTCAAACATCTATAGCTTGGCTCTTCACCTTTGAGAGATTTTCCAATTCCCTCGCGATTCTGTTTAGCTGTGTTACTCCTACTTCAGATAGAGGCTCATTTCATATGCATGAAGTCTCTTCATTACTGAATTAAATTAGGTGCAAAGAAACGAAATACTTTCTTTTATTATTTTTTTTGGTTCATATATTTTTTTCGTTTGTTAGTTACTTCACTTTCATTAGCTAAAGAAAAATATAATTAAAAGATACTTAACTAAGTGAATCCGTTAAGAGCTTACTTGCTGGCGCTGTTTTTAAACAATCGTTACTTTTACGAAGCAAGCCTCTACACAGTAGGGTAGAAGTTTGCTTCGTAAAAGGAAAGATTGATTCGAAACGCGACAGCCAGTAAGCCCTTAGGTATTCACTTAGTTAAGTATCTTTTAATTATAGCTTAGTCAGTGAATTCAAGATGATTACAACAAGCAACTTTAAAACAAAATGTTTCTTTACAACTTTTATATTTCCAAACCTTTTACATAACCTATGTGTAAGTTATTGTAGTTAGTGTTTTAAATCACACACACACACACACACACACACACACACACACACACACACTGACTCACAGAAATTGTATGAAAACTGAAGTACAAAATTACCAAATGCGTTAACCCCTGCGAGGGTTTAGTGTCTATTCGCCCTGTCTTCCTCTCTATCCCTGTACCTTCCACTTTCTCTCTCTCTCTCTCTCTCTCTCTCTCTCTCTGTACTTCTATCTGTAACTCTGTCTTCCTGCATCTCCCTCTCGCCTTCTGTCTGTCTTCCTCTCTATCTCAACCTGTATTTTCCACTCTCTCTCTCCCCTCTTCTGTCTGTCTTTTTCTCTATCTCACCCTGTACTTCCCAATTTCTATATCGCTCTATCGCTGCCTCTGTGCCTTTCTCCGTCGGTTGCTTCTCTCCTATCTGTTTAATCACCGTTAATTTGAACGCACAAGAATACTACCAGTTCGTACATACATAGGAATCTTGGAGCTAAAATTATACAAAAGAATGTAGCTAAAATTAAAGTTAGGAAAGAAATCTTCTCCGGCACTGGGAACGCTGATGAGTAGAGTTGTGAGAGATGTCGATTTGTTTCTTAAACACGAATATCCATTCTATTTACAGGTTCAATAAGCCATTTTTTTATTTCTCAAATTGACTTTATTAATGTTGCTATAAAATAATGTATGTTATACTTGGCCTAACCATTTCGTGCTTGTTTTTTTCCAGTGATACATCACTACTAAAGCGACCACATGATAAGGACAGCAGCAGTAGTGTCCTTTCACCAACAAGTAGTGTTTACGTCATCGACGAACACTTCACGCATCCGCACCACCCCGACACGTTGCTAGCCACGGAGGTTTAGCCACATCTCTACGCTTACCATGTATAGACTATTATTTATTGTTCACAACTCTATTGTGCTTAACTTCTCGTTCTGGTGTTCCGACCTATGACTGACGAAATATAGAATTAATTATTTCCGACGTGTTCTCCAAAGGACATTGTCTTCGTGTGATACATGTGTGCATGTTTTTTTTTCATTGTATATATATATAATATTTATATTGTGATGAAGTTAATACTAAGTCAAGAACGATGGACAAGATGCAGTGCTCAGTTGGGACTGAAGACTGATTTTTGCTAATATTTGTTGGAAGTGCATGATTGGGAGAGAGTTTTATTGGATTTGAATTGAAATGAAGAATCGACAAGGGAGTTAAAGATTTACCAACGGTCGAATCTTAATGTTACAATAAAACATTTTGTTTTTTTTTATAAGATAGAAAATGTTCCTGTTATAACTACACTAAGTCATTTGGTAGGTTTGGGGCGGATACACTTGTCAGTTTCAAGTCGTTATTTATCAAACTGACGACTGCATCACCTAAACATTTACCTTTTGTTGTCATTTTGTACTTAGTTTTTGTTGTAATTTTTTCTGACTAATTTAAAATGTAAAGACTCTAAAGAATTATAGATTTTGTATGATATTGTACATTTTTCAGTGTATCTAATGTATATAGGTTACGTATATATTGTTCATAGACATTGACTGTACTCATTGTTCCTAGTTTCTAACTAGAAATGTTAGTCCGATTCAGATTTTGTTATTTTTGTTTATTTTGTAGTTTAATTTTCAAGAAGTCTTTAATTTTGTTTTTGTCATAACATAAAATCAGTACTAGCCCAAATATTTTGTTTTTTAAAAAATTTTTTCCTAACAATACAGATATTTTAAAATACTGTGTTATTAGGATAAAAGATTTTTTTAAGCTATAGCAAAGTCAAACAAAGATTTTTACTTTTAATTTTGGATCTAGTCTTCCTCTTTGAAGACTATATGCAAGATATAAGTAATTTCAAATTATTGTTACTGTTTATAAACAGTTTAGTCTGTATAAGTAATTTCAAATTATTGTTACTGTTTATAAACAGTTTAGTCTGTTTTCGGTTTTTTCCCCTTAAGCTAATCGTATTACCAACTAAAGTAATTTAAATTGTATATTCCCATTTAGATTGCATATGATGTAAAAATGACAGTTTGAAGTTTCCGATTCTACGTTGCAGCAGTAAAACTATGAACGCAAAAATGATATGGAAACTGTAAAAATTCGGAAAATTCTTTTTCTTACACGATTTGTGATGATCTTGTTTTAAAGGTCTTCTTAAAAGGTTTTTCTGAATATATCTATTTACTTATAATATTTAAACTTTTGGGCATACTGTATTTTTTTTCTAGCAATGTTGTAACCACAACATTTGATTTAGTAGTTTGTGAATTTAGGCCTAAAACTGTATTTATTCAAAACATAAAACTTATATGGTTCTCTAAGAGATTAAAATTGTTTAAAAAATTTGAAAAATACAAGCAAAAAAATCTTTTCTTTTTTGATAATTGACATAATTTTACTGTTTATGACAGAAGTTATGAAAGGTTTAAAAATATCAAGAAAACGTTTTGTTAAAAGTATAAGCTATAATTTATATAAAGTGTAAAAATGTATAAAATGATTTAATTATGTAAAAAATAGATTTAATAAATTTACATGAACAAGTAATTTGTACACTGTTCTGTAATAAACCCAAATCCTACTTCCTGTTGTAGAATTAAGTACTTTTAAACAAATTTCAAACATTACTAAATTTAATCAACTTTTAAGAAACTATTTTTAATAGTAAAAATCACGTGAATTATTAATTTCTTAATTAATAGAGTCGTTTGAACATTTAATTAAATGATTTTAAATTGCTTTTTACCAAACAAGAATTTAAAGATTTTATAATTTTTGAAGGTGCAACGTTTGAAGATTTTATTGGCCATAACATATAGGCCTACTGCTTACACTAGGCCTAATTGATCACTTTCTTATTATTTATCATGTTGATACTATCGAAAACCTGTCTTTAAAACCGTCACTGCTTAACCCAACTACTCGAAGCAAGAGACACTGATGAAAATCGCCACATAGCGATCGAAAACGTTCTGTCTCAGTAAGTTTTTACAAAATTTAAAGTTCGGACAGACATAAACTAATGTTAAAGTGATTAATTGACAATTATAAAGTTCTAAAGGCTTCTTATACGTCATAGAATTCATACTAATTACATGCACAAACAATCATTTAGTTAATTATGATTTGATGGCACCGCTGCTATCCATGAAAACAGGCCATGTCTTCAAGTCGAGTAATAAATAACTTTAGCACAAAGATTGATAAGAGAGGACGTTACGAGGATTAATGAGGAGAAATTTGTACAAGTCAGCTATTTTTAAAACCGAACTCTTCAGAAAGGCCAATACTTATTGTAGTTGTGTTTTGGGCTTTAGTTCCCTATCTAAGATCCAGATTGATATCATATGAAATAAAACAGAATTAACTCCTACAATTGGATTCATGCCCCAAATGTATAATTGTGTAGCCTATAATTTTAACACCACAGAATCTCTTTAAAAATTTGTTTAGGTATTATTTACTTTAAACTGTTTTTTATTTTTGCTACTCTATTGGTAATATACTGTGTTATTGGTCAATAGTGTGTATTGTTGAGTGAAGATCGATTAGTTCGCCATGAACTACATAAATAGTAGCCTACCTAGCGACGAACCCTTCACATAATAGGCATGATTCCCTTTGTCAAATTACAAGGAGGTATTCAGGACCCTAAGTTAACCTACAGTTAATACTATATTCAATTTAACGCTACAATGCAGCTTTCTTTATTTCGTACAAAGCGGATCAGTCCGCCAGAGATAGATTACATACTAATATCAATAGATACATACTACCCAGAGATAGATTATATACTACAACTAATATCAGCTGGAAATATTCAGTTCGTGGATTGTTTTATCTAGATTTATGCTCTGTATGAATAATAATATATAACTGATGGAATGACAGACTGTCATTAGATAACTGAATAGATAAAACTATTCAGATTGGATTTAGCTCCGACTCCAAAAAAGGTAACAATTGTGATGTCACGTTCTGTGAACAATATAGAATATTATTTCAACATTTCCCTTCGTTTTAAGCAAAGTAAAATTGGATCCTTACTTGAGTGAACGTTAAGTGGAATTAGAAGGAAACCGCCCGCAATCTTACAAATACGAAAACTCAAATCACCAGAAATAGTAGACGGTACACAAGTAGAGACAAATTTGCCAGCTGAGGTAATCGCCTTCATCCAAGTAGTGAGAGCAATTTACTTAGACGTTGAATTAAAATGAGGTTTATTATTAAGAAAAAACATATATTGTATGCAAAGGGATATTTAGACGAAAATTACCTTTACTGTTTAAAACTAAAATAAACTACACAAAAAGAAAGACGCTCGTTTGGTCATCAACTTCATACCGTATGAATAATATCGCACGAGAGACTTGTTGAAGAAAGTATTAAAAATGTACTCATGATAGGATTAAGAAAACTGGTAGGCTAAAACTATTGGCTGCCTTACTTCAGCAGACGACCTTGCAATATTTTCAGACTCTTTAGATTTGGCAACCAAACAAATTAAACCAGCTGAGAATACAAGCAACTATATTAGTGTCTAATTAAAAAAAAAATGCTATCGATTTCAAGAGGTGACAAGATATTTGAAATTGGAACAGAGTAGAAGTTGAGGAAATGTTAGTTTAAATAACTAAATATAATCAATAAAAATTGTTTTTCTAGTTTAAAAACGAACAGCCATTAGGCCTGTATCTGTTATCGCTTTCGAAGGGTTTATCCACAGTCCCTTACAACAGACTCTCTATAAGGTAAAGAGAATAAAGGATTTAGATGAATCATTGTATTACTATCATATACCGGAAATGGAAGTACTCTCTCACGGGGTCACAAAACCCCCGACTATAGGACTAGCTATAGCCCAGCAGATATTCTGAGAAGGAAGATGGAATATTAAGTAGAGCTGGGGGAAAGGATATAATTATTTCCCGGTACAGTAAACTCTCACTAATCCGGCAGATATGGGGCTATGATACTGCCGGATTACTGAAAACGCCGTACTACTGGAGGGTTTATTAAAATCACGATGTACATTAAACATTATTAATGTGTATTGCCCAAAAATAAAGAAAAAACGTAGGAAAATAGACCTGTACTCTACTTGAAATGATAAAACGAGAAGTAATGTACTACAAAATAAAAGGCAACCTTACCTTTAACGTTATGAACAAGAATTTTTATTTTTGCCCTTCAGTTACATTCACTGTTCATAACTACTGCAACAACATACTCATAAGAATATTTTGTATTTTACTAGCTATACGCCTGGAACTAGACGGCGTGAAGGCCACTCATTCTCTGGCGTCGACATGTTGTGAAAAATATACAAGTTATGTTTACATATTGATTATGTTTACATCTTCCATCCTTGACAAAATTGCCAGATTACTGGAGGGGTCGGATTATAGAGAGTTTTCTGTACTAGGAATAGGAAAAAAGCATCACGTAATCAGCTCCTTTCCTGAAGTAGACTTGGTCTCAACCGGCGTTGTGAGGGGTGTCCAGTCGGGCTGAGTTAGCAAATGACATCAGGAAAAATACTGCCTAATTAATGACTTTTGTCTTTATCGAAGGATAGGAATGGATTGTAAATACAAGAGTAGGTAAAATGAAGGTAGCAATATAAACTCCTGATACTTGAAGTGAAAGCATTGCGTGGGCAGAGCTTGGCTAGAATATCAGGGTCAAAAAGAGATGTACGCATATGCTTGTGTTAAACCCCTTATGAAAAGAAGGTACATGGATTTAGGTAGTACTACAGAAATAATATAATATTAAACTGAACCGAAGTAAGTACGACACTGCAAGATCGCTTACACAAAGTAGGCCTACTTAATTTCAATTGGGTGACAAGAAGTGTACACCCACTACACTTAATGATTACAAGGAATCTCTTACAGGAAGCAATAATTTGGAAAAGGATGTTTTATATGACAACGTACATCTGCAACAAGCATAAACAGGGTTTTCTTAAACCTAAACCTAGTTTCAGTAGTAGGCTATTCGTTCCAGTTATATAAGCAGAGGAATGCGTTAGGCTGACCTTGGTCTTACCGTAAAACTATATTTACAGAAAGAAAAATTCCGAAGAAGAGAGCAGAAAAAGTTACATGAAATACAGAAAGAAAAATTCCGAAGAAGAGAACAGAAAATGTTACAAGAAATACAGAAAACCTAAAGCTATTACACTGTTTAACTAATGACATTTGGTTTCGACAAACAGGAATGTTTATTCATAATATTAGAATCTTCACCCCCCTTCTTGAACAAAACACCGAAAGGAAACTCGAGCTCTATACTCGAATACTCTATAATACTGAGTGAAAAATCATAAACGCTCACCAATTCCGAAAGAGACTAAGAAAAGTAAATAATGTCCAGGATAACTTTAGAGAGAAACAGGTACCTTCTGACGTAAGAACAGGAAGTAACTTCAGAAAACTGACTGACGGCTTACTGTTCTTAAATTAAAATGAGGATGTTACAGTGGCTTATATTTCTCTTTCTTTATCAATTTTTCTATTCCACTTTTTTTCTCCAATTTCCAGGTTATCTCATTCCTCTTCCCAGCTCCTACAGAGCCCCACAGTATAACTAAATACAGATTTTTTTATTTATCAATATCTTCCTGATATTTTAATAACGTCCTCACGCCAAGTTAATCTTGTCTCAATAAACGTAAGACTATTAAAACTTGAAAGTTTTCCACTTCCATTCTTTGAAGTTTTTTTCGCTCTTTACTCAATTCAATCGCTCTCGGCTGCAGTGCCTTCTCCAGTATTCTATTTCTAATTTATTTTTATTTTGTATTACTAGCTTATAGTTTTGGGTGTCGCGTTAGTTGCACCCAGTGACACTTGTACAAAGCGATATTTGCACCGACTTAACACTGTTGGAAAATAAAACAACAAACTGAACAAAACCCTTCGGAGACCTAATCCTAGAATCGAAGAATTGATTAGTTGTTTCAAAACCGAAGCAGAAAATGCAACCTGCAATAAGGACTTCTCTTTACACTCTGACCAACTTAAAAAGATTTGACTAGATTCAACCTGTAGACCTCTAAAAATTATTACAATAATTGTAAATAGTGCTATGTTCATCACAATAAACAATAAAAAATTAATAACAATAAATTACAAAATCAAATTAATAAGATATAGGGCAATGATTTAAAAAAAAGATAAAAATTACAATAGAAACTAGTTTCCCAAAAATGATGGAGAAACTAGTTTTCTATCACTTAGCCAGTCCAAAGCCTGGGTAAAGCGATATGGAAATCACAGAGGCTATAATCATACTTAATACAGGAAATAATGTGGGCTTCCCATACGTAGTTATATTTGGGATAACTTGAGGGCAACAGTTTCATATTTGAATCATGGGCTCAAGTGCCACTGGGTGCATTTGTCGCATATTCATAGTTTTGACCTCTCTACCATATACCATAGGCTAATAAAATTGATTAATCATATTTGTATGTTTTTACAGCTGTAAAATACAAATACAAAATACAAATACAAAATACAAAATAATACAATTCTTTACTTGACCTAGGCTTATTAAATTATCTTTGTATTCTAATAGTGAAACCAAGTTTACAAATCTAGCTTTGACTCCATTTTTTTTATTTTCAAGGTTGTCTTTTCTGTTTTGTTATGTATTCTGTTTTGAAAAATTAATTTGCATTGCATTCCTACTACCCTATTGTACTCATTCTTAATACACTTTCATTTAGGCCATGTTCACACATCGCCACTGAAAGGCGCGTTTGTGGTGTAAATGGGTAGGTTTAAATGAGAGTGTTCACACAGCACCACTGCCACAAAAATGCGTATCTGTGGTTCCTTCTTTTGCAGGATACCAAGCACGACATAGTTTCCTAGAAAAACCAAATAAATAATCTAGGATAAACCGGTTTATATGCGATAACAATCATGTTGTTCATAACAATCAATTATGTCTTTTTTTGGTTTAATTTTGTTTGTTTTATTTTCACGTACTTTTACAATATTCAATAGAAATTGAAAATTAAGATTAAAATAAGAGAGTAAATTTTCCTATTGGGGATGCTAGTAAATGACTTATTAATGAAACGGCTGCAAGCAACAGCCTAAGTAGCTGAGTGGTCATCAGACAGGTTACATTTATATAGACTGTAGCTTTTAGATAATTTCGTCCTTTGCGATCAATCGCCAATAAAATGTAAAGTGTAAAGTTGATCATTTCCTATTTTTCTTCCCTCTCTTTTTGATGGAGTCATATAAGAGTTGAAAGTTTTTCTTATTTTGAATAATGCATGTCTAAAATAAATAAAATAATAGTTATGTAATAGAACCTGTTATCATAAACCCTAGTTGATTAACCTTTTATCCAACAATAAAAGCAATCAAGCCATCCTAGAGGATCATCTTCTTGCCTTACGATCAAAAAATAAATGATCTTCTAACCCAGGGGTTCTCAACTTTTTAGGCTCTGAGCCCCCCTTCACACTTTGGTGTGAGGTCACGCCTCCCTTCACGGATTAAGTTAATTTAGATTTATATATGATAAATTTACTTACATTATGTTTAAGTAGTAACCAGAAAAATGTTCGCTACTTTTGTAGTGCTAGTGTGAGGGCTGGCACTGTTTCTCGTTAACTATTTTTTGTATGTTTGGAAGAAATTTTGACAAAGAACACCGCAGGTCACTTTCCACATCTATTCTGGCTCGATATTTAGATTTTATATTTGCCAGGGCTGAAAATACTGTCTCGCATAGATAAGTTGATGAAAATTGTACAAGCAACTTGATTGCCTCCATTGGTACTTCTGGGTAAACAGGAAGATATATTAGCCCGAAATCTTCGAGATCCATGTTTGGGAAATCCAATTTAGCTTTGGAATCAAATTGCAAGTCAATTGTTTGTTCTTGAATGTGATCAGGAGGTATATCAATGTTGATTTGAAAGGGGTCTCTTGTTAACTTGAATTCCCAGTTTTCCAAGCTTATATCTGGGAAATAGGCTCCGATTTTGTTCTTCAGAGACAACAAATGCTCAGATATTAGGTCTTTCATTTCATTTACTAGGTCTTTTGGAAGACTTTGGGTATCATCGACGAGATTTTGGAAAGGAAGAAAAGTTCGTTGAGTAAAGAAATAGAGCTTTATAGCTCTATTAAGCTATAAAAAATTTTCAATGATTGTGTGCTTGTGTCCAACATCAAATTCAATTTTTTTTTAAAATTTGTTGACGCCTCCCCTGAAATTCTTCTACGCCCCCCTAGGGGGGCGCGCCCCCCCAGGTTGAGAACCGCTGTCTAACCCATTAGCTCTGTTTTTTAAATAGTATAAAACAAAACCTGAAAGTATTATATCACATTGTTATATGCGGTTATTTCTTTCCAATGCCAGAGATTTTATAATTTAAGAACAGGATAAACCTCTTTGTGCGTCTAATCTTCTTGTAAAAGTCAGCTTTCATCATTCCATGCCTAGATTACTTACGTTTATCGGCCTCCGGCAAAACGATTACCGACTTGTCTTGTAACAACCCTAGAGGAAATGCATTAGTACAACTTACTTACCGACGCCCAAGCTCCATTTTAGGATGCCGTGATTATTACTTGGTCGGTTACTTTCGACATTAAAACGATCAGGACTGTATGGGTTATACTATAATTTTTTAAATTTCAAAATAGAAGTTACTGAAATTTGCGCTACATAGTATTTTAGAATTTTCACTTTACATAATTAAATACTGCATTAGGTAATACAAAATAAAAATAATTAAAAAGTACAAATATTAAATCAAAGGCTTTAAAATAATCTCACAGTAGATAGCGTAAAAATAACTTCTAAGACATTTTCCCAACGTGCGATTGAGAGCTCTTTCGATGTCTGACAAGTCAATTAAATCACTCTTTTCCCCTACCGAATACCATTATTTCATGGTAAACTTCTTTTTTCTTTTTTGTAGTACTGTGGAGTAGGCCTATATCTCTACTTCAGCCGGCAGTGGCTAAATAACGAGTATCTCATAGGTATAAAATTTTAAAATCTTTCAGATCAATTTAAAAACTCAAGAACTAACGTTTTTACAGTAAGTCTTAGGTGAAACATTATCAGGTCACGTAGTAACCTTTTTTTGTAAGTTTAGGTGTGAATAACATCACCATATCCATCCATAATTTCGGTATTGTAAACAATCCAGATCCTAAAGGGTTAAGCGACATCTCTACGTGAACACACTCATATGCTCTGACCTGCCTAACAGCCGCCGTTCGTTTTCGACCAGTCTCCTACTAGACCCTGGTCTTCAAAAGTAAGGTTTGTAAACTGTTACATTAAAGTTGTTTACTTAAAACATTTTTCTATTCTATATATTATTCTTTGGTAATAGAGAACAAACGGGATGTGATTATGTCTACATTTTATTGTAATTTTATAAATATTGGAAATCGATATTTTGATGCCGTTTTATTTATCCTTAGGAGTGCCATAAATCTATTTACGTGCTTGAACTGTATTTCCAAGGAATATTTTGTAAAAATTACCTAAATATTACAGTTTAAAAAATTTTAGTCTTCAAGTTCTAGGAGGTAAATCATCGGTGGCAGTTAGACGTCAGTGTGAGAGTGTGTGTGAGGGTCGCCTAATCCTTTTAGAGCGCTTCTGAATCTAGATGGTGTATTATTCCAACTCAAAATATAGCAATCAAATATAACAAGTGTACCATATTGTTTGACAAATGTTCTTTGACAATTTTACCAATCTTTGAACGCTTTGATCGTATTACAAATACACTAATTCTATACTTATTGCAATTAAATAACGTGCGTCGGATATTAATCATATATACCTTTATCCAGCTCAAACGGCCTTCATTATTTTTTCTTTGGCTTGTTTATTGGATTGTAGTTATAGGTGTTTTTGCAGTAAATATTTAACTCCATTTTTTATATTTTTTTTTTAGCAGTAATAATTGATGTCGTTAAATGCTCAACTCTTTGCGAACTTTCGTTGATTAAAGAATGTAAATGATATTTTTTACCTTTGTTACGTCCTCTGGACGTTTCATTCCTGGTCAGCTATTCAGAAAAAAATAATTCAAATGTAAACGCTAACCGTAATCTATTTTACACGAATTATTGATAGTATGTTATAAATTGTTACACTATCTTATGAGATACAGGCTATAACTACCTTACTTGAACCACATGGTATTCGAGGAAGGTATTGTGGTTAGCACTAACTTTAACTGCAAATTATTATTATTGTTCTAGGGGACTCATTTGTACAGACTGAGTCGACTTAGGCGCTGAAAACTAAATCAAAAATTCTTTGGCGCTACCGGATATCGAACTTATGCCCCTTAGGTGAATCAAAGGCTCTATCTACTACACCACTCAGGCGCCACTTTTACCATTAGTACTATTGTTATTAAAGGAGTAATTATTATTATATTGTAATTTACGTGTCCAACAACATATATATTTGTTGTTTGCAGGAATGTCAAAGTTTTTTTAACTCGTTTAAAATCAAATTCATCATAGGATTTGTTTTGTCAAAGTCAGAGGTATTCGCTACGTTGCGTCGAGTCGTTTTAACAAAATACCTATTTTTTTATTTATACTTGTAGTTATATATTTAGAGAAACGAGTAAAGTCTATATTGTCTTGTCTTACTGTGTATTCGTCAGTCACAAATAGCTTTACAATGCATGCAAACAGTATTTCTACGGCCACAGATCTTCAAGTGTAGAATATGCTACAAAATTTTAGCAAATCTATTACGAAAAATTTAATTTTCCTATTTAATTAAAAAATTTGAAACAATCTAACGAAGTCCCAAAATGGTAATGTGTTCAAATCAATAGAGTTACATAAAAAAGTGAAGCAGTAGGTTTAATTGGAACACATAAAAATTAATTACAGTAAATAGTTATTTTTTAGAATAATTTCACATTCTTTACGTGCTTTAGTCTGATCTATCTCCTTAAACTCTAAAATGAAGTAGAACCTAACTTCTATAAAACTAAATAACTTTTATTGAAATCTAAAATCAGTGGTTGAGATCATAATTTCATGGAACCCTCTTCAGAATTATTTTTCAATAAGTTAAGATATTGCAGAATTGTATGCTACATTACATAATGTATTTACATTCAGAGCAATATAATAATAATAATTTTATTCACAAATTAAACCTTCGTTCATAATTCATATTCGTTGGTTGGTTGCAAGATATAATAGATTCATTTTACGTTTAGTAATTGATTGACAATAATAATAAATATAAAATACAACATATAGGCTACCTAATTATTTTACTATTTTTAGCCAGTTTTGTTTGTTAATAATAATATAACTATTTCTCTTTATAGGTAAAAGTAAACTATTAAAAACAATAGGCTGTTATTGTTTTTCTACCTGAAGCATTTTGTATTTTAATAGTTTTTTTAGTTGAAAAGTAACAACCTAATGTTGAATTTATTATGTAAGTCACTGGTTACTTTACTGACATAACTTAAGCAATTCTGGGAATGTTCTGTTTACTAATCAAGCAGGATTCCAAGTTGAATTTCAATTTCAAAGTTCAGAGTTCTCCCATATTTTAAGATTTATGATAAACATGTTATGTTAAGGACAAGCGGATGCCAGCGCGTATTCGGGCGCGGAGGATCTGGCCTAAGTGTTACAATGAGGTTAGGATGCCGCGACCTGCCTTTTCTCGTTTCATACAAAATTCGAAAGATCATTTTTCAACTTTCTCTGTAGCGTCGTCTATTTATCTGATTTTATAAAAGATAAATTGCAGTGAAAAGACACATACCCTTTCTCCTGACGAAGGAGTCTCTGGGAAAACATTAAACAGAGTTAAAAATTGGAAGTGATTATTTTTGTAATCGTTCAAACAAACACTTTCTGTCAAAACTAATTGTATAAACTGTAACACTAACGTTTTTCAAAATTTCGCATTGAAAATTTACGAAAAACTAGTGAATAACATTAACCATATTAATCTAGGCATTTTATACATGGTAGATTAAATTGATGATAGTTTTTTTTTCAATTAATATTTCAAGTGAAGTTATTTAAAATCGAGTATAAATGAAACTGAAACGGACTTAAAGTTTTTTATTATATTATGCAATAGTCAGTATCTAGTTTTCCCACCAGATAGCGTCATGTAAATTTGAGAGCTGCGATTTTAAGGTAGCTTTTCAACGAGTTCATGGAAAATTAACGGGAGTTAAATTACGTTTGTTGATTTAGTATATTATAATGTTTTATTATATTATGTTTAAAGATTTTATATTTCTGTATTAAACTTCATATTATAAAATCAACATAGTAAAACATTATTTAAAACATACTATAAACAAACATAACACAATACATTCGAAGTAAAAACAAATATATGATTCCCCACTATATATTACTATATAGGCCTATACACTATACTCTTTGACCACATTAGTGAAAACCTGCCTTCAAATTCGGTAACAATGAACTGTACTATTTGGTTTTTCAAATGCTTCCTAATGAAAAATATTTTTGTTTTTTTAATATATAAACTCTTATTATATATTAATAAGATTAAACTATATATATTAATATAAATATATTAATATAATATACATATATAATTAATATAAATATATATTAAAGTTATATATATATTAATAAGATATTATATATAATATATAAACTATTATATATTACTACTTTTTTAAATTTTACATTTCTGTAGCTAAATGTGTTAGTAAGAGTACGTTTAGTTTACCAAAGAAATGCAGCCGTGCAATAGGTATTGAATTATTTTTACCCAAGTTAAATAAGCAACGGGGAGGTACTAGACAGAAAGATATAGACGAGGAAAGATCTTTTCTTTTGTCAACAAGAAGTTGCCAAGATAGATCCTATTAGCAAGAGGAGGTATAAATAATTTCATTGTCAAATTTGTCTGGCGACCACCTCACCGAGGAGCCAAGTTCTAGACGCAACCGTAAATCGTATTTTTATACCGGCCTATTTAATTCACTTGCGCGAATAGTAATTACGGTTATGACTCACTATGTTATGAATGGGGACTCGTCTGTAACTCTTCCTCCACCCGCTGCCCTCAGACATTCTCCATTAACTTAAACACTCCTGCAATCTAGTAGATACAAATATTTTTTATTAAGATCAATTTGACGCGACTAAATTAATTTCAAGAAATTTAAGTTTTATTAATAATCTACTTATAAACATAACTGTATCCTGATTTTGTTACTATTTTTTCTATTGGACTTTGAATCATTATTCACTATAGCATAATGATTAAACGAAATCCATTTCTTTTTGTTAGGAACGATTTTTCAGCGAGTTTAAATGGCAGATTACAAGATATGGAAATATAATTCTACCTTATGTAATTTTTAGTATAAGCATATTATGAACAATATGATGAAATTAAACTAAAATTAGATAAATGTGTATTTACTATTTGGACGTCATAGGCATTTTTAAATATCACAAATTCTTCACTCACTAAGAAGCAAAAGAAATGTTTTTAAACAGGTAAATAATTTATTGAATAATTGAATATATACAGTAAGAAAAATGTATAGGCATAGCATGGATTTAATACAATAGTATATTGTAATTAATAATATAGTCATCTCGTAACGATCCGTTACGTATCTAGAGAGATGTTTATGGAATATGAACACTGAAAATAATAAATTGTAATTTAGATTAGAATATAAAAGTGTTTTTAAAGAACCCAGTACGAAATAAGTCTTTGCAAATTCCTAAAGATAAGGGCTTGGAGAAACGTGTTATAGACAAAAGAAGGAAACTAACCGTCAGGTTAGTGGGGACGCACATCTGGTCCTTTGTAGTTAAAGAACATTTCAGTAAGAGTGAAGTAAAAGTAACTGTGAGTAAATGAAAATAGTTTTTAAACCTAATGTTAGCTATCATTTCAGCTGCTATGAGCTTAAATACTGTTGCTGTAAACTATCTTGTTTTGGAAAACTAAAACTTATTCTTCTACCGTGAGACATGCCTTCACCCCGGTCCTCTCCAACCTTCAATAATTGTTGTGTTACTAGCTAATCATAATATTACTAAGCTTGTGCATAAACGTTTTACCATACGTCATGTAAAACAGAATCCCCGAGTAAAAATCTTCCTAAATGGGTTGAAGAAAGTTCAAGGGCTTTTGAAAAAATTGCCTGCCCAAATGATCTGCTTGACTTCTGCCGACAGCATTTGAAATACTTAGTTCAAGTACTAATTAACAATGGTAAGCATGAAGGTAACCTCTTAATTAAAGTTTGATTTAATGAATATACGGACATGAGGTTAAAATTGCATTTTATCCAATTTTTGATCCTTTAGACCTTGAAGAAGGGACTTGAAAATCAGGGGCGGCTCGTAGCAGATCGCACGGTTGCGCAATCACCAAACCAGAGATCAATAAGGAAAAGAAATAAATTTATTTACTGTGTAAGATTTGTTGTGTAGATTGTTATGAGTCATTATTCATGTAGATTTATCATATACTATGATCCATCATTATAAATAATAATGAAAACGTCAGAATGGCAGCGGCCGTGTAACCGTTCGTTCAGTCACAGACAGTCGCGTTCAGCCTGGTAGCAGGGAACCTGCAACACCCAGAGACGTTGACATTTACAGTTAAGAATGAATTGATATAGGTTAGTTTAAAAATAAACCCATAAGATCGGATGCCTTAAATAAGTGAAAATAAAATAAAAAATGCTAATATATTTCTGTCAATAGAATTTTTTTATCTATTTTACCTATATAAGCCCTTAAAGATTCTATGCCATTTCTTTACCTTAAACAAAAACTGACACTTTACGATCTGCAACCCCTACAGGTTTTAGGAACCCGCCACCAATGTTGAAAATACTATAACTGAAGAGCTGAGATTCGAAAATACCTTTTAAGGTAGATGATATTGTAAAAGAGGAAATAAAAGAATGTAGACTAGCAATGGAATGATAAACACGTACCTTGTAATGCAACCAAATGTTTCTAATAGTAAATAATTTGAAACTCCTAATATAACCATCTTTATTTCTGCTGTCCTTAACATCAAAACAATGTGCTTAGTTGACGCGTTTTGATAAACTCTATCATCAAAACTTTAAACTGTACTCTTACATTATCAAAACTGTTTTGATTGTGTAAGAATACAGTTTAAAATTTTGATAGTGGAGTTATTCCGAAACGCGGCTACGAAGAACAATATTTTGATGTTACGAAAGGCAGAAAAAAATACTGAAATGAACAGCCAATAATTTGTAATTACTTTTTATTTATTGGACATTTTTTAAACTATATTTAAAAAAATTTTATTAAATATAAGTTATATATATATATATATATATATATATATATATATATATATATATATATATATATATATATTAACCTAATGTTGTTCGTAAGATAGGCTCAGAACCAAACAGTTTTATCTCCGGAACCGGAGTTATTACAACAGCTCTGCTACACATAGCACATTAATTCTTCAGCAGGTTACTAATAGTCTATAAAAGAAGGCATGAGGGGAGGTAAGAGCCAAGGAGGCAGCGGCCCATTGACGCAGGAAGAGTTATTAGCCATTACTCTAATTATTTGTTGTCAATTACGTTAAAGTTTCAATTAGAGAGAGGTTTAGAGCTATAAAGTTGAGGCAGGATAGAATATTACTGAGGCGTGGGAACTTGGCGTCCGCCATCTGCTCTGTGGGTCAGCTATCGCATGCGTTGCTGACATAACTTATGTCACATACACTTATTTTCAAGTACGTTTAGCAAAAATCTTCTTGATTTTGGCCGGCCTGATTTTCGACATGGTAATTATATTTTCAAGTCTCCTTCAAAATGCTATAGGGCTAACCTAACACACACACACACATACACACACACACACACACACACACACACACACACACACACACACACACACACACACACACACACACACACACACACACACACACACACACACACACACACACACACACACACACACACACACACACACACACACACACACACACACACACACACACACACACACACACACACACACACACACACACACACACACACACACACACACACACACACACACACATACACACAAATGTATACCCCTATATGTATATATATATATATATATATATATATATATATATATATATATAATGAAATGAAATGTTTTATATTACAAATAATAAGTAAGCAAAACTACTACAAATATACAAAATATATCTGGAGCCAATATAACTCATCAATGCCCATCGAAAATTGTAATTACTGGGATTTTTAATAAATTAAGAATATAAAAGATATAAAAGTTTTCTATTAATAATTAAACAATAAACAATACTTTACGTATATTAATTAATACAGGGATTTTATTAAAGAAAACTAATATAAGTTTTTGTTTTAAATCCTAACATTAATGTTGTTTTCAAGAACTCCTTAGACCGGAGTACGTCTAAATAATTAAAAACATTTTTTTTGAAAATTTGTGTTTCAATCACCATAATATTTGTTTTTTTAAAACAAAATATAGCTTCTAAAAATTGTCACCAGATGAACATTATATAATTTTAACTCTTACAGTTCTTCTGAAACTTTTATAAAAAAGCCTCACACCTGATTTACGGATGTCTAGAAAAATAGTATACTTGGGTCAGTGTAATAATACGCGTCAAAAGCTAGTGCGTGATCTTAGATAACTGTCTGGTGCTTAGAAGCGTCGCGCCAATTCCAGGAATGTTACCCAATACTCACTCTATTCCTTCCAGAGCCTTAATGAACGACGATAGCCTAGTGTGTTTTTTGCTGCAGGAAAAATCTCGATTTTTTTGCTTAAGGCAATTCAGGTTCCAGACTATTAATTGATATTTCCAGGTATCATCTTTTCTGAGAGTATCGCCTATCAGCTCTGTATCAATGGTGTCTCTGAGTAAGTTATGTTTTTACTGCAGTAAAAAACCAGGATAAGCGTACGCAGGATATTGGGGTTACTAATGGAATGGCAAAGCTAGGGTTCCTCTTAATGTGTTTATTACATATTTGTTAGTATAGACTACTCTATTGGAATTACATATGAAAATGTTTTAAATTTCAGTTTCTAAACGATTATTTCACCTACACAGTCCACTATTTGCTATCTCTTACAGATTATTTTACGTTGCATGTCATCAATGAATTGGACATGTTTGTCACATTTATCGATTTTTTATTACTGTTGCCTAGGTCGCGTCAGTTGCCCCCAGTGACA
Organism: Prosapia bicincta; assembly: GCA_036971475.1. Lineage (NCBI taxonomy): Eukaryota > Metazoa > Arthropoda > Insecta > Hemiptera > Cercopidae > Prosapia > Prosapia bicincta. Next base: position 350,836,081 of record JBAIZL010000001.1, read on the forward strand.
CTTGCACCCAGTGACATTTGCGCTCAGCGACATTTGTATGGAACAACAAACTGAACACCTTTCGTAGACCTAATCCTAGAATCATAAAATTGGTTAATTGTTTCAAAACTGAAGCGGAAAATGTAGCCTTCGCATACAAGAAGATACAATTAAACTTTGGAGGGAAGAGAAGAAATGCACATAGGCTATATGAAACTGGCCGAGTGAAATAATAAAACTATCAAGAAGTACGAAGAAACTAATAACATAAAGACGTGTCTCCACTCTGGCCTACTTACAAAAATTAGAATAGATTAACTGAAGACCGTTAATAATTATGATAATATTTGTAAATAGTGCTAAGTTCATCCCAAAAAACAATAAAAAAAAAATTAATACCATTATATTACAAGAAAAAAAAATTAAAATTATATACTATGATTTCAAAAAGTAAAAAATATAAAAATATCAATGCTTTTACCTGATTATAGACACTCCTAAATTATAGGAAACAGGTTTTCTATAACTTAGCCAATCCACAGTCTGTGTAAAGTGTGATGGGAATCATAGAGGCTATAACCGTAGTACAGGAAATAATGTAGGTCTCATAAATGCAGGTATATTTACGGTAACTTGGGCGCAGCTGTCGCTTTTCACCATAAGTGCCAAGTGTCATTCGGCGGAACTGTTGCACATTTTACCATGGGCGCAAGTGTCACTGGGTGCATCTGCCGCATATTCCTTTTGCCAGCATAATGTGGGCACCACGAACCTGCTGAAAGCACTCACATACACTAGTCACTAAAAGGCTAAGGGTATTTATTATTTATAAAGTTTTACTACAATAGTCATATTTGTCTGATCCAAAATCGAGGTCAGTCTTGAAATAATCTACAGGGAAAGTTTGAGGGGATTTTAATGGACTATTGAGCGAGGGGAGTTTTGTTAAAAACATGAATATTATTGTTGATATAAGATTAGGCATACGATTTATAATTTAAGACACTTTAAAAATTACATTACTTTGTCCAATATTATGTGAGTTTTACTAAATAATTACATAAAATATGTTATAGTACCTTATTTAAAATTTTGGATAATCTCGATTATGTTATTTTAACGTAGTGTTAAAAGCCCTAATCTGTTGTTAGAAGTCTGTTTAGGGACTTCCGGACAGACCGAGACTATTAAAAATTTGAGATCCGGAAAACCTCAGGTCTAAAACCTAGCGAGAAGTTTCGTGATATTATAAGAGAGACAAATATTTAGTTACTATGTTCAAAATTAACTTATAACTAACAATTTACGGATAGTTATAATTTCTGAAATATAAACATTCTAAACTGCCTCTAGCTTTTACTCCGACGTGAGTACAACTCTAGAGTTATACCACGATCCAGATGCTTTTTCCGTCATATTTCCGAACATGAACGAAGTGTGTTGAAAATTTCCGAGAGCCAAACAAGAACTTGTAACGATGACGATTAACACATCACTTAAACAGCTGTTTTCATCTTCATTTAGAGATTATGATTAATCATTCTCAATTGCAATTTTCAATAGCCAATTGTCAGAACTATCTTATATTTGAATAAATTATGTGAAAACGATTGGTTTTATACTACAACGGTTTTTATTACTATTATGATGCTCTCTGAAATATACACTAGTAGTAAGTTAAAGTGTATTAGGCTACTAATTAAAATTCTGCTACCTTTCAGTAGGCTATGTTATTGGTAAATGTAGTAATAAAATATACTGAAATTGATAATAATTTAACCAATATTAACTAATTAATTATAATCTATTTAATACAAATTAAAGACAATTTTAAAAGTTTTGTGTAGGTATAAAGTTTTAAAGGTAAAAATTAATAGGCAATATTAGGATATTTTTCGTTCTATACTGTATCGGGATTAGGATTCTATAGAATGATAGAATACAGAACACTCTATATTTCAAAGAAAATTCGATCGGTTAAAAACTATTATGAGGTCCTTACCGACTACTTAATGGCTTAGAGTTATACGATTTTTATCTTATTTCGTGCTCAAAGATTTGATCTCTTCATGTTTGCTCGACGATTTTCAATAGTGAGTTATCCTCAAAACTAATTTTATTTTAACGTACGTTATGTACGTGTATCTTTAGGTTAACAAAAACGTTTTCTTATATTTTGATTGACCTGCATTAAATCAATGTTGGTTGAAAAACACTGGTTTAACGAAGAAGAACATAACAGAATCCAAACAGGAAAAAATTATATAATATAAAGCAAATGAAAATGCTACACTTGAGTCATATAATGTTGAGTAAAACGTTGTAATGATATTAATCACAGAAGGTAAAATACAAAAAGAAAATACCATCAGTTGGTAGATGTCAAAATCCAAGTTGGTGGATGAAAGGATATTTGGATGCACATCAATATTTAAAACTGAAGCAACTGTGGCGTAATGTTTATTTTTAAATAAATAAAACCTCTAAACCACAAGTAACATTTATTTAAACCTTATGTACATTTCGATTGCCCAGCAATCATCTTCAGAGGTATTTAAAAAATACAACTCTGAGTTGTATTTTTTAAATACCTCTGAAGATGATTGCTGGGCAATCGAAATGTACATAAGGTTTAAATAAATGTTACTTGTGGTTTAGAGGTTTTATTTATTTAAAAATTATCAATATTTAATATTACTCGAATTTCAATGTCTGAAAACCTTTAATATAAGAGGAAAAAAGTTAATTGAAATTATAGTTTAAACATTTTACACATTTGACGTAAAAATAAATCGTTTTCTAAATAAGAAACTTACTTAAATCGCTCAAAAATAAATAATTATCCTGTCTTATTAGTCAGCTCTAGTACATTAGGTTCTACTAAATGCTCTTTTTTCCCTCCGCGATTCTTAGTTCTCTGTTGGCGGCCGTATCAGAAAAATAGATTCACACGAATATTTTCCCTTTTCCGTGCAAAATAAACGTTAGTTCTTATTATTTTTAATATACATGAATCAATTTATTTCTCTTTAAAAAACAATGAATTGACACTGCATCTAACAACTGTGTATGTGGGGAAGTAGGCCATTCAGGCGCAGAGTGTACAAGGTTATCTCGTTACATCAAAGATTTAACTACATAATAAATAAACACACTAAATTATTACTATAATAAAACTGTACAGTACCAAAGTAAAATTTGAAATCGGGTAATCTCGGGATTTAAAACCAGGTACAGTACTGAAATATTTCAACTTAAAAATGTTAATTTATTACCAAATAAAAAAAACAACAACAATACAAATAATTTTAAATATATACTGAACTGTTCTAAACATTATTAAACATATAATTATTACAATCATTCTAAGTTAGAAATAATTATTTGTTTATTTGCATTTGTATTTAATAGGAAAAATAAAAGTACTAACTAATGATCGGAAAGAATTTAATATAAGAAAATTACTCAACTATTAGCATAATAATAAAACTGACACAGACTACCAAATAATACCTTTTGCAATATACTCGTTTTAGGGCGGTTTACGAAGAAATGCCAATAATTTGAAGCTCATTCTATGGAAATAAAATTTCTATAAAAATAAAAAACTGAGAAAGTTTCGTTAGTCAGTTACGGCCAACTGAAGATTTCTCCCGTATTATGACTCACGCCATAAAATAAAAGCTAAACCAATTTTAAGGAGTTAATTACAGTAACATATGGATTTCTCTTATGAAATGAGTTTTGTTTTAATGAATGCAGACAAGGTAGATCCCAGAACCTTGCCTTGAGAAGTTGAAATTATTAAGGCTAAAACAATTTGTTTTTTATTGGACGTATATAAACTTCATTAATTTTTTAAAAAAGTAGAAAAATAATTTTGAACAAAATTGTATAAATAAAGTAGAGACAAAGTGACTACATGTGGAATTAAATTGGCTTTTATTGAAAAGAGTGCGAATTGTAATTAACCTGAACATTAACTAACCTAGTCAAATAAGGATTTCAAAATTTATAGTAAATGTTTGAACAAGTTTTTCAATGTACTTTTATGCTCGTTTAAATTCTGCATGCTTATAGATGTCTTGTGCTGCCTGTCTTATTTTAACACAGCTGGCCTTTTTCTGATTGAAAACATTAATAATACGCCTCGCTGGAATTTGTTTTTACGTCCTATATATCTTCCTTCATCCATCCCCATATGAAACAATGCACTGGCGTAGGGTCTGCTAATCTGGCGGCCAATTTATAGGATCCTCACAACCTCCAAATATACGGGATTTTTTTATTTAAATAGTTGGTATCAAAATAAAACTGTGGCGTAATGCGATCGTATTGGAAGTACATCCAATGTTGAGTTGCAAGAGGAACATCTTCAATTAATGTTGAAAACTCTTCTTGAAGATATGGCAAGTACACCTGACCTGTTACCCCTTCTTGAAAAATAAACTGTCCAAGTAACTGGTCATAAATAAGCCCACAGCATTCACTATTGCTAAAACATTCTTCTAAAAGGGTTATTCCATACTTTAATTCAAATTAAACTTAGTTGTAAAGCCTGTTGACAGAACCAGAATACATTGTTAGTAATATACCGAACTGCATGAAATATTTATTTCCTAATTTTAATAAAATTTATAATAGGGATATACATTTTTATCTGTTTTATCTGTTTAATGGCAATCTAAGAAGGTAGTTTTTTATTTGCTAAATGTAAAAATGCCCGGTTTTGCATTGCACTGTTTCATATAAACTTTAATTTAATTTGATATTTATTTACTCTAATTACACTTTATTTATACCATTTTGTTCTGAAAAAGATTTCTGCCGGTTTTATTTAACATAATTACTTGCGTATTTCCGAGTTATTTACGCTACTATACGACAAAAGTAAACGAATAGGTTGTTTTAGGCCTAGTAATTTTAAAATAAGTTGATACAGTAATTAAAAAATATACTTTAGATTTTGTTCTGGAACTTACTTTATTCGCTTCATCAGTTCAAACCCCCCCCCCCCCCAAAACACCAATTTTGACACTTAAATACGCCCTAAATATTTCATTGATTTTATTTCATAGGATGACGAGAAACCTGAAAGAATCTATAAGCGTAACCGAAACCTAACTCTCTAACGAAGCTTTTCAAGACCTGTGTTTAAATGTACTTTTTTCTTTATTTTTACAAAAAGAATGGTTTCCCAAAGTATTGTGATATCTTTGTGAATCACTCTAGATGTATACTTTTTTTTGTTTTTATTCGATGGTAGTAATTTTGTAGTAATTCTTTAATAAGTATGACTCTCCTATACACTTGTCTAACTATCCAGTCCTTCATCCTGGAATCTGTTGTTAATATAACATCATAAGCAAGGTAAACACTTGCACCGACACTTCCAGAATCCCTTCCTCTTTTGCTAATTTTTTGTATAAGTGCAAAAATTTTAAACATTTTACAAGCCTCATCCATCGTTACATCGCATTTCTCAGCTACCAACCCCCCTATCTTTATACTTGTTTGTCTGCACGTTCTACAAAACTGGTTCAGTCTTTACGTAGTTAATGAACTCGACAATTTTTTCGATGACCAATTCACTGTAGTGAGAGAAAAGTGCATATTACACTTCATGACCTGGAACCATTTTACGCATTGGTTTGTTGTAGAAACGGCAATAGGAAAATGGGCGGTTAGAGAAAGCGGAAGGTTACTTCTGAGAATTAAAAGAATTACGACTGTCCATGTTGGTGTTTGTTTTCCAGGGAAAGCTGGAACGCGTACTCCTATGTAACAATCCCTTAGATCTGCCTGAGACTGCTGTTGTCAAAGGAAAAATATTATATTCCATATCAGGATATTTGCCCTATTGTCCATCCTGGGTAGATCGGCAAAGCCCAGGGATCATGCTGACTCCTCTGATATATTACAGGCCCATACGGTAAAATTGGCGAGCTATCTGATGGTAATACTGTTGCCAGGTTTCGGACAACGCTGCTGGGAAACTATTGCCGTCATCAAGTCAGCAACACTTTGCTCGACTAAACATTCATTTAAAGAGCTACTAATTTTCCAAATCCTCAGAAGTATCACACTGGACATAATGCTATTTACCTTGACTCCTCAGCTGCACCTTCATTGCTGTTTGCTCTAACTCTCACTAGGCCTAAGCGTTGTTAGCTTTAACTCCCCTGAGGCATCTACAGAGTTGTTTCCTCTAACCTACACGTAGGTGTCACTTGATGTCTAGCAAGTCTATGATCTAACTCTCCTGAGATATCTACAGAGTTGTTTCCTCTAACCTACACTGAAGTGTCGCTTGATGTCTAATAGGTCTATGATCTAACTCCCCTGAGGTATCTACAGAGTTGTTTCCTTTAACCTACACGGAGGTGTCGCTTGATGTCTAACAGGTCTATGATATAATTCCCCTGAAGGATTTTACTAGGCCTATGTTATTTTAGTGCTAATTTCCCTTAGGTGTCTTATTAGTGTTTTCCAGTGATGTTAGCTCTAACTAACACTAAGGTAATATACTAGGCTTAACTGTTAGTTTCTTTACCACCCATGAGGGGTTTCCAGTGTTGTTAGTACAACATCCTCACTAATTTCATCACTGTTTTTACGAAGATATGTTTTTACCTTTATATTCATATTACAAAATGAACTATTATATGCCATGTTTGGTTAAATACTCAAGAAATGTGTCATATGTTTTGTACAAATTATGTGTGAATAAAAATTATTATTAGCAAAAACAGGCCTATAAAAATCGCCTGAGAAAAATTACTTACTTTGATAGTAACAGATGAAATAAGAAGACTTTTAGGAATGTTTTAAGTAATTTTAAATAAATAAACGAATATTGTTTTTTATTGTCACCTTTCAATTTGTATGTTTTTGACAATTTATTGTAAAAAGTTAAAAAGTAACAAGAAATATTTTTTGAGTTAATAAAATAAAATCTAAATTAATTAAAAGTTTCAATTAATTAGTAATCTGAACTCCTGTGAAACCAAATTTTAAAACTTGTAGTTTTACCAACTTAAAGCATATTACAAATGTAATACAATCTTATTACGGTTATTAAAGAACCAACCCTTGGGAATTCATTAAAAATTTGAGCTTCCATATTGAATGAGTTGGTATTTTAAAAATAACTTTAGGATTATATATTCCACCAGCAGATACTGCTCCACAATTCACAGGGGCATGTAGTTAAACTTGTAATTTAGAGTAGGGTCGTATTTTAACCAGGTCTATTTGGATGATTCGTCGTTAAACTGGTCATCGTCAGGATGTAAGGTGAGACATGTATTTTCAGCTGATTGATTTCAGGAGTTCATAATACGATGCAAACATCGATTTTCCACCCTGTACGAATAGAAACCCTTAAAAAGCTCACAGACTATGCATTAACATCGATAGGCAAGGGCAAAAGTAGTATAATAGATGGATCGTGGTAACACATACACACACACACACACACATACACACACACACACACACACACACACACACACACACACACACACACACACACACACACATACACACACACACACACACACACACACACACACACACACACACAAACACACACACACACACACACACACACACACAACACACTAAAAAACAATAGTAGACATAATGAAAAAATAAGTTAGTATAGGTGCAAACATACGTCTTACAAGACATTATAATACAAAGATAAAAGATAAGAATGCACCTGTTTCAGGAAACTTGACATTTTTCTGGAGAGTGAATCATAAATTTGGCTTTACTACTGTAACTGAGTAATTACCGCAATGTAAAGATTAAGATACCAGGAAACTAGAAACAGTTATTTATTACGTTATAAGTCGCAGGCATTTAATGGGATTGAGCAAAAGACACCGTTATAAAAATCTAACAACTGCTGTGTGAAAAATTTAGGTGGAAATAAAATTAGGAATTCGCGCTAACCAGAAAGAAATTAGCGACGGCCGTTGGGAGAAGTGCTTCCCAGCGTAGGAAAGTATTTTAGGACGCGACCAGATGCGATTTATTTGCTGTAAAACTAGTCACCTCTCTTTATTGACGATGATAATGATAGTGGCAGTCCGTCGTAAAGCCATCAATAGCAGCATTAATTTACCTCACGGATACTCTAAGAATAATAAAGGACACATTCTCAAGGAATACGTTCTCATTCACTTTCTATGAAAAATCTTACAATCAAAAGTATTATAATGTCCTTAATTCTACAATTTGTTGGTTTGTCTACTACTTACCTCAGGCAGCACTTACTTAGTTACCGTAAGTGATTTAAATTTTGAATTGCTTCATGGATTTTGAAACATAGTTTTATTTTTTCAGATTTTTTTTATTTTTATTTTGTGGTATGTATGTAACAAGTCAAATTGCATAGCTTTTCATAACTGATGGATTTATAATAGATAACAAAGAACACATTCTATCCAAAATTTAGTTTGTAAAGGTGTAACTTACTTCTAGCGTATGTTAGTCTAATCTTTCTATTAGTCTCAAATCACTCTCCTTATATATATATATATATATATATATTACCAACATCCTACATTTATATATATATATATATATATATATATATATATATTACCAACATCCTACATTTATATATATATATATATATATATATATATATATATATATATATATATTCATCCAATCAAGTTCAAATACATTATATGTAATAATTTTTTTTTTAAACTTGTAGTGGATGACAATTGATGTTAATAGATTTTTTCAAATATTTATTCGTAATTTAAAATATAAAAGAAGCTGATGTCACGGTCAGATTCGAACTGAATGGTCGCACGTTTGAAATCCAGAACTTCAGCCCTGAGCCAAGTTTCTCGTTACTTGAAATCTATGACTTGAAGATGGATATGAATGTATAAGAGAAATGTCCCTTGTAATAATGAAGTAATGGATGAGATGGATAGAATGAGAAATTATAGACCAACATCAGATTCTTTAATTAAAAATGAAGAAAAAGAAAGCGAATAAATAGTAACACACAAACATAATAGGCCAAAAAATATATAATGTAAAGAAAAAAAATGGAAAATTGCAAAGAAATTCGTTTTTTTTTTATTTTGGCCCTTAATATTGGGGTTCTATTAGTATTCTAATATTTGACTATTAGGATTCTAATATTGACACATTTATATTAGTTGTAATTATAACATAAAGTAACTAAAATAGAATATTTCTTTGTTGAGCTCAGTATAAATTGACTATAAAAAACGTTTTTTATATTACGTGTTCGGAGATGTTGGTACAGTGTGTTTTGAGTTATTTATTGTAAAACACTTTCGTGTAACCTAAAAAAACAATTCAAATAACAAACAAAACTTAAATAAAACCTAAATATCATATTTTAAATTTTACACTTAATTATCTTTTGTTGCAATCAATTTCAATTTAGTTAAAAAGATACAATTTCAAGGCCAAAAAAGGTAAAAATGTAATTATAATATCTGCAACTCACTATTTAACTCGTGCATAATTTACACATAAAAAACCATAATTAATATATATATATATATATATATATATATATATATATTAAATATGTGATATGTTTTCTTGTAATATAGTTAATAAATTAAAAATATTTAAAAAAACACTTTTTATTATTTTTAATAAATAATAATAGCTTTTATATATATATATATATATATATATATATATATATATATATATAATTAAAAATCATTGGTAAATCGAGTGTACTAATGGTATTTAAATTTTATCTTGTAAATCCTCGCTCTTCAGACATTGCCAATGTAAGCTACTGTCTACGAGTATCTTAGGCCGGTTATGTCAGTAAAGAAGAAGTAATGTGTCGGTTGGGTAAAGAGAGAGGAAAGGAACAGTGGTTAAGAGATAAAAGTTGGCATACGGAATATTTTGCTGCACAGTAAATATAGGAAACTACAGCTGATCATTCAAGGTCAAATTGACCGTAGGACCAAGTAGAAAAGACTCTTGGCTCCATTCTCCGGTAGATGGTTCTGATCGTCATCTGCCTAAAATATAATCAGAACAACCGATCTAATAGCCAACATTCGCCACGCATCAGGCAAATGAATAAGATATTTTATAAGAAGATATTAATAGAGCAAAAACAGTCTCTTGTGGCTCTCCAGCAGTTAGGTTTCTTCTTAACAACTCGGGTAAAATATTTGTCTGCTTAGGTCTATAGTGTAATTTTAAGTATCTTTTATTATCTCTGAAGAGTTTCTATGTTTATTAAGATCTTATGGAAAATAACGAAGAGCCTATTTCGAAGCCTTATTTCATTTTTACATTTTCTTATGAAAATTATTGAAGAGAAAATGTACGTATAATGAGGCTATTGTTTTGCTTATAGTCTGTGAGTGTGTTTCATTTCTGTAGACGTAAAAGGCTAAAAGCTATTGAAAACGGTATAAATGGTTCATTTTAACCTAAAAATGAAAGTGATATAAATCTATGCTAACAGCAAAAAACCCTTATAGTTTTATCTTTAATAATTTCAGATATTTTATTATATTTAAAGACAATCAGAATTTATGTTGATCGAATTGTCAGTATTCCCTTATATGCCTTTATTTAGGAAGACTTTATATTTCAAATAATAATATCTCCTTATGTTCTGTCAACCTATGATTTTTTATAACTATATAATTGACTCAAAAACCTTTCATAGGAACCTTTCAAGTTAATAAAGGAGTCCATTTACTCGTTAAACAAGCAAGTCGTTCTAGTAGATTTAATAATATCTTTTGAAACACAAACATATTAGTCTATTTATAACGGATAATTAATTAGATAACATTTAAGTGTTAGCTATCTATAAAGTAGAAAATAAATAATGCTTGTGTCTCCAGTAGAAAACAATTTTAATTTCATTATTATGTTTACTCAAGTTCTAGATATTTGCATTTGTGCCCATTTTATTGTTAATTGTGATTCGGTACTTTGTTCACCAGAATTATATAAAATAATTAAATATTTGTCAATTAAATAAATCAAACATTTCATAGTTTAATCAATTATTGTTAAACAGTTGATTAGCATTTGTCTAAAAATAGACAGCTGAGTGTAAGTTTTATTTTCATAATTTTATTTCAAAAATTATGCTGAGATAAATACGAAAACAGGAGATAAAACTGATAAAAACATATCCGGCTTCTTTTCATCCTTGGTGGAAAAAGATCTTCATCCTGTAAACGAGATTTTGTTATTACTTCTTGTTCCCAGTTCCAAGTAAATATGTATGGGCTTATGTGTCACAGTTTTTACAATAAAGCAGAGAAAATAACCACAAAACGTATGAAGACGTTCACCTATACTTCAGGGAGCTTAACAATGGCTTAGACATTCTACAAAAAAAAAAAAAAAAAAAATGACTTAGTGCAGTACAAACATATATAACGTCGGGATCGGTCTAGCCGCAGGTACAACTAATTGAGGGCGTACACGCCTAATCTGGAGGTAGTTTAAGTGCACCCATCCACTCCACCTCCCAAAACCCCTGTTATAAATTAATAATCTCTTAGTCCTTTAATATAATTATTCGTCTTTCAACGTTCTTTTCAATGTTAGTTTTCCTAAGGGATGGGTTTATGCTACAACGTCCATACAGCCCCTGTTTTCTTCCTTTGAAGATGCCAAAATCTCGCCTTTACCACTTCTGACCAGCTATCCTATGTGTGTATATATACATATATATATATATATATATATATATATATATATATAATACAATGTGTTTTTTTTTGTATAATAATCAATCAAAAACAACTGAACCTATTCAAATACAAGTACTATATATATATATATATATATATATATATATATATATATATATATATATATATATACAGTATATATTCTTGATATTTAACGTTATCCATTGTTTTTCCGTTGCACTGACTTTATGAAGTTAATATATTACTATTGTAAGTAATTTTATCCACCATCACTCAAGGTAAAATTATTGCACTTAATGGTGGATAAAATTACTTACAATAGTAATATATTAACTTCATATATATATATATATATATATATATATATATATATATAAACGAAGACGTTTGGGAATATGTTGCTTGTTTCAGCTAAACTCTATCTCAGCTAAACTCTATCTATTTTAAAGACTTATTACACTTTTTCTATTACTTGCGACCAGACGTTTTGTTAACTAAAAGTTGTTAAATTGTTAACTTACACTTGGAGGAAACGTTATCGTCTTACTACTTCTTCAGCCTCGTATTTTTGCCGCTAGGAATGCTGCAGTTGTGCTTCCTCGGTACCAATGTTTTTGAAAGTTAGAAGTGATGTGTCGAAGAGTATTTGTGATCTGTGCTGTGTTTGTTCATTTAAGATGACATTTTTATGTGTGTTGCTATGTCTATATATTTCATACTGTTCTAGAGTTTTTAATTTATGGCCTTTGTTGCGTGTGTGGAGGATGCTCATGGTATTTTCCATACTTTTGCATGTGTGTTTAGTGTCCACGATGTGATTTGCGAAGTTGGATTCAATAGTAGTGTGCAGTGCGCTTTTGTGTTCTTTATATCACAAAAGACACTGTTTACTGGTATCGTGCCAGTTGCGACCTAGCAATCTGCCACCGTGCCACTTGTGAATCTACTATTGAATACTGGTATATATCAACTAAACTATACTATTGAATCCACCTTCGCAAATCACCTCGTGGACACTAAACACTCACACAAAAGTATGGACAATACCATGAGCATCCTCCACACATGCAACAAACTCCATAAATTAAATACACTAGAACAGTATGAAATATATAGACATAGCAAGACACATAAAAATGACATCTTAAATGAACAAAAACGGCGCAGATCACAAATACTCTTCTATCACATCACTTCTAACTTTCAAAAAAATGGTACCGAGGAAGCACAACTGCACCATTCCTAGCGGCAAAAATACGAGGCTGAAGAAGTCGTAAGACGAAAACGTTTCCTCCAAGTGTAAGTTAACAATTTAACAACTTTTAGTTAACAAAACGTCTGGTAGCAAGTAATAGAAAAAGTGTAATAAGTAATTTACAACCATCTCGTCATGACCAGCAACAAGATTTCAATGTTCCCGAAGATAATTTAATTTGGGACTCACATAACGTCAACCCTCGACGGTCTGCAGCTATGATATAATTGGTAAGTTTTGTAGTGCGTTCAATATTTTAACTTTTAATGAAAACTGCATTAAAAATAACGTTATACTGCTATATAACTTCAAGAAAGTAACAACTATACATGTTTGTATTTAACATTACGATCACTAAGCATTGGAACTTGTCGGGTTTCTCTAGAAAATGATTTCTCACTGTAATGACGGACTACCTGCCTAAGACTTGGTCGTTTGAATGAATACACAAGTGTCGGAGTAAAGCGTCTCTTACGCTCTAGCGGCTGTTTATAAGAACTGCTTATAGATCTTCCGAACCTCTATTCAGAAATAAACGAACCTTTCTCAGAATCTTATTGTCTCATAAATGGCTGGAATTCATATCGCCTTTGAGGTTCTTAAACAGTTTTACCAATCATTTACACGCTTTGATAGTTAAAAAATAAAAAAGTTAAAATAAAGCATAAATCCTTCTCCTCTGTTTCAGTAAGTGAATACAAAAAATATCAAAATATTTTTCTAAGATTATTCAATTCCTTCTATTAGTTCACAGTCTACTTATATATATCTTGTTCAAATCCAAGTTCAAATAATTTTTTAAAAATTTGGTATGGTTGACTCTTGATGTTAATACAGTTTAAAGAATATTATGTCATTAATTAAATTTAATAAAAAATTAATTTTAGTTTTATAAGGGAGAAAAACTTTTCACATAAAGGGCAAAGTATGCAGTATAGTTATTTCGTCCCATTTGGCCTAAAATAAGTGATAACATGATTTCATAAAACAGCTGATTTTATGTTATAGGTTATGTGGTAAAACAGCTGTTTTAACGCATAAGTCGTTACTTTATTTATATTAATTGTAATTTTTAATAAAAAGTTACTGAAATGAAAAAAAAATTGTTGACGTAAGTAGCAACTGACTTTAAACAATTTTTGTTTATATGACTTGTTTTTATACAAAACATGATTTTAAGCTTACTGAGTTAAAAATATTTTTCAGATAATTTTTGGCAATCCAATTAATTGGAACGGTACTCTTCTAACATTTTAAAAATATGAATATCAGCCTAATTGTTTATAAAAAAGAAAATATTTGACACGAATGTTCGTAGCTTAACAGTATACTGAGTAGAAGTCTGGATCACGTGAAAAAATACGAAATCAAACAGTTTTAGAAATGATGTTGAAAATGCCACTAGGTTATACAAGAACCCAAATAGAGAGATCAGTCATTGGAATGGAAAGAAATTTTAGTGTGTATAGAAGAAATGGTTAACATTATATTGTTATTTAAGGAGAGTAAATAGAAACAGAAGGATATCCAAATTGACAGAATGAAGCCTGATAAGAAGACGAAGGGAATATGGAACTGATGAAGCCATGGAAAAGTGGGAATTAGGAGATGGGATGACTTACAGATGGGCGAGTTGCATAAAGAGAAATAACGGGAACCGGAGAAAACCCTTTTTATACAGTATCTATAAAAATATTTTTAACCAAACCTAATTGAAAAATTCTTATTTTCTAGAAAAAGATATATTTTTTCCACAATATACCTATACTACTAGTGTTACATATAAAACAAAGCTTCTATGTTTTCTTTACTACTCAGTGTCTTGTTATGACTTACCTCCTTATGTTTCGGAGATTGATATGTGTATATGACTCCGACCACATGCTTTGGGAAACCAGTCCTCATCATGCAAGCCATAGAAATGTGAACATTAATTTCATCTGTTATTCACCTCACCCTCACATTTTAACTCTTTAGGTTACGATGACCCGCGTTAATCACCTTCTTACATCGAAAACATTCAACTAACATAGACAAAAGTGAAGCACATTTTTAATTAGATTAAAGCGTGAAACAAAAAATTAAAATGAATTTTATAAACATGTTCAACGACCGTATTTTATAGTAAAAAATTTACAAAGTAACAATTTCTATTGCAATTTTTTTAAAGTTTAAGCATGATACAAAACATAAGTAAAATAAAAATATAATTATTGTATTGAAAGGATTCCGTTAGATAAATTTTAAAAAAATATTGGTTTTGACACTCGAGGGAGTCTTGACAGAAGTGATAACAAAATAGAGCTAATAGTTTCGCTAAATATTCGAAAATCGCCGAATATATGAATTTATACATTTTTTATTCAATTTTTACATTTACATTTTATTTGAGCAATGTATTTTTAGAGACTAATATTTACTTTAGTTATTAATAAAATATTGGGGGTAACAAAAATATTTATTAAATGTTTACTCAACACAAATTTTATTAACAATTCAAATTTATGTTTTTTAAAGTATAAAACAGCCCTAAAAATGTTTCCCTTTAAAAAAATAGATTAAAAATACGTAACTTATTATCATCGTTATGTTGAATTATTTGTATTGACATTTATCAAAATTTAAATAAAATAATATATGTATTAACTAATCAAAACTCTGTAATAATGATCTACGTGTAAACGGCTGGTGTACAACTTAACCTATAAAACAAAATCAGCTGTTACATGAAATCATATGTTGTAAGCTATATGCTGACAAGTGATTTAATCAATTATTTATTCTCAAGTTTTGTTCACCGCGCGTAAAGAAGTTAACACTTACAAAAACAAGGTTTTTAAAACTTGTTTTTCGTTTAATCACAGATTTAAAAACAGTTAAAACAAATTAGAAGTTTACTAGGTTCATACTTAGGTCTATATTTGTACTGTAATAAATCACAGCAACCTAATATCCACACAAAAAATTAATTACAAATAATATTTGATTGAGTGATCACATTGATTTCTCTGACTAAATCAGTAATTATTTGAAGAACTAAGTAAAAACTATTACCTTACTTGTTGACACGTTTCGATATCTCTGTTTCATGACGAAACCTAACTTGATACTCATATTTTTTACCTAGTTTTTCAAATAATTACTAATGATATAAATGATAATTTATTTTTTGTTGTAAATATTGAATTTTTATTTTGATTAATATTTATTATTCCATAGTTACCTAAGAAAATATATACAAGTTTAATTAGAGATATAACTACTGTAACTAATCGTTATAGAATTTAATTTTAAAATAATATTATATATTACATGCAACATTTTTACTATAAATTAGTCTTGCAAGTCTTCGTTAGAATATAAAGAAGCATCTACGCTTGCAAAGAATGTGTTGGTTTGGGCAACTGGAGGGGAGAAATGTGAAGGGAGGCTAGGGCGCTAACAAGGCTTATTGTCATCCCTTCCTTGGCTCTGAAAATAAATCATCACTTCTCGGAGAGTCACCTTGGTAAATCTTATTTTGTCGGGATTATGTAGAATGGCATTAATAAAATATTTTCGTAAAAATGTGAACCTGTGAATAACGGACAAACTGTCAAGAACGTAAGTTTCTTTGTAAGCAAAATTTTATCTACAAATGCGAACAATTTATAAATTGCAATGTTTAAATGATTTCGTTTCTCGGAAATGTAATGTTATTCATATTTAATTAAGTTATGTGAAGCTATTTTTTTTATTTCAAATATTAATATTTAGTATTAATATTGTTATCAATTTGTGACATTTTAGCCCAAATGTTTTTATGAATACACAATGAAAATTTGTATTAATTTGTTGGGCACAGTATTTTTTTAAAAATTTCGTTTAGGTGAAAAATTTATGCATTTCCAACACAATTTGTTCCCCAATAAAACAAAACAGAACATATAGTAAACATACGGTTTTTATAGCTTCCGTCTTCACTTTACGGTTCGTCACCAAACCGCCAATCCTCCGCACAGTTCCTATCCCCAGTGTCATATATCTCTCCATAGCCGTCATCCTATGATAACCTTCGTTTAAGAAGAGTATGGGCAACTGTCGGGATTCTGCGCCTGGCATTCCTTTGGCGTGACGGTCTTAGTTAAGTTGTTTTCCTGGATTTATTGCACGCTATGACGCACAAGCTTCATAAACTAACTCTTTCTTTCGTATCTTAGCAAATCTCGAGATTGTGTAAGATATCCAAAAGTACATTTCAGTCCGTTTTTATTGTTCGTTAATTGGTCACAGGATAATTTTTTTAAACGGAATTGAATTTCGAAAATATCTAGAAAAATTTTTTAGTTTTTTTTTATATCTGGCAACACTGGAGTTATTATGACTAAAAATAAAAGGGTAAAACATTAGAAGACATATTACTTTTAAAGAAAGTTGTTTTAATTTTATTAATAAATATGATTAAAAGTATTTACATATTATATTGAAGATATGAAGTATAATAACAGCATTCTATGGTTTTATGTTTATTCATTAAAAATATTTCCCATTATTTCGGGTCGCAGAAAATGTTATTTTATTTTATTCTTTTTAGATCACTTTTAAATAAAAACGCCTTTTTAAAAACTTCTTAAAATTTATACCTATTTAGGGATGATTAATTTATAATTATCGTGATAAACTTATGTAATGCCTCTATTTATTAGGAATATTCTGTGGTTGAATTTAATGATAAATACACAAAAACCTCTTAACCACAAACTTTCTTTATTTTACCCTTATGTACATTTCAGTTATCAAGTATCCATCCTCAGAGGGATAACATACACAGACTCTTGAAGAAAGTTTGTGGTTGAGGTTTTTTTGTATTTATTATTATGTAATACCATTGGCAGTAGACAGATGAAATATTTTAGCTGAATTGGATATCGGAATATGGGCGAAACTAAATCTCCAGACTCCAACGTCACTATTTTAAATGACCTAGTTACTTAATACACACCATTTTTATGACTGAATGATGTATCATCGATAATATGCAAAAATCTCAGCTCATTGTACATAGTGAAGTTGGCGAAAATTGTATTACTAAATTTGAATTAAATTACAGAAAATAGTATTTTATAATTTTGCATACAGAAAAAACTATAAAATTTATTAGGAATATTTCAGGACTAGGATTTCGTCATAAAATACTATTACATTAATTTTAGGGTAAAGTCGTAGAATCCGTTTTTTATTGTCATCGAAAATATGTCAATATCTATAGGCCTATGTCAAACTGCAAACTTCTAGCACACTGGGATGTTGGCCAAAATGAGTTTCTAATTTATAACGAAATTTACTGACTATAAGCAGACGAAATTTCGCACAAGCTAAATAAAAGCGATTAATAAGACTATTGGCAGCAAGGTGCACTGAAGCTCAAAGGGCCGAAGCATAGGCTTGAATTTCAGAAACACGAAACACTACTTCAGGCAAGGTAGTACCTTTCTTAATAGTCACTCAGTAATGTGAAGATATTTAGAGGCTAGTTTTCACGCAGCTCACGAAAACGCTAAGGGGGAACAAAAAGAAATAAAGTACCAATTCACGAGCAAACACTAGATGCAGAATTAAGATGCTAGTCGGGAATGTGAAGCCAGTGTGAGCAATGAAGTCAGATTGTTATCAGCATAGTTGCTCACTGATCTATTAAGCATTTGCTTATTAGTTATAGTTATTGTTCTAATTAAATTGTAGTTCTGATTCAACTTAAGGCTTAGAGTATTGAGCATACACGTAACCAGTTCTGAATTTGCTACTCAGAATATACTTTTTAAATTTGAAGAACTTTGTTTTAAAATGCATCGTCTTATTCCGCCGAAAGGTGTACAGTCGATAAGATTAAAATACCTGATGATATTGTTCAGCCAAACTGTCTAAACATCATGTTCGCCTAATATTAAATGTAGTTATAACGCAAGTAGATTCAAAATTACAAGGCAATAAAAAGTAGGTTAGAATTAGTAATCAGAATTCTACTGGTTCTGTCACAAATGTCTTACAAAGACCAAAGTGTTAGTCCCTACTCTAACTGTTAGCCTATTTCTTTTATCTCCCACACGTTTACCTAGTCTTTTCTTCACAGCACGTTGCGGAAACGTATTTAAACTAAATATTTACATTTCTTACTTTCTATTCTAATCTAAATTTAATTACATATTTTCAGTGTCCACGTCACACCTCATATTTATGTATAAACGTAACCAGGAGTGGTCACCACATAGGTATTAATTTGGGATATCGTGTTATAAGACTTGCAAGAAATAACGCCTTGCAAGTAAACTGCAAAGCCTTATTTTCTCCAAATAAAATTTTAAAGAAATATCGAGTCTACGAGAATTCTTTGTAAGTTCGTTATGGATTCATCTATGTTCAGCGATTTTATTCAGGATATAAACCATTGCTTTGGTTGCACCCAACCTTTAGTCGCTGCGTTCGTGGTAAGAATATGTATTGAGTACAATTATAAAAACAAATTTAATTGGGTTTTAAAAAAGTATTAAGTAATAACTCATAAGTTTTAAAATTGCAGTTGCAAAGACAGTCTTTTTTGAAACGTGGTCTGAGGGTGTAAACAGCTTAGTGCTTATTTTTTATTTTGAGACTTAAAAAATCTAGGTAATTTTCTAAAGAATAAATTATTTTAAATTCCTGAATTTATTATTTTTACAATTTGTATCACAGTCTCAAAACGTGTGGACAAAGTATACATTAAAAAATTACTATAGCAATAAACTTCTGTTACTATTTATGTAAATCTGTAGGAATATAGGCCTATACTGGAGTCATATGATCATACATCTTGGCCATCTCATATACTTAAATCTATCGAGATAGATTTAAGTAGGAAACCCGGAATGTTTGCAAGATTCTAGATAACCTAGATACCTATAAGTCGACGTTGTGAGCACAAGAGCGGGCGCGAATTATTTCAATGTGTTTGTGAAGCCATTGTGACGAGTAATGAACCATCTAAAAATCACCCAAAAATGAATAAAGGACTGGAAAAGATTATCAGTAAAGATGCTAAGCATCCAAAAAGCTAATAAGTAAAGTCAGGGATTTAAGTAAAATCAGTAGTCTCAATAAAACGATTTTAAAGCGTGACAAGAGAGTAGTAAAAATGACTATAGTGAGAAAGACAATCAACAGGTCCATTTAAAATTATTTTTATAATTTAATTAAAAATAGATTATACAATTAGTTTAATATAAATATTTTACATATTCTTTAATGTGAGTTTAAAAATTAAAAATACGAGTACATAGGTGTTATAGGCGTTTGAGTGGTTTTAAATATCACTCACGTCATTTTTCTTTATCGAAACAGATGGAAATCTAATTTTACATTCAGGAGTAGAGAAACCAAACCCAGACTGAATTTGAGAAACCAAACAGAATTTAGAATTAACAAAACCTTTTGTCTACGTTCTTTACACTAAAAGTAATGAAAAATAAATTTTTGTCTCAAAGATCTTGAGCTACAGATGTGGAAAGGGGTATTGACAAAAAATATTTGCTAAAAGAATGCTTGACGTCACCAACGACAAGAATAAGAAACCAGAAACCTTCACATAGTGTTGAAATTTTGAAGGAAGTAAATAACTAAATATTTGTTTTTTGCTGTGGAACAATTAAAACGTTTTTCCCACTTAACGTGTTTTTACACGGTAAAAATCATGAGCTTTTCGGAAGAAATAGATTCTGTTTTAGAATTATGAGCTTATTTTATATTTGAATAATAAAACTTAATATTGTTTTCTTTTTTTTGCTGGCAAAAATAAAAAACTTTTTTTCCAAAAATAACTAATTATAAGCAATAGGTGCATAGTTTTGTCATCCTACTTTAAGACCAGAAATAGGAATAAAACAGAATTCGAGACGAATTTATAAAAGCAAAGCTAAACACTTTTACAAAAGTGTTAACATTTTGTACAGATTGTTTACTTGTTATTTAATTACGAAACCCAAGTACATATAGCATAAAATAAACTAAGATCCTTTACATAAATCGTGGTTAGGCCATAATATAAATTTTTTGTAGTAGTTTTATAAACTAAATTGGTTAGAATAAAAAAACTCATAAAAAATATGCCGGATATTTTATATGTTCTAAATACGATCCTAACGTAAAAACTAAATTCCTACTGTTATTATATAATAACTAAATGTAACCGGTGGAATAATATAGAGGAACTCTTACAGTTCTTAATAGAACAACCACACTAGCTGGCTTAGCTTGTTAGTTTAAAGCTTTCTTGACCATCTATATAAAGGCCGGTTTACAAGCTAAGTCTTAATGTACGTTTTGTTGGATAGGACAAATCTTATCCAATAAAACGTAGAGTGTGAACAGTAAAACGTACGTCTTGGCGAATCGAAATGAAATCCAAGTTCACATTGAAGAACTGATGGGCAAAGCATAATTTTGAAAGAACTGATAGGAGAAGACGTAACGTGTAAACTCATGTAAAGACAAGACGTCCTATCTTGGCTTAGTTCACGAGAGCCTCCACTCGAGTTAGCTTCCTTTCCCCCACAAAACCTAATAATGTCAGACAATTTTTGAATTCATTGAAATGTATAAACGTTTTCCGTGTTTGTGGCAAGTGAAAAATAAAGACTATAGTGATCGTAATGAAAAAAAAACGTCGAGTGTGATACATAAAATTATGTGTATTAAATTTTATGAAGCAATTGTCAGAAATATAGTTTTACAATCGCGCATCTGTCGGTTATGTTGAAATCACGATATCCTGCCACGGAACAGCACCTTCCTGATTAAAGTAGACTACTCACTAAACTTGTCTCTTACTGTCTTGGCACTGAGTAATACTCGTCCCATGTTGGCACGCTGTAGGTTGTGCACTATTTTCACATCTTTCAACCAACAGTACTTCGTTGTTGTCAATGTCCTTGCTGTTATGGGTTCCTGGGAGGCCATAAGTAGTAAGCTGGGAATTCCTACGTAAAAGGTGATGCAGGGTAATACAAGGCAAAACCCCGTTCTTTGTTTCTAAGTTTGACCTTCAAATTTATGGGTGTGCAAAAAATGCAAAATCTGGACGCTGAAATTCCAAATGAGTTCTCAACTACACGTCACGCTCTTGAGTTGAAAATCCTTCTATTCCTATTTAGAGACTCTCGGTTGTACAGTTTGACGAGTTTCGGCACTGCGAAAGCCTTATCACCCAAAAACACACATTCAAGAACCCGATCCGAATTCGGAATTTTCAGTTCATTGCAGTTCAACTTCTCGTAAAATGTGTGATTAATGATGCCACCATCAGAAACACGGCCATTTGTAAATTTTGGATTGGAACTGAAGTAGAAAGCGGAAGGAAAAATTAGTGTGTATACACTGGATAAAACGTACTACGCTTTTTATGCCCGACAAAACATACAATAAGGCGTAGCGTGTAAACCGCCTTAAAAATTTGTACGTTAATGATATAATGTATATTCTGCAAGACTTAGAATCTTGTTTGAGTCGACAAGTCTGAACATGTTACTAAAGGACGGGAACTTTCAAAATCCTACTGCTATTGCGTCATAAACAGATGAGATTAGATTTATTACATGTTAATATCTTTTCTGTAGGAAGACTGTAAAAGTTTGCTTAATATTTCCTTAAGTGATTAAGATAACAAAACCAATTTCCGTGAAATACTAGTCAAATGTGCAGTTTTTATAATAGCTAATTCATTATCCCATTAGTTAATGTCATGAACAGCGGATGTTGTGAATCACTTTGCGTACTGGCAATTAGGCAATAATCAGCCATCGCAACGTATCTTACATCCTCTCCCGAACCGATTCGGTTCTAAACTGTTGTGTCCATGTCTAAACGGGCGCACGTCCGAGATTCCCAGTGGCCCGCACGTACACTCTGGCACGTACATTTAATGAAGCATGCTCCAAGAGTGTGGGAATCGATACAAGTATTGTCACACAATACGACAACACACTTCCAACACAAAAACTTCATTCATTTTATCCTTCTGCGGTGTGGTCTGTGGTGCTTGTGGTCCTTTGTTCAGACGGTCGGTCCTCCATTATGCCGTAACCGCATTGGCTGAAGTATTTGGCCCAAGTTTATATCTGCTGGGAGCGTTTGTTTGCAACATAAATCCTTATGCTATGAAACTTGTCAAAACGGTTAATAATTTAGAGAATAATTTAATATTCTTTTCTTAATGATAGAATAAGTAAATTGATTTTTTTCATATAAAGCAAAATGCTACCCTTACAATATTTATTTCATTACTTGAAAAAATCTTGCTAAAGGTGAGAAAGTATATGTCTTAATGTGAATTAAAAAAATGCCTACGCTTTTTTTGGAGCAAGTAGTTAAGACTTAAAAAATTGTTTTTTTCTAGTTACTCACGAGTTTGCTAGAGAATTAACTTTATTTTTATTAAATAAACTTGACTCTTATTAATATTAGATGATTCAAAGTTGAACTTCCGCACTTGAGCTACTGGTTTTTCACCTCAGACCGAAACTAACCTATTGACCACAAACAAAAACACCCAATAAAACTTTGCTGAAAATCTCAAACCCACAAACCAAAACTACACAAACATAACATTAAATTTACAAATAATACATAAACAGAACAAAAATAACCAACGCTTTATAACCGAACAGTATGAAATTTACTCTACACACATTTTAAACTTCACCTAACACACATACTTAACACCCAATTACATTATATTATTCATACACTTTTCGACTTTATAACCCCCAAATACTCCTTAAAAATACACCTAATAGTCCTACCTACCTCACCTCCTCCATAACCTAAAATGTGAAAAAGGTCAGGTCTATGTTGATATAGGTCATATCTCCCTAAACGGCCGTATTCAATTATAAAAAAAGTAAGTGCTTTTATAGGGAAGTGTAACATATGTTGAAGTGTTTTTAGCTGATCCTTATTTAGAGTAGTTGGACTGAGTACGGACATCCAATTCTATTTCTATTTATACCTAAATACATTTATGGCAACAACAGTTCAAACACTTACTGAAGACATTTTTTGTTTATAAAATCAACAGATGATTTCTCTCGGTATCACGAAAATAAAGACCAGTGAAATAAACGGGCAGCGAAATAAGCGACCATTATAAATTTTTTACCTGGGCCTAGATTCATAATCTTCGGTGATATGAGCGACAAGTGAAATAAGCGACCAACCCAGAATTATAACTGCTCTGGGTTTGAGAGTGAACCACACACTTCGTAAGAGAGTTTGAACTGTTAGATTTTTTAAATATCGTTTTTCTGATTTCCATCACACTTCAACCACGTTTTGGACTGTGTAAATGATAGGCCTAGTTTATAAATTCTATCATTTAGGCGTGTTTAAAATCAGCTTTAAGATAGTTTCGTCAATGATTTTTTATATTTATGTTTTATAATTTTTTGTATCGTTTTATAGTATTTTATAATACTGTATTTTTTAAAAATATTTACAAAAGTTTATATTTATTTCTATATTTATCTATGTTTCTCTTTTTTATGATCGTCAACTAAATCCAGGTTTTGAAGGTAGGAGAGAGTTCAGAGACCTTCCTTTTTTCTTCATATTTCTTCATTGGTTTTTCAATATCCACTTTCTTATATTTTACCTTTCTTCGTTCTCCTTCCAAGTTTAACTGTAATGGGTTATGGAAGTGTAGCTTGGTTGTTTATTTCACGCATTCCGGATTCGGTATCACGTGGTTAAATGACCGTGGTAGCGGTAGGGGTAGTTTGGTCGCTTATTTCGCACATTCCGTGACGGTCGCTTATTTCACTGATCTCTTTTTTCATGCATTCTTGCTCCTACTTCTAAGCGTTACCTGGCGTCTATTGTCTTCGTCATGCCTAACCCTCTCTTTAGGACACCTTGCAAAAGCTTATTTCATACTACATTTTTTACTTTTTAATCTTTGTGGTCATCTCAGCTCTATAGCCTACTCGTATCTACTAAAATGTTAAAAATTATATTGGTATTTACTTTCCTCGTAGTAAAATATATGAATCTCAGAGAAGACTGTTCTTTTTAATGACATTAAAGGCAATCAGGAGGTCTTATAATGACCGGGTATTATTGTGAATATGGTTGGATTTAGTTAGGGAAAGGTTGAGGATGAAAGGGGATCATGCATTGCATGTGCAGGGTCGTGTGCTAAGGGCAACACGAATCATTGTCGCTGCGGCGTGCCTCAATATTGAACGTTTAAATTAAAAATAACCCTGAAATCACAAATTATTTGTGATTGTAGATAATGTTGTAGCTAGTTGTAAAATTGCTTAACTAGTTTCTGAAGAGAAGAGAGATCCGACGCTATATACTACTGTTCTGTATTTATTTTTACCCAGTGAGTAGATTTTTGTAACAACCAGTAAACTTCGTGTGGACTCATGCCCACAACCTAGGTCAGACTAAAGCTGTTAGTCTCTTAGTTATTTTAATAGTGTTAATATTTTTCTAATAATATTGTATCAAGTACAATAGCAAGTATAGCTCTCAGGTAGAAACTGTGTATTCCTCATCTAGGAAACATCAGGCAATGTCTTTATCCCTCATCGGGGCCATAAACCCGTTCCAACCCTAAAACAATCCTGTTAGCACGTTTCCGTGAACGCCCTATTTACATTTGTTAATATTTTTACTATTAAAAACTATTAATAAGTAAAACAAATAATAAGTCAACCCTATAAGTCAGTCGAAGTCCAAGGGTCAATGTTTTTGACTATTCGTTATCTCTTGAGTTAATAATTTTACTGAATGTAGGCCTATAACCAATTGAATTTGAAAACGATTTAAACCTAACCTACAAGTGAAGACGAAAACAGCTGTTGGTGCTAATCTACTCCATTATAAGTATCATTATTAACTTTCGGATATTTTCGGTACAATATTTTCTACGAAAATCTTCGGAAGTCTGACAAAATGTTCTGCATAGCCACCTTTTAACGTCATATTTCTACCGTGTTATTCCTGTCAGAAAAAGTGCTACGGGCGTGTAAAAACCTGTTATTTCAAGAATAATAATACTAACAATAAACTATAAAAAAGCAATAAAACTAGCAATAACTATAAAAAATATTTATAGAAAAGATATTACTCTGAACAGCAGTGACAGGTTTTCTCGCAAAAAATCGTTGAGAAGGGTTTTGCATCAAATCACTAAAAGCCTAAAAGTTGTTTAATTTTGGTAAGGAGGTAGTCTTTTCAAACTGAAAGAATTACCGACTTTCTTTGTTCATAGATACAATAGCGGTTTTCTAATAGTGTTTATTTTGCCCTCTTTCCTAGAACATTCAAGCGCAGTCTCATTTAGACTATAAAACTGAAGTAATTAAATTTGTCTATTACTTTAAATGCTTTACAAATAGATCATACCGTAATTTAAGTGAAAATATTAGTATTATTGATTACATCGAAAATTGAGTAATAAAAAATATCCATGCCAGAAATGTATTGTGGGTAGTTTAAATTATGCTTATTTAGGAAGTTTTAAACTGAAAATGATTTTTATAAACTTTTAGTATGTACCAAGGTCTATTTTACTTTTATTTTTATTTTGGCCAGTAAAAAAAATAAAAATTCTGTTTATGATGAAATGGTTCTGCTACGACTAGAAAGCACAAAACAAGTAATGTATAACTAAAATGATTTTTTTCTGAGTAAAATGTCAAATAACATTATAAGAAATTGTTTAAATATGAAATTATAATTTGGTCGTGTATCGAACAATCTATTTCGTCACAATCGGATTTTTAAAAATGACGTCACTTGATTTATTCAAAATATTATAAGCTGCCTTTATTCTCTCTCTCCCTTTCTCTCTCTCTCTCTCTCTCTCTCTGTCTTTCTTCTTACTTGCCTGTATTGTCACCCTTGTATACAATCTAACATGTAAGAATTACAATGGTATAAGATAAATGGCCTAGTAATTTGAAATCAAACTAAAGATAATATAATTTTAGAGATTCATATGGATTAATATCGTAAACTATAAAAGCGAATTTCAAGTAAAATGTAATTGTGGTTGGCGGTAAATTGGAAAAGACCAAATAAAGTAGGCTCGCGGTTGAGGTTTTCTAAGTTCTAATTTCATCCCATAACGCGTAATATGTTTTTTTTAGTACGAATTCAACCGCTAATTTGTATCATTAAGCTTCTCTCAGGTGTATTTTGAAAAGTTGTGCATTTCAAAGTACTAGATATTTTACCATTTTTGTAGTAGACGGACAGAATTGTTAGTAAAATAGATGAGTAGGTCCTAAGTTACAGATTTATATTAGCTTTAATAGGCTAATATAAAATAATTATTTGATTTTAATTATCAGTCTTAAAAAAAATATCATAAATTTTTACTTATATAATTCTCAAAAAGGATAAATTTAAATGGATCTGAAAAATTATCTATACTTACAAAAAACTTTTAAAAATTCAAAATATTTTTAAAAATAATTTTGTACTTACCTACTTTTGTTACTCTCTAAGAAAAATATTGTATAATTATAAATTATAAATTTTGTTTCAAGCGTATTTTATTTTACTTAGGCTTAAGTTCACTTGTAGCAATTTTTAAGAAAAGGAACAAGGAAAAGTAGAATTCAATTTTTTTAATACACTCACAGAATAGAACCTATGCTCTTAAGTAAACTTAGTACAAGTTATCGTCTGCGTTCTCATAAATCATGGGTTATGTTAGTTTAAGATAATGCAATATTTTTACCTAAATACAGTATTAAAAAGCAGACTAATTTTCGTTAGAAAAAAAATAATCTGGTTTTATTAGTCCAAACATGTCTGAGTGCTGTCAAAACATCAATCAGATGAAAATGGATCTACAGTTGGAGAGAAGAAACCAAAGGTAGAAACCTCTATGACATTCAAAAAGAACCAAATGATTTGGAAATATATCAAGGGGTTCCCAGATTTACAGCCGTCTTTGCAGCACGAGCAAGAATCGGACATATTGTGACTGAGACCTATCTCTTCAGATTTAATCTGAGTGAATCTCCACTCTGCCCTAACTGTAGAAAAGAGGAGGAGACTCTAGACCATATCCTCCTTCGATGCTCCTCACCAATTCCACCAAGAGCAGCTCTGCTGTCTGCTCTGAGAAGCCAGGGAAACATCAAAACAATATTGATCGATAAACAGTTTTGGACCTTGGCTGCAGTAACTTATTATGGACATCGGACCATCGGAGTCACATGACCCTGTACGTCCGCAGCAAGAAGTAAGAAGTCAGTTATTAGTCTAAACATTATTATTTTTTTTTTGGAATATCTTACACTAAATACTTTGGTAACTAAATTGCCAATAGCTCTTTAGTTCTTGCCTGGACATTGTCAATTACATGCATTTGATTAGAACTGGCATAACAACACTACACTGCACTAACTCAAATGAAATGGTTTTCTTCAATCTTCTAACTATTATGGTTATTGAGATATCGAATAGCCACTACAGTTGGATAAAGTGCAGTCTTTTTTCATGTTTCTTACCCTATCTTTTTTATTGGTCCTGTTACCGTAGTGATGTTCAGATCTGTGTGAATATCTTTGTTTTTCACATAACAAAGGGGACTAATCATATTTCTCATATTATACAGATTTTTGAACATCTGAAGAATGTCTTTGCTCATTCCCGTTTCGATATGCACTGGTTTAAGAATCTGATTGTAGCTTTTTATTTTATTATATAATGAGAGATTTAAATTTCTACCCAGGAGTCAGTAGTGTTTCCATCTTTGGCACCTAGGTTCATGCCTAGATATTTAGCATTATTTTCGTAATTCCGTTAACACCCTATAGCGGATCTTTCAATACCTTATTTGTGAAGTAGATATGTGCTTGGTTCACTTCATTCATCATTCCCTTCTAAGAGTTTGTTGTTCTCTGGACTTTATACGTATATGTATTTAAGTCGTTACCAGCTGCTAAGATTGGAGTGTCATCTGCAAACATTGTGATGACCACCTCTTGGGTGGTTGGAATATCACCGGTGTAATTAGGTAGAGTACTGGACCTAATACACTACCTTGGGGTACTCCTGCGTTGATTCCCTTAATTTCAAAATGTTCTTCTTCCCGTTTTAACCTGATTGTTCTGCCTGTTATATATGATTTTAACAATGAAACATACTATTTGAGAACATCTTATTTTATTTGTGGATTACGGCTTCATGCCATACTTTCTCCAAGATTTGAATCACAACTAGATATAGCGCAGTGCAAATCTGTTTATATTCTATGGCTCGTTCAATTTTATTCGTTATTCTATGACTTGATCTATAATAGAATGTTTTACTCTGAACCAAAACTGGTATTCTGGAGTTAAATAATTTTTATCTATGAATGGTTTAAGTCTTTTCAGTAAAACCTTTTCCATTAACTTGGAGTTTAACGATATTGGTCTGTATGACTTAATATCATTTGGTGATTTTCCAGGTTTTGGTAACATAACAAATTTTCTTACCTTATAGATATCTGGCATTTGTCTGAGTCTAAATACATTAATCAGAATAGTGAGCATGACTATTCCATTTCATGGGAGCTCTTTCAGCATTTGTCCGCTGTTCGGGGTTTTTGTCCGTATTAGTTCGGAGTTAAGATTTAGCCCAATTTCACCTGAAGGTGTATCGGTATTGTCAACCAAATATTAATTCTTAGTCATTAACTTTTGGTGAATATTTTTGGTAAGTGTTCTGTACTTTTCTGTTCCAACTTTTTTAATCATTTCGCGCTCAATGACCATTGTCTTTCATGATTTGAGGCATTGAAGTAATTACCAATTTGATTTTTCATAGTGCCTTCTCAAAGGGTATAACTTATGGTTATATCGTCCTTGTATCCATATTATCGAGATAGAAGATTACAGAAACATAATTGCGTGTTTAGAATTGCCTCTTTATTTTTTGACTTTTGTTGTTTAAGAGAATTTTGTCCCATGGATGTCTGGACTGCTGCCATTTTCTTGTCTTTCATTTTCTAAAACTAGTTTTATAAAATTATTTTTAACGGTCATTAATTGTAATATAAGAAAACACAATGCTAATGATACTAATTTAATTTGTTTTCAATATTAATACGTTAGTTAAAAAGTAAACAAGTAAAATAAGATATTTTAATAAGTATACCTGAATGAGAATTCTGGTATCTGTAAAACACAATTTTATTTTGCATAAAAGTTACAATTGTTATTATTGTTACATTTAAGTTATCTTTTACTATTCAATAACATTAGTTCTATTAGCTATATTTTTTAATTATTGATATAGTTTAGGAAATATGGTTTATAAACGAGGTTCACTGCAATTGTATATAATATAAATACAATAATATTTCTATATATTTGAGTACAGTTTTCTGCCATTCATAACGTTACAATACTATCCTCTGTTGACGCGTTTCGGAGTGACTCCATTTTCATAACTTAAATCGTACTGTTCGCCCAAACTTTATATACTGCGAACTCAAAGTCTGGGCGAACAGTACGATTTAAGTTATGAAAATGGAGTCACTTCGAAACGCATCAACAGAGCATAATATTGTAACGTCAGGAATGGCAGAAAACTGTACTCAAATATTTGTAACAGAAATGAAGATAAGTAGGCCTATATTAATAATTACAATAATATTTGCACAATATTAGAAAAATATGTAAAAAAATAAAAATATAACTGTACAACAATATTTGAAAGTGTTTCCGTGATGCACAAACACTCTTAAAGAAAAAAAATCATAAATAGAAATATCTAAAAATATCAATAGAAGGCTAGCGGCAAAGAGATGCCTATTTGAATCGTAAACTTTACAGTGATAGTTAGTGAAGGACATGATGGTATCGAAGAAGATGATCTGGAATCTTAGAGGAAGAAGTATGTAGGTATTGGGTTAAAGCCTTTTGGGACGGCGTTTATTTCATTAATGATGGATGATTTTGATGATGGAAGTTAGGTTCATTTAGGTATTATACTTTAAGCCACCTCCGTATATTTTACACTCTGAGTGTTCTCTAAATCACGACGCAAACCAAGGTGTAGCTCGTTTCACGCAAAGATCGTAAAAATCACAATTAAATCGTATTCCCCACGTGTCTACGTGCGCTCACAGAAACTCAACTTAATTACCGGCGATTTAAAATTCCTGAGGAACCGTCTTTCTTACCGAGATTAGAACGGACAATTGTCCATCAAGAGTCACGTATGTGCTGCAGTGGCGCCATCTATACTCACGTGCTCGACTCACTGTCCTGTACTGTGGTCCACATTCTAAGCGATTCCGTTATGGACTCTACAAGAACTATTTACATTCCGATACTGTCACCTTGCGATTCGTTATCGGTTGTGTGTATGTTGCAAAATTTTCTATTTAATATTATTTCTAAATATTATTTTAGTAAAGTAATAATCTTTTTATTGGCGTACAAAGTCATTATTTTTAAGAATCACTTATATTCAATAGTGCATCTAACTAAAGTGTGTAAATGGTTAATGCATACATTAAAGATGGTCTTTTATAACATGCACAGCATTATAAACGCAAATGGGTCGTTAAGATAACCCAATAATATATTAAGGAAATGTACATTAGAGTCCATAGTATCCCGTTATTAATGTAGCTGATAGCAAAAAGCAGATTTTCATCAGGCGGAAATGTTTACGCAAGTCTCGTGATCTGAGTTTTACATAATTTCACATTATCTTAATTACTGTTTATATTATTTCTAATTCGGGATAATTGTATTGTAACAGATTATCTTATTTAAGAAACAAAAGCTATGACGTCATTTACAACAATAGATAAACACTTCTTTTCTTTACGATTTACTCAGTAAGACTATTTTCTCTTGGAGCTTCTTTTATTTTCGTGTTTGTTTTGAGCACTCGAGAAATCTTTTACAATAACTCTTTCACATTAATACTATTTTGTTGCTTCCAGCTGTTTAATTTATTGCTAGTGCCGTTAAATGCTTGTATACTGTTTAATTTATTTTGGTTTGTTCATATGTGCCCATTTATATACTTTGATATTAGTAATTTCAATTCTGTTGCATAAATTGGAATCCTTTTTTCCCCGTGAGCCCAAATTTCACAACCTTAAATAAATCATGGACTTATAACTCAAAACTATTTCTAATGTATACAAGTAATTCTCCGTCTATCATTACAGTTTTACTAACACAGAGCTAAAACTCTAATAGTTAAAGTGCATAATATGAAACCATTTGGGACCAATTACGATAGGACTTATTTCAAGGCCGCCTTCTTTCTATTATCTCCAACTCTCCGAGGGTTAACAGCTCGCATAAAACCATCGCCTGAAAAAAAAAGACTACTGGCTGAAAATACGCCAGAGGAATACACTAAGGAATAAAAGACTAAATAAATGAAAACAAATGAAAAATTTATTTTTTGGCTAACAGATTATTGGTAGACCATATACTTAGGTGTGGTTATACTAACACAGTTATGAATTATTAATCAAATAGGGCCTAGATTAATTGGATACGAAAACAGAAAAGTGCAGTTAATTACAGTTTTTATCGAAGAATCACACGTATTAAAAGTAGAAGCGATTACTAATTTTCACCTTCTGTCCTAGTGTTTTCCTTTGGCAAAAATCCTAGATTATTAATGCAATTTGAACTCGATAACAAACCAACCTTTTAATCATTTAAATAAATCAATTTATTTATTTTCCGTCTCGAATTTTTAGCGTAAAAGTTCAAACTATAAATAGTTTACAAATCAGTGGTAACAGATTAAAAATAAACATAAAAGCATAACCATAAAACCTAACAGCCAAATATACGTATGAAATTCTTATTTCTAATTGCACCTAGTAATGCCAGCCCCAGGATGATTCAAACGATTTTGATTGAGTTTAAATTGTTGAACAAGAACATATTGAACACGTGATACAGTTTCTGCAATGAGAGTGGCTAAGTGAGATCGGCAACGTTCCCACTGCGGTTACATCTCAATGCGTTGCAAAATTCAATTTTCATGGAGAGGGGCGTAACCAGATCATAGGCCCAATGGTAATAATAGTCATGGTGTGATATTGAAGTGCGGTCGTCTGCGGTAGCCTTTCCGGCGCCATGGCAATGGCAAAATTATTGTTTAAAGTCAGTTTCTGTTTAATTAGATGCAATGCCTTCCACTCTGTAAATGTTTAATTTTAGAACAATACTTGATATTTTTCCACATTTAGTAGGTGGAAAAATATTTTATTCTATTCTACAAGTTTTTTTTTATAAAAAAAATAAAGTTTGCCTTTACGTGGTAGTTAAAGTATATATATTTTTAAAGCTCTCATGAAGTTGTAAAAGGCGAATGTTATAGAATATGGCAAGCCAATTGTACTCGTATTTATCTTTTCCCATTTTTCCATTTTTTAATAATAATAATTACAAAAATAGAACAAAAAAATGATGATATTTTTTAAAGTATTATGTTGAAATTCTCCTTACATTAGATTTATTGCTAAGTAAGAATAATGAGGAGACGTAAGCGACAAGCTATCAACTACTTCAACAAAGTGAGGCTTTGAACATAGGAAGATATTGACAACAGAAATAAATAAAAGGAAAACGAACAAGATACCGAATTTAAATGTAGATCAATTAAAAGCCTTCTAGTAAAATACGGGTTCTTGGTAGGGACATGGCTGGAATACATAAGAGGGATAAATTGACACCTGCTGCTAAGTTATTTTCACAACTTTATTAAAACACGACACTGGTGTGTAATGAAATACATGAATAGTCTTTTATTTCGGTAATGATAGTGTCGAAATGAAACAATAAATAGAAAAGAAATTGGTTTCTGGAAAAGATTGTTAGAAGGCTAAGTGCAAACTAAAATGTATGTAACGGATCTATTACAGATGTCGCCTATTCTACGTTTCCTATTTCGAATTTCATCTGCCAAACGTTATTGCCTTTTCTAGGTTTCTTTCAGTCATTGCTTCGTCGATGCCATCCCGCTAACTTCTTCGTGGGCGTTCTCTCTTTCTTTTCTCTTGGGGAATCTACTCTAATAACTTTCTGTTCCAACTGTCTTGTGCCATCCTCTTTACACGTCTAAACCATGCCAATTGCCTCCTCTTTATCTCCTCCTTTAACTTCCCTTATCTATTTCGTTAAAAATTTGTTCATTTTTGACTATTTCAAATCTCGATTTATCGCAGCTTCGTCGTAAATAGTTCATTTCCATCGACATTAATTTGTTTTATTAGCTTTGGTAACCCCTTATACCTCTGAAGCCAAGAGTGAAACGCTCTGAACAATATTTTTATAAACGCGTTTCTTTGTTTCTCTCGTCATTGTCTTTTTCCAAAGAAGAGAGTTTAAGGCTGGTGTCACTGCTTAGCTTCTGCTTATTCTTTCCCTGATTTCAGCCTCACTATCGCCTTTCTTATTAAAGATCACCCGTAGATATTTGAAAGTTTATACCTTATTTATTTCGCCAATTCTCTAAGCCCCTTTTGTTTTCCAAGCCAAGGTAGAAAATCACGTCTTTCCTCACCATTAGATATTCATATTTTGGAAGGTTCATTGTTAAGCATGCTGCCGTAATTGTAGGCCTGCACTGTAACTCATCTTTCAGTTTTCTTATCATATAGCTAAGATCTTGTCGGTCTTATTTTATTTTAAACTAAAAATAATTAAATAATATTTGTCTAGTACCCGGGAACAATGGATTGTTTTATATAGAAAAATGAGAGCGACGGACAATAAGAGATATCGAACTTGCAGACCTGTAATAGGGTTGCTTTTAAAATTGTGTAAGACTTGAAATTTTGTAAAATATTTTATGGTTATGGTACCCTACGCTTTTAGTTTTAATCATACAAAATTGAAATGATCTCGGACAATAGAAGAACATTATTTTAATCGAGACTGTATCTATTATACTTTAAAACCATTTCGAAATAGAAAGTTTTTGAAATTTATTTATTTTCACTGTTGTTTTAATGTTGTTAATTATATATATTTTTGTTATTGATTTAATATAGAGGACTATGCAAAGGGTTCAACCCAATAGTTTAAGTAAATTGGGGGGGGGGGTTATGGATTACAAGCTTTGAACCAAATTAGTTCAAAATTATAAAATTATATTTTATACATTTATTTTTAAATAAAGTTGTAATGTTTCTCAGTGTTGTAATTGCGATAAAAAACAGAGCTATATGCCTAATTGCGGATACGTAGCTTATCGGGAAGTTGCCAATTTCCGTTAAACTATTCTAATTTAGGTTGCCCTGGAATGGGTTTCTAATTTAGAACAAAACTTCCAGTCCACAGACAGACATCCTGCACGAGTTAAATAAAAGCATATAAAAGCCAAATCTATTTAACAAACGTATTTGGGTATATTAGAAGCAGTATATTCCCATAGTTAAATATTTTATTAGAGGGGAATCTGTTGAGAGGTTCTAATCAGCACGGAAATAAACTCAGGAGGGACGGACGAAGCGGAGGCAGTACAACAGTACATACAGTAAACAGGTTTACCTTCCGACAAAAAAAATATTCGCAATAATTATTTATTGTGGCCAAACATTAATTGTAGATACTAAAGATGTAAAACGGGCGAATTAAAAAATATAGATTTCTATAACACTAGAAAAAAAGGGACTAATAATAGCGCCACAGTTAGTAATAATGCCAGTTTTTAGGTACCCTGGAACAACACTCAAAATGGTGGTTTTTAATTTTACTGTTTTTAAACATTTCAAGCTGTAGGCATGATAATCTTCTACTTTTCCGCTAGGATTTAATTATTATCATAATTATCTGGCAATTTTAGCACTGTCACATTATTCGTCGACGCGTTTCGGAGAACCTTCATCAGTCAGAACGTTTTATGAACTCAGAGTTCATGTTGTTCGCAGAACTCAAAGTTCTGACTTTCGGATGGAGGTTCTCCGAAACGCCTCAACGAATAATGTGACAATTCTAGGATTACCAGATAATTATAATACTCAAAATAATAGTATGCTTGTGCTATAGGTTTTTCCGAGAATACGATATTGTTTTTTCAATATGTTAAGTAAAACATTTCACTTCACTTCACCATCACTTTGTGCTCCGGCTTCACCGTCACCCTTTCAATGTGGTGTCCCGGCTATCCCTGATGTACAGTACTGCTTGCTGATCCTTCAAAGTACATAACACTACCCTTCAGATCATCCAAAATACATTAACTAAAAATAATAATCTGTCCCATTATAATTATAAAATATTTTACCTTCCCTACCGCATGCATAACATTAACTTGTACGGCATCTAGCCGTAGACGTGCCTCAGTAACTGAAAAGGTCAATAGGAAGAATATTTCACACACAATACCAAGAACACTTGAACAAATTCATAATTCATAGCATGTATACTTTGTTGCACAATTTGTATAACATAGTATTTACATACATGTTTATATATAAGTCATTTCTAAAGGAATTAAAAACTGCTTCAGAAAGTAAAGAAGAGTTTATTTTTATCCAGTAAATAAATGAAGAGGAGCGGGTTATGTTTGAGGTAAAGTGGGCTATAATAAGAGTTCATTGGAAATAGACTTCGCCGCGAAGGACGTCTGAAGACAGTGATAGAAAGAAGAGTGAGGGCGCAAAGGCAGGTCACGACTATATTACGTCAAGCTGCTGTTGTGAAAGGCAAATCGTAAGTAGACGTGAAAAAA
Source organism: Prosapia bicincta (assembly GCA_036971475.1). Classification (NCBI taxonomy): domain Eukaryota; kingdom Metazoa; phylum Arthropoda; class Insecta; order Hemiptera; family Cercopidae; genus Prosapia; species Prosapia bicincta. Next base: position 350,872,771 of record JBAIZL010000001.1, read on the forward strand.
AGGCACAGAAGTTGTCCCATCTCCACCGAAACACAGTGAAAAATCAATAAGTCAGCTGTTTCTATGAGTATTGAAAAATAAACATGTATAGTGTTATTTAAAAAATTACACATTCTTTCCAATCAATTATATTTGTTAGATTAATACTAAGCAATAAGTTCGCCAAACAAGATGAAAAATTAAAGAAGAATATAAGTGATGGGGTTTCTATACGTTTACCTCTATAATATAAATATTGATTGCACCGGAAGTTATGTTTAACTGATACATTGTTGTAATTAAATTTGTGTTACTTAAAAAGCAATTGGTTTATATATAAAGCAATTAGATTGTTTTATATATAAAGTTATGTTAGCTATATATATATATATATGTATATATATGTATATATGTATATATGTATATATATATATATATATATATATATATATATATATATATATATGTATATATATATATATATATATATATATATATATATATATATATATATTTATATACATATACATATATATACGTAATGTATCCCTATTACTTTACAGTAGTTAAAAATATTAAATGTATATTTTAGAATCATAATTATTTTTCATGTTTAGAACATAGCAAAGTGTCCCAATAAACTTTATACTGATCTATACACTAGTAATGGATTCAAGGAAACTTAGCATAGAATCTTAATTATTATTGAAAATAATACTGTCGATAACTTTGATTCAGTTACACTTTTATCCGGCCATCGCAATATTGCAGAGAAAGTTAGATAGTATTCGAGGTATGAGGTGCAACTGTAAGATGGCGTGCTGCAAGAATGGAATTTATAACATCCGGCGAAGATGAACCTAGACACTAGACTCTGATCTCTGTTAACCTTATTAACTCTTAGCTTAGAGTAAGTGGGCGTCCTTATTTGTTTATCTACATTCTTGCGCAGCGACTTGTATTGTTGAATGGGCAAATATGTCGAGTGTTTATCAAATCGAAAGCTTCAGGTGTCTGGTGAAGTTTCATCTCTTTCTCCATATAAACAAAGCCAAGTTTGATTCTACTTTTAGAAGTAATTCAAGTAGAATCGTCTATTAAAAAAAAATATATATGGTAATAAATTGAAAACTTTAAGGTATACTTTAGTCTCTGCCTAGTGCTATTTTATTCGAGTTAAAATCATAGCTAGATTGAAATATAATTAGTTTTTAATTTCGTGTTCACATCTTTTTTTACATATCAGCAGTACATTCATATATTTTAAGGAATATTTTATCTGTTAAGATAAACTTATAACTTAATACCGACCTATTATAAAACTAATCGTGCGAGTCGGAAGTATATTCGGCCTAGATCACTAACTACTAACTCGATACCAGCAGACGAAGATGGTTCAGTCTATAGGCCTATATCAACTCAGTTGTGAACATTTAGGTCTAATACTTGTGGTCAAACCATAAATACCGTAAGAAAGCCCTCTATTTCTCCTAGACACCGACAATGATATAAAGACTACTATTATGATAGATCTCTGAGAATTCGTTGTAATTATTCGATTCGTAATTATTATTTTAGAAATAGTATGACATAAGTTTTATAAAAACCATCAATAATGTTGTAGTTTTACTTTAGGGATAAAATATAAGCAGTTTCAGTCGTTTATATTCGTCATGTTATTAAAGTTAACATCGATGATGATGTCTGTCGATTTACCAAAACAAGACAAAACATAATGTATTTCGTTTTACAGAATTAATATATCTTAAAGCCTAGGTCTAAATCTAGAAAATAAATTTCATAACTAATGTTTGTTAAATAATTAATATGTGCATAGCCAAAATGGCTTCTTTTCAAATTTAAGAAGTTGGAGGAGAGGTTTGAAGCATGTGTGATCTTTAACACTGGCTGCAAGGTACTGGATCAGGACTGTTGGTATGGTACTGCTATCAAGGTGTGTACCCATTGGGAGGACGGATAGACGATGGAATTATATATTGGGGAATAGACTGTCTTTATTTAAACGAAGGGGAAACAACTTTAAACAAAATATTAGATGTGCCTGACATTAAAAAAAAATATTTCACAGGAAATAGCCTAAGCTTGAAACTATATGACTTAAATGCTGTAATTTAAACAATTTAAACAACTTTACACAGTGAAAACAGTAATTGATTTGCTTGGTACTTAAAGTTTATTGCAAAGTAACTTATCCTAGAAAATAAAATTGTTTACAACTAATTTTTTAACCTGAAGGTGTGAGAAACTAAAATGGAGGAAGATTTCTGTGGGGTGTGTTTGGGATTTCCATGGATATCCAATAGGACGTTAGGTCAGGTCCGTTGATGAAGGGTAATAGAATTAGGTCCATTCTAATTACTTTGATCCCGGATGTGTAGATAGAGATGATGGGTGCTTTGAAGAATTGAGTTACAGTGAGGTATTCTGAGGCACATCTCAGTAATTTAGATTGGAATGATTCCAGGGTGTGGACGAGACTTCTTCGCAAAAGCTGTCTCCAGATTGGAACAGCTCAAGTCGTATAAGTAGAGAAGTATAAGAAGAGCAACTTTAGTCGTATTTTTTTATTGGGAACGTTTTCGTCTTACTCCTTTCTTCGAGAAGTTACTACAACCGCATCTGTTATCGTCAAGCATACATTGCTTTAAAATTTTTAAGTCGATGAATTAGTATTTTAAGTTTTCGGTATAGCATATTTTCATAGTTTTCAAACTTAATATCGCAAGAGGTACGAACCAAAAAGCATTTTTTATTCATACGTACAATGCCCCATTATGGTAGTCTCTTGATGAACGGTTGACTTGTTTGAAGTAGTTGACATTGTCAAAAGTGTTTTTATGCTCGTAGATTATATCTAGATAGGCTTTACAATATATGTTTATTATGTCTTAATCTACTAGATCCAGTTAATAGATATCCCTACTAACCTGGCTGAGAGTAGTTGCCCTTCAGATAAGCTCATGGTATGAATTTTACTCTATACTCAGAACCAATAAGTCATTTCGTGTTACCTAATTCCATCTAGTTTTCTTTGGCCTTTTTATTACAAAGAGGTGGAACTGATAGACCTTGATAAAGACTGGGGATACTTCAGGTACTCGGCCCTACACGTAAATATGCTGTACTCTGTAGCCTACAAGGGTGTTTTTCCCTACATAAAATCTACCTATACTTACAATCTTTTCCTAACCTTCATAGTCTACTTACCTGAGCGCCTTAAAGAAGTCATCTCAAGGAGCAAAAACAATATCTTCAATTGTGTAGTTGATTTAGGTTCTTTATTATTACGTATCCAATATGATATTGCTCGTGAAATTAAACACAGTATTTTATTTTTAAATATTACGAAATTAAACTTTCTTTGGTGAATTTTATATTAATTTATTCATTTTACCATTATAGTATCAAAAAATATTCATTACTATTAATAAAATATCTTAACCAAAAGTAATTAATTTTTTCTAATTCGTTTTTCCAGGGCCCATTTCTATATTTTATTTTTAACACTATAGTGCTCGAGATTAGTTGACATCGAAATTTTACTTCATTGAGTTTTTACTTGTAAGTTAGAACGATTAGTAGTTGTGTTTATTATTATTAATGTATATTTTGTTTTTGTTTATCGTCAGTCTGAATTTATTTAATATACCTCTTTGTGGTGTACAAGATACAAAGATGACTAAAAACCTCCAAAAGTAAAAGCTTTGACATATGAATGTGATTTTTAAATCATTTTAGATTTAAACAAATAATATGACCTTAAAAATGTTAATCACCCTTAACCTTAGATTTTCTGTCTTATTTTATTTCTTATCTTAGTAAGTATATATGTGGTAGCGAGTGGACACGTAAATAAAAAATCTTTAAGAAAGCGAGATTGACCGGTAGTGAAATCCTACCAACTTCAATATTTTAATCTTGTCTCTATTACAGTTGGCCCGCTTGTTAGTTGGACATTCCTACTTTTCTGGCTACGCCAACATTTATGCGGTTTTCTTTATAAAAAATAACTATAAAAATAACACACCAACTGGTAAAGCTATAAAAACAGAATACATAAAACAAAATAGTAGAAAAGATTGGAAACAAGCAAAACTAGTTAAATACCTCTGTTTAGTATTAATCTTCTTATAGTGTGTCAAATAACTTATTATTTTGCAAATGACTATTAACGCTGTTAAATTATTCTTTGAAAATAATGTAAGCTACATAATTATTTTCTAGTATTTATATTGTAATAACTAAATTTTATTTACTTTAATAGCAAATGTCATAGTATAGTTGTACATCAATATTTATCTTTTAAATTATTTTGCACTGACGAAATATTTCTTTGTGTTTTTGATAACATAATTTTGATTTTAGAGTTTAGATTTTTTTTGTTTTAAAAATGAATTTTCAAAAGTGATCATAAATATAAGATACATAGTAAGGCGATTAGATATTTATTTTGTGTTCAAGATAAGATTTCAATAAACCTAGGAAAAGAAACCTAGAAAAACATAAAACTAAAAAAGATTACATAAGATTTATGTTATTCTTTTAGTCTAACAGAGTTAAGATCAATAGTTTACAATGCCTATTATAATATATGTTTAATAATATATATTAATTTGTGATTACATAATTAATTTGTGCTCAAGATAAGATTTCAAATAATAAACTAAAAGAAATCTAGGCAAAATAATAAAATAATAATAAAAAAAAATTACGTAATATTTATGTTATTCTTTTGCTTAAGCTAATGGAATTCCAAGTTTAAGCCCCCTCACCGCGTCAAGGTGAGTGTCCACGAGGACATCCCAATAAAAACCAATCTTGAAATTCCTGGTTCACTCACAAAAGAAGATTCACCTCACCTACTAAAATCTGTCGCTATGGAATTGATAAACACCACATATAACAACTTTGTAAAAATCTACACAGATGGTTCCGTTGATAAAGAGAACCATAGGGGAGGTGCAGCTTTTCATTGTCCAGAATTAAACGAGGATTACTATGTGCCCTGCGATTCCTCTTCAAGTATGAATGCTGAATTGATGGCCTTAAATGCTGCTTTGGTTTTTAGCAATACTATGGATGCACAGAACATCTGCATTCTCACCGATTCCAGGTCGGCCCTTCAAGCCCTTCAAGTACAGCACACTACAGACTACCATTTTCGAACATCTGAAATAACTAAATTGTTAAAAAACTTAGAACAGAAAAATATTGTATTTCAATGGATCCCCAGTCATTGTGGTGTTCCTGGGAATGAGGAAGCTGACAGATCTGCCAAGGCGTCTTGCAACTTGTTTCCATCTCCTGAAAGTTGTTACTCCTTAACTAATTGCAAAGAGGCAGTTGATAAAGAATCTCACATCTGTTGGAGAAAGAAATGGAGAGAATGCAATACTGGGCGCGAATATTATTCATTACAAAAACAACCTAATGATCCAAAGATCTTCAAGTCATTATCACGTTCAGTGGCATCTTTTGCGGCACGAGCTCGTATGGGACACATTGTCACCAATACATATTTGAAAAGGTTTCATATTACTAACGACTCTATCTGTGGAGTGTGCAAGCAAGAAGAGGAAACATTAGAGCACATACTTTTGAAGTGTCCTGTAACAGCAGCAACAAGGAGTCCCTTGATAAAGCAACTAGGACGGGAATGTACCCTGGACAGAATCTTGAAAGAAAGTTGTTTCTGGCCATTGGCAGAGTGTGTGTATAGGAGACATCGAGCCATCGAGGCCAACCTTGGAAGCTCGTAATAAGAAGTAAGAAGTAAGTTTATGTTATTCTTTTATACCAACGCAGTTAGAACCAACAGTTTACAATTTTGGTTATAATATATGTTTTAATAATATTCTTTAGGTTATGATTTATGCTCTGCATTCTGTATTATTGCAATGAATTCATTAATTATTGTTGAGTTTAAAATTGTTTAAAATTCTGTTTGTGGTAGTGTTTTTTGGGATTGTTTGAAAAAAACATTTTTAAAATGGCTACATCCGACAACCGTAATATGAATCATTGTAATTTACTGCATTTCACAAGTAACTGAAAATGAATAAACCCAAAGCTCATTAAGACTTGTATCCGAGTGAGTGAAGCGCTCGCTGTAGCCTATTGGATGAGTGTTACGGAGATGGCTACAGCCGATGTTGAGCAGCACGACTCCGTGATCACAGATCTCACGCTCATCCCTCCCCCTCCCTTTAGTCGTGCGCTTAATTTACTGCCTTAATTAATGCTGCCGTACCCTGAGACTGACTAGCAAAATCCAAGGGCAAGCAGACACCTTGACTTGAGCTTTACTTTACTTTCAATGGATTCTTTGTCCTCTACGATATTTGCTAGCATCTTTAGTGTATAATGGTATATAATAATATTTTTTTTGTTGGATTTATCTACAGTCTTATGAAGCTGAAGTTGAATACGTTTTTCATTTTTGATAGTCTTCCATTATTTACTAATTATCCAACTACTAAAAATATCTGGTATTTGATTACATTAAATATTAGGCTCAATATTTGTAATTAACTGCCTATTTTAATTTATGTAGGCCTATGTGTCGAACGTCTTTTGACCAAATACAGTATGTAAAACAATGGTTGGAAATGGATTTGACAAATATCAATATTACGATCATTAATATCTTCTTATAATAAAAGTAATTGTGTCAGTATTTTTCATTCGGTTTTAAATCTTCCATGCAAGTCAGTCCTCATAGTTTTTAAAAGCTTTATTTTATTATTTATACAATCTGAATTCAATTGTTTATATTGTACAACTTACTTGTTACTCATATGTTTTCATACAAAATAGTTTTCAAAATTAGAAATATTTGGAAAGAGTTCTATTAAATATAAATCTCTATCTTCTATAGACAGACAGAATTCAAAGTTTTTGTTTAATTAAAGGCATAACTATTACTTACAAGTAATGTTTTTTTGTCACGGTGAATTTGTGTTTGATTACATTTCTACGTTGTGTGTACCACGTTGTGTGGTTGTTCAATATCCAGAGATTGTCTTTATTATTTGAATTTACAATGACCCATGCCGGCCATTAGGTTCATGTACCTTCTATGGCACACTCAAACCAAATCAAATTATTTTCAACGCTTGATAATATATGATTTTATGTTTGCAATAAGTAAGTTAAAAAAAAAACATTTCCGACGTATTTTTTTAAGAAAATTATATTTTTAAAAAAGAAACAATACCTAGGTACTGTTAAGGTAACAATTAGAGAAGCAAACAAAATATCAGTGACAAATACAGGTTTTAAAATATTCTTTCAATAAAACGGGTTTAAATAGAACGACACAAAATGCAGTCTAGTGCAAACAAAAAGGAAACCGTCTGTCTCATTGGGCGACATGAAAGAGATGAGGAGACAGGCATGATTACCTTTTGAATCTTATTAAAGTGTTTTCCTGCCTGATGATTCACTTAAACTCTACAAAGGAAGTCACATTGAACATAATGAAATTCACAAGCCAAGAATGTATTAATCATTCGTATGGTAAAGGTAAACAAAACAGTCCCTTCAAGTATAATATACAATTAAATCTGCATTTATGAGATACAATACGACAAATTACGAGGGATATCCACGCATTATAAAATTAGCCGGTATTTGTAAAGATATAATTGGTGTTTTAGGCTAACAAAAATAGCAAACATATTTCATATTATTTATTAATCTACACTATATAAATAAATGTCCAGAAAAAAAAGTAAAGAGAGAAAAATTGTTTTCCTTGAAATGAACCTTAAGGAAACAACGAAAAAATAATTCAAATTTTAAACGATAAATATAAATATATTTTTTAGAACTAAAGAAGAATTGACTTTTCGGTGTACACTTAAATGTCAAGATTTTTATATTGGAACAAATACCTTAAATTTTCACAAGATACCAGCAGGAAGTGGCTTAAAGTACAATGTAACTTATAAGAAGTATATATTTAAGTACTTTTTTCTACCTTTCCTAACATTAAAATATTTTCCCAGTTTGGGCGTTTCAAAATGACTGCATGTTTAAAACTTAAATCGTACTGCTAGAATTAAGTTTTGAAAATGGAGACATTCTGAAACGCGTCGAGAGAGGAAAATATTTTAATGTTAGGAAAGGCAGAAAAAAGCACTTAATTATATAGGGATATTCCTAACAGATATGAAGGCGAGTATATTAGGAACTATGAAAACTATTTATTTAACTGAATTCATTTATTTACAGAATGTTATCTCTTTTCTATTAGACATCATGCAACGCCTTCAAGAGAGCAACTGAATCACGTTTCACAGTTTCTATGGATGAACCGATTTTACCGGCATGATAACCAACAAGCACCCTAAGAATAGACTGTGTAATAGGTCTACTTTAACTCAGTTCAAATACTCTTCCTGGATATTCCATCCTAATGACAGATGTAGAGCCTTAGATAACTCGTTCTGGAGTTCAATAAAAATACAATTAAAAACACAAAATTTATAAACCATTTTCCATTTCATTCCATTTTGTCTGCATGACGTGTTCTCAGCAGTTCCTTAGATTAAGTGTTTTCTGGAAGGAACTAATTTACACAGTTCCTCTCTAGAAGCGCTCTATATTCCCTATACTCAGGACCAAACGTTCGTCTATAATTTGTTTGTTCGAACATTATTAGTAATTCTTTTATTTTTTTCAGAACTACCTTTAAGTTTACGTTTCTTCACGTAATATAATCATTGTATTGTGCATTTTATTCATTTCAGATTAATCTTCATTTTCCAAGTCACGTGAAAACTTGGAATCGAGTTATAGCAAGAGTGTTTCTCCCTTAAATCTATTCTTATGTCTTAGCGAAAATATTATTTATCTGTAAATATTCATCCTAAGTACTTACGAAGTATTTTTAATTTATCTTCTCGTTGCTCTTCCAAGTAATCAGTTACCGTTCTGTTATTACAATTATAATTTCTTGTTGTATAAAAAGTGGTTTCTGTACATTTCTATATTTCCTTTGGTGTTCTTAATGGTAGTTTGCTATTTCGTGGTTAGTCTATTCCCCTAGTCTATGCTAGTTAGTCTATGTTACACCTAAAAAAAATACAATTCTATATAATGCGTTTATCCACCAATGACTTGGACCGGTGGACTTCTTTTTCCACATAAACACTAATTTGTCTCCTTTAAATTTTATACATTTTACTTTATTGATTTTTATTATATTTTTCAATATATGATATAAATGGCGTGTTTCTAAACGTAAATGGTCTTTGTTTTGCATAATAATTGTACACGAAGCGTAAATGGTAATTGTTCTTCTACATACACTAATAATTGTCAACGAAGCGTAACTAGTACATACCCTAATAAATGTCCATAGAGCGTAATGGTAACTGTTCTTCTACATACACTAAAAACTGTCCAAGAAGCGTAAATGGTCAATATTCTTCTACATATACTAATAATTGTCCACAAAGCGTAAATAGTAACTGTTCTACTACATACACTAATAAATGTCCATAAATTGTAAATGGTAACTGTTCTTCTACATACACTACTAACTGTCCAAGAAGCGTAAATGGTCATTATTCTTCTACATACACTAATAATTGTCCATGAAGCGTAAATGGTAACGACTAATCTGCATAATTAATATCCACGAAGCTTAAATGATCATTATTCTTCTACGTATACTAATAATTGTCTTAGAGGCGTAAATTGTAATTGTTCTACTACACATAATTGTAAATGTCTTTGAATGTTTAAATGGTCATTGTTCTTCTTACATTTATTGTTCTAGAAACGTAAATTTTCATTGTTGTTCTGTATGTACTAACATTTATCCACAAACCGTCAAAGGTTTATTGCTCCTATGCATATGTTTTCGCAAGAAACGAAAATGATAACTGTTATTCTGCATAATAAATATCCAGGAAGCCTTAATGACCATTATTCATCTACATATACTAATAATTGTGTTAGAAGCATAAATTGTAATTGTTCTACTAACATACTGTCAATTGTCCTTTAAGCTCAAGAGGTCATTGTTTTTTCAACAATAGTTGTTTTGAAGCATAAGTGTTCATTGTTCTTCTATAGATACTAATAATTGTCTTAGAAGCATAAATTGTAATTATTCTACTAACCTACTATCAGTTGTACTTGAAGCATAAATGGTCATATAGTTTCTTTAACAATAATTGTTCCTTTAGTAGAAATGATTATGTTTTCTATATATATATATACATAGGAATTATGACCATTTATTAGTAATATATTAACCATTATGGTAAAATTTGTCTTAGAAGCGTAAATGGTAATTGTTCTTCTACATATATTACTAATGGTCCTTGCAGGTCAAATGGTCATTTTTCTTCTTACAATAATTGCTCATGAAGCATGAATGGTCATTGTTTTTCTTCCTGGTAGACTAACTATAACTATCCATGAAGCGTAAATGGTCATTGTTCTTCTGTATGTATTAATTGCTCATAACGCATGAATGGTCATTGTTCTTCTACAGGTAGACCAATAATAAATGTCCATGAACCGTGAATGGTCATTGTTCTTCTGTATGTATTAATTGTTTATGAACCATAAATGGACATTGTTCTTCTACAGGATGACTAATAATAACTGTCCATGAAGCATAAATGGTCATTGTTTTTCTGTATGTATTAATTGCTCATGAACCATACATGGCTATTTATCTTCTATAGGCAGACTAATAATAACTTCCATGAAGCGTAAATGATCATTGTTCTTCTGTACGTATTAATTGGTCATGAAGCATAAATGGCCATTGTTCTTCTACAGGCAGACTAATAATAACTGTCCATGAAGCATAAATGGTCATTGTTTTTCTGTACGTATTAATTGGTCATGAAGCATGACATTGTTCTTCTACAGGATGACTAATAATAACTGTCCATGAGGAATAAATGGCCATTGTTTTTCTACAGACGGGCTAATAATAAATGTCCATGAAGCATAAATGATCATTTTTTTGTATGTATTATTTGCTCATGAATCATAAAAGGCCATTGTTCTTCTGTATGTAATAATTGCTCATGAAGTATAAATGTCCATTGTTTTTCTATAGGAAGAATAGTAATAACTGTCCATGGAGCATAAATGGTCATTGTTTTTCTGTATGTATTAATTGCTTACGAACCATATACGGTAATTGTTCTTCTACAGGCATACTAATAATAACTGTCTATGAAACGTAAATGATCATTGTTCGGCTGTATGTATTAATTGCTCATGAAGCATAAATGGCCATTGTTCTTCTACAGGCAGACTAATAACTGTCCATGAAGCATAAATGGTTATTGTTTTTTGTGTGTATTAATTGCTCATGAAGCATAAATGGCCATTGTTTTCTACAGGCAGACTAATAATAACTGTCCATGAAGCGTAAATGGTTATTGTTTTTTGTGTGTATTAATTGCTCATGAAGCATAAATGGCCATTGTTCTTCTGCAGGCAGACTAATAATAACTGTCCATGAAGCATAAATGGTTATTGTTTTTTGTGTGTATTAATTGCTCATGAAGCATAAATGGCCATTGTTTTTCTACAGGCGGACTAATAATAACTGTCCATGAAGCGTAAATGATCATTGTTTTTCTGTATGTATTAATTGCTCATGAAGCATAAATGGCCATTGTTCTTCTGCAGGCAGACTAATAATAACTGTTCATGAAGCGAAAATGATCATTGTTCTTCTGTATGGATTAATTGTTCATGAACCATAGTTGGCCATTGTTCTTCTACAGGCAGACTAATAACTGTCCATGAAGCATAAATGGTTATTGTTTTTTGTGTGTATTAATTGCTCATGAAGCATAAATGGCCATTGTTTTTCTACAGGCGGACTAATAATAACTGTCCATGAAGCGTGAATGATCATTGTTTTTCTGTATGTATTAATTGCTCATGAAGCATAAATGGCCATTGTTCTTCTGCAGGCAGACTAATAATAACTGTCCATGAAGCGTAAATGATCATTGTTCTTCTGTATGGATTAATTGTTCATGAACCACAGTTGGCCATTGTTCTTCAACAGGTAGACTTATAATAACTGACCATGAAGCGTAAATGGTCATTGTTTTTTTTTATATAGTGATGATTGATTTTGAAGGGTAAATGGTAATCTTTCTTTTGCACACACTAGTAATTGTCCATGAAGAGTAAATATCATGGGTTTTTTGCATAGTATTGTCCATGAAACCTAAGGTGTTGAAGAACATGTTTTGAGAAGTTAGTTTAATAAAGAGATGCCTTCTGATTATTTATATATCTGCAATATATTGCATACGTTAAAAAGAAACGGTTATAAATTCAAAAGTCTAAACCTTTATAAGGAGAGATCTTCCTAAAGAACTAATATTTAATGTAGAGAGAAGAACGTTCAGAAGTTTTGTTACATTCTTACAGTATAAACGTATACTTTATCATTTCCTTTCTGTATGAATGCTTTAATGGCTAGAGTAAATTATTTACATAGATTGCGAAATAGTTTTATTCAGAAGGATAGGCAAAGAGTTGTATCAAACAAAACATCAGAAGAACAATATAGTGGGACAAGGACTTAATTATTTTGACAGCATAGATCTTAACTTCAAAGAGTCTAGTGTTATCAAAAATTTCCATCAGTTGCTCCCATTGCTAACTTACACATGTTGTTTGGGATGCTTTGTGTGGGACACACTTGTCCGTTCCTGTTCCGTCGTAAAGACAGAAACGTAACAACTGAAGAAAACAGAAATTATACACTTGAAAGACAGATGAAGAATAAAAGGAAACAGATAAGAATAGACCGGATTTTTTTTCGCCGGAAGTAAATAGTTGACTTAATGTACGTAAATAGGAAAAGAAAATGCAAGTAAATAAAAAAAATACTAAACATTTTATTCAATAAGATATTATGAGCTGTGAAAAATGTTCACTCTGTAATTAACAATCGTGGCTGCCGTTACAGGTCTTAAAGAGCATTAGTGAATACATTGAAGCGCGAAAAAAGCAATTTCATTGCAAACAATGGGGGTAATTCACACACGTAAGTAGCCTGTGAACTTGAACATTGTTCGAAGTTATGAGAACCGCGGTCATTGCTCGTGCAATCGGATAACGCGGAAAAGTAAAAGCGATATCTGTATTAGAGACTGGTAACCTTTAGGGTTAATGCGGAGTGCATCGCTCTCTTATGGCCATAAGACGTTCCCGCACTCATTCATAAGTTTAACTTGAAACAAATTCAAATTTATGGTAACTTTTATATGGAACTTTTTGATATGGAAAACTAGATGTCTATAAATGCTTTAGATAATATTTGTTTTGGGTGCTTAAAATTAGGGGAAATTATAGATTTTATATCAACAAATGTTTGGGTGTTGACACATGTAAGTGATGATTTTAATACAGTGGTTGTAAACTGTATGTAGTAGTATTAGATAGGAGTTCAAAGCAATGAATGAATAACAAACATACATATATGTCTAATTCAAAATATATAAAATAATACAATATCTTTTAAACTTTTATTGTTTGTTGAATATTTTATTCTATAATTGTACTATAAGTGTTGTAAAATTGAGTTTTAAAAAATTAAACAATTCTCTATTGGTCACAATTTAATTCAGTTCATGGAAGTTTTATACACCAACAAAAGCATTATTGATTACATTTTAACATTAATTGACAGTGTCTTGATCTTATAATTTAAGAATATAATGAAAAACATATCGATACATAACGTTTTATATCGCAGTAAAATATATTTATTGACGTATCCTTGTCTTATTTGAGACACTAATTAAGATCGAAATTTAAATTTGGCATTTCGTGAACGTGGTCGATTTAGAAAATTAAGTTGATTATTAAACATCAATTGATAGTGTAGACGACTTAGTGGAATATTCTGTAAGAGAGAATTCATTTTAAAATGATGTAAACGGTACGTCTTAGATAACTCACTATTCAAATGTTCGTAATAAACGAAACAGTTTTACTGAATCAACAGATTATGTAGAACAATTTCGAATTAATTCTATTTTTTGTTTGTTAATAAAAAGTCAGGACTTGTATGGCAGGTGTTTTTCCAGTTTTTACTCATATTTCAATTAAACTAAATTTTTGGATGAGAATAAGCTTTAAAATAATGCATTAAACAAAATTTTTACACTTTGTTGAACTTTAAAAAAAAAAAAATATTTTAGTTGAAAATGCTAAACTGATCAGCAACATTTTATATACCAAATTGAGTAGCGGTTTGAAGCCTAGTAAAGGCCACACTATCTTTTTTGAATATTGTTGTACAAGTAAGGCAGAATTATTCTACTGATTCAAACAATGCCACTGTATAAGAAGCAACATTATTAAATGTTACTTTAATTTTTACTGAGTGATATCTTCTTTTTCATATTCTTTCTTCCTTTCACCGTCTCTTAAAAAATATCCCTAGACAGACCAATTTTCATAGATGCTAAGGCAATAATTTTTCCCTTCTAATTCAGTTAAAAAAAATTCCCCAGCTATTTAAAAAAAATTGAAACACAGGGGTATCCCTCTGAATTTTTTTCAAAACGTTTCCAGCCGTTTCTCCTCTTTGATGTGAATTGAGATTTAGCGCCTTACAATCCAATCCTCCTCAGGTCATTTCCCAAAATCGCCATAAGGTTTTTATGGTTGTAATCTTAATAATCGTAATCCCTAAAAAGCAAATCCTTCATAGTACTTTTTATTATCCTCTTGTCCTTAAAATCAGCACTGTCTTATAACCAATAGCAAGGTTTTATTAACTTAGAACCCAACCAACACCGTACGTAGCGAATGACAAATTTCAAGGTAAATTAAAACATTTCTAGTCAAGGAGAAAATAAATAATTATTAAATAAGTGAAAATAGTAAAAAATTATATGTAACACTTTAATAATACTAATCTCTCTAAATCTTTTAATGTTTCGATAGATATAGAAATGATCTTATGCCTCTGTTTCCAAATTCAAGGCACAAGTAAATCTGTATTTTCAAAATATGTGGTAATTGTTATAAATTATGAATAATTTTAAAATAATATTAAATACTCCATAAGAAATAATAATATGCGTATATTGACAATTAGAAATATAACTCGGAGAAAATAATCTCATATATGTAGAACTGGAGCTGGTAAATAGTATAGAAATTATACCTTTCTAAAAGTACAGAAATTAGAAACGTGTTAATTTTAAAATATAATATTATACTCAGGTTGATAAATGACGCATAAATAGATGACCTACTAAGAGTATCAATGCTAGTTTTACTTGATTAAATATTTCAGTAATGCACTTAGAATTAAATAAGGAGATTATGTAATCTCCTTAAGGTAGAATGAAGTGGGAAGGGACCTTAGATGTAGAAAATAATCTTGAACAACCCCTCTTAAATAAAGCACGTTTGAGTGGTGAAAGGATTAAAAAACTACAGATCTTTTACGGTTTAGCTATTAGGAGAAATACCCAGAGTGACATACAGGAAGCAATATGGGCTACATTTTTCCACGTATAGTCTACAAATGAAAAACCAACGCAACTTTGCCCCAAAGAAGCCAATACCTGGTGTAAATTCCATAAAGCTGAAATGCAAAACTCTGAATATGAGCATAAAAATCATTTCCACATACCTGAGGTTATTATGTTAGCAGTCTAGCCTATTTTTACATCGTTGTCTGACACCACACTTTTAGAAAAATGTTTATAAAAAAAAACACTAATTGTTACTCACTACAATTTTTTGTAACCACTAATTTTACTAATTGACATAACTCCGTCGTGTTTGGACTAGTTTTTCATGAAATCACACGTAGACATCAAAACTGTAATACAAAATTAAAAAATACGCTTACTTTTATGTGATAATATTTTGGAGTGGAGTGCTTTTTACGCCTCATTAGCGCGGGCGGCCGGCCGCCGAGCGCCTGACCCAAGCTATTGTTGGGAGCTCGGGCGGTGACTTAATCTTTTACCCGCCTTCCCAAAATGGATAGACTATAAAGGAAAAGGCCCAAAATCCTAACGAGTCATTGAACAATGTGATTTGGGCTCGTATTCCAAAACGAACTTTTGTGTTGCTTCCTGTCCTTGAGTTTGGAGAATATGAAGCTGTTTCTTCTTTCAATGAAGGATGCATTTCCCAAGGTAAAAGTCGTGGAAGAAGTGAAATGGGTTGGAGGCTGGAAGAAACATTGTTCTGGCGATGAAGCGGCTCGACAAAGAACCCATGAGGAACGGAGAAAGAGCGGCTGTAGAACTTCAGAAGAACATCAGGCAGTCAAGAAATCTCCAGAAAAGGAATCTAGAAGACCTTTAAGAAGCAGAGGAAGATAACCATCTTTACAGGTGCCGGGGGACATTAATTTGTAAGTATTAAAATATATTTGTTTCAATGGATATTCGTTGTTTTCCGAAAACCGTTGTTTTCAAATACTTAGAGGGCACATAACATAATAACTATTAGAACTAAAGCTTTCATACTTGAAACACAGATAGGTAGAACATATATCTAGTTCCTTACAGAAGCTTTAAAAAAAATATTAATTTTTAACAAAAATAGAGTATAATAAATTTGAAATATAGGAGCAAAAAATAATGTTTTTCAAAAGAAAATCTAAACTTTTTTGGTTTTTGGTTAATTTAGAAATTGATGTGTAAGGAACTAGATATTTGAATTATCTTTACAAATAAAAAAAATAAAGTTCTATCTTTAACCGTTCATGAGATATATGTTATTTAGTTAACATGATCGATTTATGGGATTTCGGTTGCCCTTAAGGTAGAATGAAGTGGGAAGGACCTTAGATGCAGAAAATAATTTTGAATTAAATGTAAAGAAATTGGGATAAAAATTAACTATAAAACTACCACCCTCGCTGGTGTATCTAAAATTAAATTGCTGTAATGTGTAATATCAAGTGTCTGAAGATAGCAATTAATAAAAGAAGAAACACAATAAAAACAAAAGAAAACAGCTATGGGGCTAAAACTGTATTTGAATAAACAACTTCGTTACATTGTTCCAATTAGTTAAGTCATTATTTGGCAAGCATATATTAATTTATAAATAGCTTGCCTTTACACGGGTGCGTTATGACGAACAAACAAATAAATAGATTTCAAACACTGGTAAATGGTTCTTCTGTTAACGTAATATGTTAGTTTTGTTCTTAAATAGTGCATTGTATTGATAGTATGTTACGAATAAATATTGACTATGGTAAAAGACGTCAGTATATTTACCTAATTACATTGCTGTAGGCTGTAAAATATCACGGGTGTTTAAAAATAAAGCCTTAAACGATGATGGCACTGAATTGAGCTGTTAGCCACCTTGAACGTCCGGCATCACGTCATTATTTGATCATTACTGCTCTGGCTGTGATCTTTATGATCTTGGCACCTGCGAATCCGATTGCTGGCGTAGGCTCTTGTACTAATGTGTTTAATAAATACGCAAGGTTAAGTACTTCTACAAGCTATTAGTTTCTAGCCAGTGGTAGTAAAAACTGCTCGATACTAGCGTAGTCTGTTTGTTGATTATTCATTTACGGTAGAGACGTAATTATGCATCGGTAATATTTAACTGCTTTTTCACACCATTTACGTATTAAATACAATAATAATAGATTTACAACCTCAAGTAATAAACATACAAATACAGCATATCTATCTTTAATACAAAACACGTAAACTTTCCTTGAAAGAGTATTAGAGATGTTAGAAATACAGCAAAATATAGGGAGAACCAACTGTGCTGAATAGAATACAGTCAGGCTTACAGAGTAAATTGCAAGGCTTAAGTTACCCAACCTAAATTATTTATTATTTTAACATATTACTATCATAATAATAAAATAAATAAATATGACGCTTGTGTATTAAACAATAATCGGAACTCATAAAATTATGTTTAATCGACTAATTATAAAACTTCTAGAGGAATGTCATTTGTGGTGTTTCAGCTACACATTTTCTATTTATCATCTTAATAAAAAAACAGATGCCAAAAACAATTGATTTAACTGGTTACAAAGGTAGATTTTGGGCAAAGACCTTTGTCAAATCATAAAATAAACGACAAAAGAAACTCCTCTAAAAACTGTAAATATTTTTCACTTTTAAATTTCGACGGCAGTGTGATCATCGTTAGGGGATTACAGCTCCAGCTTAGAATTACGAATAATTTTACGAGAAAAAATTGATACCTATCGGTACTTCCTATGACTTAGTTTTCCCTAGTGAAAGTCAGAGAATCCTTTAATGTTTACCATAATAAAACAATTATTTAGAGAATTTATAATTTAAATCATAACTCACAGTCATTAATTTTTATTACTAAAGCTTTTCAATGACAAAGTCATCATCATAATCAGTGATTACAGCTAAAATATCTAAACTATAATTTTATTGTCTTAAATATTCTCACTGATGGTGATGGTATTGAAATACGTTTGAGATATAAATTACTGAATGCGAGCTGGTGCTCGAAATTATTTAGTTATTCTTTGCTCACAAGCGATGCTCAAAATATTTTGTGTATTATTTATGTAATTTAAAATTCTACACTTATCCATTAACGAATTTCCTGTATTCGTAATCACATGAAAAATCAGGTTTCAAATATCGAGACACGAGTTCATTATAGTAGTTCAATTTGAGTTGGATCTTGAGAGCACATGTGTAACGATTATGAGATTCGATAGTTGTATCTATATCATTATTCACGTAGAATTAGGATAAATACTTTTCTTCTATTTGTTCTGATCGATTTTTCTATTGCAATCATGCATTTCAGGCGATGTTACCCTAAATGTGTTTTTTCAAACACAAAGGTACGTAGTCAGTCACTTGCTATTTTGTGTGTATATTATATTAAAATTAACATGAAATTTAATTCCATTATGATTTTTCTTTGGCCTCTACCGTTATTGTATTCTTAAAAATTATCGAAAGCTAATTGACTGGTGATATATTTTAATTGTAAAAAATGTGTTTGAAACTCTTAGTTATGGAAGACAAAAGTAATGTATGGATTTAGTTTTAAAGATAATTTGTTTAATAATCTTTGCTTTTATGAAAGATTGAACCTGTAACCTCTTACGTAATAGACAAATCCTATGAGCAAAGGAACAACGATATATGTGACCTAGAAAAGAGCTATAAAATTAGAAACTCCTAATTAAAACTTATATTGACAAAGATTATCTAAATATCTCTGTTACGTTCAAGTAAAGATACTTTTTACTTGCTTGAAAATATACAGAGTTATTCCAAATACGGCTTTTTAATCTCGCTACTAACCCAAAGACACACACTAGCCAGAATTGTTCCCACTCTTTTAAAACTTTATCCTCCCTTATTTTAACCTCGCTACTAACCCAAAAACACACACTAGTCAAGATTGTTCCCACTCTTCTAAAACTTTATCCTTCCTTATTTTAATCTCGCTACTAACAAAAAGACACACACTGGCCAAAATGGTTCCCATTTATTTAAAATTTTATCCTCCCTTATTTTAATCTCGCTACTAACCCAAAGACACACATTAGCCAAAATTGTTCCCACTCTTCTAAAACTTTATCTTCCCTTACTTTAATCTCGCTATTAACCCAAAGACACACACTAGCCAAAATTGTTCCCACTCTTTTAAAATTCTATCTTCCCTTATACCTATCTATTAGTTCCTACTCAGCTTACACACAAACAAGAAGTTCCACTCATCGACAGAACGCTACAGTATTGTACCTCTAAATTCTAAGTAACAAAGCATCCATAAACATCTTAAATTCCAATTAAATCTTAAAAACGAATAAAATGTAACGTTACAATTCGAATTAAAATATAAAATTAATTACAGGTACTATTAAATTATTCTAATTAGACAATAAAGATGCAATTCAAGAGCGATAAAATTAATAGATTCTCAAGAATTCAATTCAATTCAGTGCATAATGCTCTCATTTGAATGCAAGCGACCGCTACAGTAGCGCTACTGATGCAGAACTAGAGAAGCACGCGACATCATTTCTATTTCTTCTTATCCAGTAATTGTCTTTTAGAAGGTTGTAACTGATCGCTGCTCACTCAATCTCACGTAGACAAGGGACGTTGCTAAAAAAACCCGACACCGATAAATGGAATCATGGAGGCTATTGTGGTGTCATCATCCTGATGTCAATCTGAAATTACATGTAACAATTGTTCCGTTGTTAAAAACATTTCGGTTATTTGGCAAATAATTTAAAATAAAAAACGCGGCAGAAATATTTTGTAGTAAAATACTGAGCGGTGAAATAAAAATATTAACGGCTCATATACAAATATAACTACTTCTTTATTTTGTGTTAGAAAAGAGGTTAAACAAATGTAATTAAGTAATATTGAACTATAAAAAATGACATTCTGATGGATATAGTTGATTAAACTTCAGCCAACCAGAGTAAATTCAACCTAATCCTAATGAATCAATAAAAGATTTAAATAATAGTATAAATCGAATTGATGGTACGATTAGGCTATAGCTAGGATGTGATCCTTCTGCTAGGATGGGTTTATTTCGGGTCTGTCGGGGAATCAAAAATAATTGAAGATAGGGATTTTCAATCGGTAAATATCCCGTATGAGAACTAATAGACCGTAGTGTTAAATAGGTTATTCAGTAAATAATCTGAAATACATTAAACCTTCCTATTATAGATATATGAAATTTACGTTTTTTTCCAAAACTAAACCGTTATGACTTGTTTATATAATCTCTTAGTGTACTTTAAAAACAATTTAAAAAACAATAAATTAATCTGCTGAAAAGTGTAAAGATAATCAATGTCAAATTTCTATCCGAATTTTCATTACATTAGTTTTTAAATAGAACCTATTTAGCCAGTTAAGGGGTTTGATATATAAAATTGCCTCTTACACTATTTGGAATTCATGTACTAATAGTTTTAATTATTTTGCAAAACTCCCCTTGTGCTATTACTGAATAACTGTATAAAACAACCGTGGCGTAATGTTTAGTAATAAATAATAAATAAGTTTACAATAAATAAATATTATTAAATAACGTTTTAAATAAAAGAAAAACTCATTTGTGGCACTCATTTTTGCTAGATTACTTCTCTCTTCTTCACTTTAGGGGTTTCATTTCCCATGTCCTACTTCAAGTCTACTTAGCGTTCAATTGATTAAAAGATGGATTGATTTTAACTCAGGGCTACTCCGTGGTTCATTGGTTTCCTCAAGAACTAATGCAAATACCAGTGAGCTACGTATTTCTAAAATCTCCTGAAACAATTGTTTCTATGTTGATTCATGAAAACATTTAAAATTATTCCAGAAAGTTTTAAAACAATATCACACCTCTACAAGGAAATAATTTTGTAAACACAACACATAAGTGTATTCTCATTTTACATAGCTAATGTGTAAAGTTAATTACTTTTATTAAAGATAATTTACAGACTATAATAACATAAATGATATTATTAATGTTTATGTTGTACATTTCCAGCTTGTAAGTAAGGTTTGTAAGTTGAAGATAAACTAAATTTGTCACAAATATGCTAAAATTTACTTCAGTTTAGTTTTTATACGACAACAAAATATCGAAATCTTGTTGCTGTTCATGACGAGCTGGTTGTTAATTACTTATTACACTTTTGCTATTACTTGTGACCAGACTTTTTGTTAACTAAAAGTTGTTAAATTGTTAACTTACACTTGGAGGAAACGTTTTCGTCTTACGACTTCTTCAGCCTCGTATTTTTGCCGCTAGGAATGCTGCAGTTGTGCTTCCTCGGTACCATTTTTTTTTAAAGTTAGAAGTGATGTGATGGAAGAGTATGAGTGATCTGTGCTGTGTTTGTTCATTTAAGATGTCATTTTTATGTGTGTTGCTATGTCTATATATTTCATACTGTTCTAGTTGTTTAATTTATGGCCTTTGTTGCATGTGTGGAGGATGCTCATGTTATTTTCCATACTTTTGCATGAGTGTTTAGTGTCCATGAGGTGATTGTCGAAGGTGGATTCAATAGTAGTGTGCAGTGCGCTTTTGTGTTCTTTATATCTTTCGGCGAAAGATCTACCTGTATGTCCAATATGAAACTAATTGCAGTTGTTGCATTTTAGTTTGTATACTCCTGGGTTATTGTATGTGTTGGTATCGTTATTAATGCTGTGCCTGATAGCCGTTTGGCTTTTATTTGTTGTTCTGTAAGCTACATTGTATCCTGTTTTTTTGAATTTGTGTTCTATTTTATTTGTGAGTTTGTTTATGTATGTGAGGGTGATGAATTTGTTTGTGTTTGTGTTTTTGTTGTTTGTGTTGTTGTTACTGTTCTTGTTGAGTATTTTTCTGTGTAGTTTTAGTTAACAAAAGTCTGGTCGCAAGTAATAGCAAAAGTGTAATAAGACAACAAATTATAAATGAACCGCTTTCGTATCATATTTTGCACTTTCAAGAGCATTTAACAGGAGTCCTTTAAAATACCAAAAGAGAGAAACTTCTCTTCAGTTTTGAGACCGTAATCTTAGTTCTCCAATATTTCTTTCTGGTTCACTTCTGATAGCCTAACTTACAATAAATTAGGGTTATACAAGTCACTATAACTATTGTCACTTTTAAGATAATAGACGTTCTAAAATGAGCCCTTTATTAGAAATACTTTAATTTTACATTCCCCAAGTGTCAATTATTAGTGTTTTCCAAAAGATTCCACATACATATATGGACTAAATACAAAAGACGATTTCATTTAGTAACCAATGTATTTTAAGTAATTGTTAATCTGATTAGGTAAATATTTTTTACTAAAAGTAAAAAATAAACAATGATTAACAATTGCTTAAGGAAGAAAACATCCACAACCCCGCCCCATTTCAATTTATATTTAAAATGTATTCTCCAAATAGTAATGTAACAAATTCTTATAGCCTTGACAAATTAGGTTAGTTATTTTTAAATATTTACTCGAAAAATAGGAGAGTTGCACGTTAAAACGTAACAGTTTAAGAGAGTTGGCGCAATATTTGCGCACCGTTCCGGCAGCTATTAGGAGTTGATTGGCCTGGGAATATCTTCACGTTAAAGATGTCACACAAGGCTATTGTTCAGTAAGGAATGAAAGGTGCCAAGCATTCTGCCCGGCTTTAATTGGCACTTTCACAATCACGGCTCCACGCTTCTCAAACTAGAGTTAATTGCTTCCAATAATGCATAACTTATCTGGCTAATGAACCGAGCAATCATTCATTAAGATCGATTAACGGTCTTTGCTATCGATTGTATAGTAAAATGTTCCAGGGTGTTTATTTTTATAACAGCCTTAGTAGATGATCTGTTATAAAAACTAACAAATTAAAAGATGTTTTTTAAAATGATTATAAAATGTGGGCCACCATCAACTGTATTAGGGATAAAGTTGGAGACAAATATTTAATCAATTCTGATTCCCAAGGGAATTAGCTTCTTAGATATATTTATGTAGCATTTAGCGAATTTGTCAAGCTTGCAATTAATAAATTATATCTTTTTAACGCTATTAAACTGCCACTGGTCTTTATGCAATATGTATTTGAAGATGCAGTATTACACATTCGTTTCATGAGGAAATATGTTTAAAACATATACACCTCATTAAATTCAAAAAACTTTGTTTTATGATAGTAACATTTTCATACAGAACTATTTAAGGCAAAAGTTTTTTTTTAACTTAAGACCATTGCTACGAGAATGAATAATTTTAAAAATAGTCTATTTTATCCTGAGGGACAGTATAAAGGGAAATGAATCTTATTGAAATATGCTTTTAAAGGTTCCATTTTATACATTTGATATGATTAAATAGAAAGCCAGGCTTTGTTATTTTGTTAAAATATTTGATATTTTCTGGAAAGTAGTTGATTTATGAACGATGGAGTAGTTGAAAAAACGATTGATGAATATTTCCTA
The DNA here is from genome assembly GCA_036971475.1 of Prosapia bicincta. NCBI lineage: Eukaryota > Metazoa > Arthropoda > Insecta > Hemiptera > Cercopidae > Prosapia > Prosapia bicincta. The sequence continues at coordinate 350,896,753 of JBAIZL010000001.1, forward strand.
TGGATTTTTTATGTTCTGCAAGGACTTTTTTATACACTTGGAGGCACTAATATTTAGAGCTATTGACGGAAAGGCTATGACCATCAGAAGTGTAGCCTATATCACACGAAAATATGTATTTAACAAATACCAATTTCCTTATAGTTTGATTGTTTGCAGAATATATTAATGCTATACCTTAATCTATATTTAAATTAGTTGTTAAAAATGTAAATAATATAATTTTATTTTTTATTATACCTTTACCTATTTAAATTTTACAATTGACTATATTTTACTTTTAAATTTATTACTCCACTTAAAACAAAATTGAAAAATAGGCTGTTAGTTGTTGTAAAACAAGAAAATTATTTTTGAAAATGTGTATAAACTGTACTTTACATTTTACCTTATTACCAACAAAACATATGTTTAACTTACTACATAACTGCATTAGGAAGAAAGATAACTTTTGAGTAATAAAACAGTTGTTTCATGGTACGTTATTACAAAATTTAATTAAATTTACTCCATCTATAAGAAAATGCATTTCACAATTACTTAAACATAGCCTCCAAACATCCTCTAAAACTCTAAGAGAAAGGAAATACGGTGTTAACTCTAACTACAGCCATCGGGAATCTTTGGGACAATTCATTGATACGCATCTTCGTGAACATTCAGTGTAGTCGTCATGTTCTACCTATTCACAATATTCAGTTGTTGTTTTTTTTTTATTCAGAGTCATAAAGAACTTTTACTTCAACGGAATAAGGAAAGGTATTTTTGACATAAATAATTCAAAAGAAGCAAGATAATTATTCTATAGTACTGGGTGTAATAGAACTTTGAATCAGATGGAGGGGGGGTCATTTACAGAAAGTAGACCTGCACTCTACTGGGGTAATGTAATATGTTAATTTGCTATTCTCCTTAAATATGTGTCCTACAGTGTGTTGCATCTATAGGCGTTATGTCTATAGTGTGTGCTAGATTGTTCTACTGAGATACTTCGAGAGATGTTACACCCTAATGCTGATGTCTGCCTAACCTCCAGTTATTCATAGCGGACAGGTTTGGTTAATCTTCAATAAAATACCTGAATTGTAGTAAATTCAAGAAATAATATTTTTTTACGATTATTTATACTCTTTGATTCTAACGTGACAGATAGTCCCTATTATTGGCCATTTTCACATGGTGATGATACTTTTTCTGACGGACCTTAAATGAGAATCCATAATTACTCGTATTATAAACATATTTTACAACTAAACGTAAAGGTTGTTACTATATACTGCTTGAACTGTTAAATTTGAAAGTAAGAGCAATCTGTTCCACATATCTAGAGCACACTCAAGTGTTTAATGAGTAATATCTTACTCGAATTTCCACCGGCTGTAAAATGAGTTAATTGAACGAAAAGTGTTTTTAACGACTCAATTACTTTGCCCAATACAATGCCTCGTAAATTACATCCTAGTGTGTTTAGGATGTGATGATTGGCTTCATTAGGTAGAGTTGGCATGCTATTGCGGAAGATGTGAGTGTCGGCTGTTACGTCTATAGTGTGGAAGATACTTCTTTTGATGCGTTTTGAAAAATTTCGGTTTTATTAAATTAAAATTACTTCCAGATACTTTCCCCTAGTTTTATTTTCAATAAGTTTTATTGTTATTTACATAATTTTTATTGATCTTCCTTTTTTTGATTCATAACATTTAATATTTTGTTAATCACTTAAACAATAGTTTATGACTATCCGAACTTTGAATTTAGTAAATTTGTTAAAACTTACTGAGACAGAACGTTTTCGATCGCTATGTGCCGATCTTCACCAGTGTCTTCTGCTTGGAGATATTGGGTCAAGCGGTGACGGTTTTAAAGGTAGGTTTTCGATAGTATCAAAGAGTATGTGTGATTTGTATTGTGTTTGTTCATTTAATATGTTTGTATTTTTTTGTTTTTATGTGTCTGTAAGTTTCATATTGTTCTAGTGCGTTGGAATGTGGCCCTTTTTTGTTGATGTGTAGGATTTCTAGGTTATGGTAAATGTCTGTTTATTTGTGTCCTGTATCTTTTATGTGGTTGTAAAATGTTGAGTTGGTGTTCTGTTTGTGTTCCTTGACTCTTTGTTTAAAGCTGCGACCTGTTTGTCCAATGTATAATTTGTTACATTCGTCGCAGTTCAGTTTGTATACGCCTGGTGCTTGTAGTTTTTCCTTGTTGTTGGTGTTGTGTTGTATTTTGTATTATAGCTTGTTATTAGTTTTGTATGCTATTTTGTATCCTATTTTTTGAAATTTGCGGGCTATTTTGTTAGTTGTTTTGTTTATGAATGGTAAGGTGATGTATTTGTTTTCCCTGTCTGTAGTGTTAGTTTTAGAGTGTTTTTGTATATTGTGCCATAGTTGGTCTATTATTGTGGTGTTGTATCCATTTGTGTATGCTAAATATTTAATTGTGTCTAGTTCTTTGTTTATGTTTTCTGTGGTCATTGGGACTTCTTTAAGTCTATGGAGCATGGATCTGAAGGCTGTGTGTTTATGTTGGATAGGGTGGTTTGAGGTGTTTTGGATAAGTGTGTCTGTCGTTATGGGTTTCCTGTAAATGTTGAAGCTGTGTTTTTGTGTGTGGCTTTTTGTGATGGTTAGGTCGAGGAAGTTTAGGGATCGGTTGGTTTCAATTTCTGAAGTGAAGTGGAGTTTTGGGTGTATTTTAATAGTGTAGGTAAGGAGCTGTTCGCATTGACGGGAGTTGCCTCTGTATAGTGTTATAATATCATCGACGTATCTGTGCCAGTATAATTTTGTGTGCGTGTGTATTGTTTGTGAGTATTTTGGTGTTTTCTATGTGTTGTAGAAATAATATTTTGTGTAAAATAACTGGTACATAAGTTAGGTTTAGCAGAATCCGATTTTAAAGAAATAACATTCTCGTTTATTTAGGCACTTAAATATGGTTGTTATGGAAACCATGTAGTTGTTAAACGAGTTAATAAATATTTTCATACCTCCTACATTTTTCCTTTTCCTACTGGACATTTGATTGTTAAATGTAAAGACTTTGGTGTTTATAGTAAAACCGTATCAGGCTTGATGAGGGCAAGCAACAAGTTGCCGAAACGTAATTTGAATAAATATTTATTGAATCATATTCAAGGAGATTTTCCTTCATAGATTATTTTTCTCGTTTCGTGATACGCTCGATTTGTTTTCATTAAAATACTTGGTATCGGTATTTCACAATGCTCTGTTAGCCATTGCTATTCATTTTCAACATAAATAAAAAACATGGGATAATTTCTGAGAAAACACGACGTTAGTCTAAACATTCTTGGTTAAAAAAAAGGATTTAGCCCTACTTTTATACTGATAAGGGGGAGTAAGTTGTGTATACCTTCTTAAAACCGCGTTGTAGGGTAGATCAACATTTTATGCTATCCTGCAAACTTGGGCAACTATAGTTAATTATCCTGCACAAGTAGAATTTATATTTTTCGTCTTTACCTTCGCGATACTTAGCTATTACCAAAGCTGTTCTGATTTTATTTGCAGTAGATCTGAATTGTCGATCGAAACTATCTACTCAATAAAGCCTGTGTAACTCCTCCGCCGGGTTCCTGTCACTGTATTCTTGAATGCCCAGCTGAAGAATCCTATATTCATTTACGGTGACTCATATGATAACTAAAGAATTTCAGCTGTCTCCTGCTTACCATAACTTCTATAGCCTCTTACAAACCCGAAACGTTACTTTTCCCTTGTTGTCATATTCTTTCCAGATATTCTAGGATACGTCAAACGTGTTAGATTTTAAAGGGTTTAAATGTTTTTATTAGAGCTTCTTGATTTATGGGATAAGGATTGACAAGTTTACAAGTCCTTTCACGCTTGAGAAGAAGCAACAGCCAGACCTTTTCGTAAATACTAGAACTTTCTAGAAGTGAAGTGGTTAGAAATTACGAAAAACGTCTAGAAGTGGCAAGTTAATAAATAAAGTTATTATTACGAGTGAAGGCAGACAAGTGTTTATAATGTAGTGAAGAGAGTAAAAGCCTTAATGACAGTTAAGTGCGTGTTAGGGGACTATAAGCGAACTCAGTTGTTAATTTTAGACCTAGATAAAACAGTGTTTGGAAGCTTTTATCAAAGATTAGTGGGAAAACAATATTAGCCATAAAACGTAGGCCTACGTAGGCATATGTATTAATAAGTAGCATTTTACTCTAAAATAGTCTGAAATCCCTCAAGATCGTAACAATATTTTCTAATAGTCGGCTCAAGAGTAGGCTTTATGTTTTTCACTAAAGTGTGTGCTCATATGTTAACCTACTTCTCTAATAATTGTTGGCTCTTTATCGATTTACTTTAATGCACGGAATATTGTGTTGATATATCAGTTGCTTTTTGCAATAATCAACACTAATAGATTTTTTACAACTAAGGGGCTATTTGGAATTTATCGGGTACGTGGATTGTATGGCGATTCGTGTTTTATTTGTAATATTTTATTGTACGCTGTCAAACAGGTTTTGTAGTCGCCTCAGCGGCGGCCAATAATTTTAATCAGAAATAGAAAGTTAATAGACAGGAAAATATGCTATTATAGAAGTTCTTTTGAAAACATTCACTGGAAAAATGTTAACAAGATTTTTCTAATGTGTTAGTTTAAGACTGTGTGCTTACGAACATTTTTTAATGAAACATGTGTAACTAATAATGACTACCCTGGTTTTGGGTATGAAAGTTTAAGTCAAACGTTAAGCTGAAATGTTTTTTTGACCAATATTGTCTATTTTTGTTAATTTATGTTCATTTTTTTGATTTACCGTTTGTAAACCAACCAACTACTTAATCGTAAAAATACGTTAAATAATATTGACAAATTTTTATTTGGTCATTTTACTTGGATAATTATTTAAAGAGGTAGCCTACAAAGTGATAATTTTGTTGTTTGCAAGGAACGTGTAACAACAAATACACTTGCAATGAAGAGGGAGTAGCTTGAAAAGCAATAAAAAAAATATTATTTTGCAAAATTTAACAATCACAATAATAATTAAAATTAGGAAATACAAAATTATGCGTATCTATTCAACAGTATTAACATCAGAGGCAATGTTGGCATGACTTCATGATGAAGGTGTTAATGAAATATACATACAATGATTTCGTTCTGAATAAAAACTATGTGATTTTTTTATTGGTTTGTTAAGTTGTACTTTACCTGTTCGAACTTACTTCATGCCATAACACTTACTTTTAATTTATAAGGAATATTATTGAACAGAGAGAAGAAAAATGACTAAACCGTTATAAGATTAGCGTGACAGTGGCTACTGCTACGCCCTTATGAGCCTTATGTTCACATGAAGTAACGGCAAAGAAAGCATTTAAAAAAATAAATGTATGGTTTTAAACACATAAGGCAAATTACTATATATAAGTGATGTTTACGACATAAAAAATATAGTTTACTAGAAGTAACAATACGACTAGGAGGCGAAGCTAGATAGAGGCCTGTCTATATCATCCTAGAAGTGTTTGTGAAAGTAATTTTGCAATCAGTTTTAAAACTTATCAATACAAGCAATCAAATTGTTAAAAAAAATTGGTATTATAGATTATCCTCGTATGTTGAAATGAAAAGTTCAACCCGGGTAAACCTTACGAACACGGGCAAATTAATAAAACCGGGAGCATCAAAATGAGAAATCATAAAAACCCAAAATAACTTTACTCACGTTTTTTTTATAAAACGGAACACTTCATATTATACCTTTAGCTACTTTCCAATATATTTGCTTCGTATTAGGTTTGGTTTTCATAGAAGTAAAGTAAATATTCCTAACGTATGCTAACCGTTTGATGTGTAAAGTGGACACCATCTTGTGAAAATCTGAACGGAGCACGTCACGTACAGTATACTGCGGACCTCTTGGGCTTGAGAGGTAACACGAGATTTCTCTTGTACCATTACTACTTCGTAAAACAAGTTACGTATTCAGAATATTCTATACAATAACAACTTCTGCATCCGATATGTCTATACATATTTGAAGATTATTATATCATAACGAAGCTAATTTATCTAATGTCGATCGTCTCGCTCAAGTCAGTGGTGTACAGTTCTTATTATGTTTGTAGAAATGTATTCATACTAAACGTCTACCTCCCGTCTCGCCTACTGCGATCTCTCAAGACCAAGTGCACGGTTACGTGGACCGTACTATACGTTGTTAGATTATTGGTATAAGACGGAAGTCATTTCACACAGTAACAGTTCATCTTACAATAATATACTTTATTTCATAATTTTCCCCTAAAACAAATCTAACGTAACCGCATACATGTAGCTATAATGTTATGTATCGTAACATAGAACTTTGTTTTATAAAGAATCATGGAGTGTATGTTTATATAAACCTTATTTTGTGTTTTCATAATGACGTTATTTTTGTTTTGATTGTCAAACTTTTCATTTTTGGGTTGTAGAGTCAATTTATTTTTGTATTATTCCTGAGGGCTTCATAACGTTCGGTAAAACGTTCATTACAATATATTTAGTTAGGAATATCCAATAAGTACGATTTTTTTTATTACATGCAAACTAGTAAAATTCCAATGATGTTATTTTGAAGAATCAAAAACAAAACACTTCCTTTTTGCAACAGGTGCCAGAGATTTTGCTATTTTTAAGCTGTACATTTTACTCATGGTATATTTAATAGTGGAAAGAAAATGTTTTATTATTCCATAAATTTTTGTGAAATAAATACATTTAAAATCATAGTAAAAATTGAATATTTTTTTTATATCAATATTTGTTAAACGCAGTTACTTTTACATTGGTCCAATTTGATAAAATTGACCTCTCTATTCAAATTAGCATTTTCCCACGGTTGATGAAGTCATAATAACTTCGAAACCGTCAGCAACACAGCTGCCTACACTAAACATGGTAGTTACAGCAGGTAACTGCAAGATATTGGACAAGAATGTGGAAAGTTAACGATAACGACGCGTAACGTCCTGATGAGGTGACGTAGCAATATCCAGTCTCTCCTGATTACGGAGACTTTGTGTAAGCCTATGAGACTGTCTCTAGCAAGATGCATTGTCTCTTTGAGCGATGCGAAAGTCCCTTCTCTGAATTCTGTTGCTGTTTTTGAAGAAAACATTTTCCCATAACTTTTGAATTTAGGTTAAATATTACTTTTAATAAAAATATTTATTTGGAATGAGTTTGTTAAAATTAAAATAAAATCACTATGACTGTTAAAATCTAAATTGGTGTGGAATAAAGAGAGTTGTATTTTTTACGACCAACCATTATGACGATTCAGAAAGTGGATCATAAATACCTTTTAAAGACAATCTAAAAGGAAAACAAATGGAAGAAAAAAGAAAATATATTTATACAAATCAAACCTATTGATATAGGACTAAATTTTTGAATCATGGAAAGTAGTAAAAATCTAGAATTTCATAATTCAAATCAATAATAAAATCTGATATTTAAATGAGATTTTGATTACAAGGTATCCCTAGAAAAATTAGATTATTTACATCTTTATTTGAGCAAATTCGTAAGGTTACTATTAATACAAAAATGTTTAATAATTTAAAAAATAATTTATATAATTTTTACATTACAAACTAATGGTAAAAAACGAACTCCTTATTAACCGTTCCGAAAATAGTTAAAAAGCCGTTAAAATATAAATTAGTTTTAGTTTTAAGGCGAACCGCCAGTATGAGTATTTTAGTCTATGACTAAGACGAGAGAGAGAGAGAGAGATAATTAAAGTAGGATTAATTGAATCATAATTTATATAAACCTATTGTTAAGTATTATAAGTGTACTATTTTTAAAATAATAAAATCTTCAATGAACGATTTTTACCCTGAGGTTATAGAAGAACAAGCTCATAAATTTAGATTAAAAAAATCACTATTTGGAAAACAAGTAATACAAAAAAAAACCTAAAATTAAGTCATTTCCTTTGAGATCACAAATACGTTTTATTTTAGTTACTTTAAATTTTTGATTACAATTAATATAAATATGTATTTACCTGTGACCGAATTCCAATATTAGGTGGGAAAATAGAAAGAGAATATCCTTGCAAAATTCCGTTTCCCTCTCTGCACAGTTTATGGTGTTGGACTATTATTTTTGTTTGTTACTATTTATTCGTTCTAATTTTTTTAAGTTTTTAATTCATAAAGCTGATGGCGGTCAATAATTTCTCATTTAATCCATTTCTTATAATGCTTCTTTATTGCAAGAAACCTTTCTTTTATAATTTCATAAACATCTTAAGTAACTAATTTGTTTGTTTAAGAAAGTTGGGTCATTGATAAAGTGTTGGATTTCAAACATGGGGTCATTCCGTTCGATTCCTATCATAACATTTTTTAAATTTAACTAATGAATAAATATTTGAAAAATTATATTAACATCAATTGTCATCCACTATAATATATATATATATATATATATATATATATATATATATATATATATATATATATATATAGTAAACTCCCGATTATCCGTGGAATAGGGTGGCTCGGCAACGCCGGATAACGAATTCCCCGGATAATCCGCTATGAACAAAGAATACGCAAAACGATCGATAATCGATTATTATACCATAAATTACACAAATAATGACCCCGGTTAATGCAATTCACAAATAATCTTCAGAGGACAAAATAAATAGACTACATAAAATAATTTAAAATGTTGATGTATTATAACATGTACATTTATAAGTCTAACTATTTACAATACGTACATAAGTATATGTCAAAAGTAAGTATGTATGTACATATTTAATTTCCTTTACAAATAATACAAAAAAAATCTGTCACTTTCGTTTGTATTTTTTGTGAGCATTGATTTTAGCTTTAATGTGAGATATAACCATTTTGTCGCACAGTGTTTACTTGTGTTACAAAGCCATAAAGATCGATAACGTATATGACAGACATGGATAATGCATATGTCACGTCCTAGATTATTTATAGCCGAGATTAGCTGACATTTGCTTACAATCTTATGATACGCATTAGGTTTACGGGCGTCCAAGCATTTTGTCATTGTCTCTTATATACAGTAGTCTGCTAGCCCTTTTATTTTGCTGGCCCGCGTCGGGATGCTTCCCTTTCAATGTAAAAATTAGTACATACATATTTACATGTCTATTCCCTCATCTTAACTTCTATTAAGCCTTATATGTATTTACGCCGTAATTCACCGTTTGGAAATTTAAACACATGAATCTGATTGGAATAAAAACTGGATATATGAAAAAAAATAGCAGACCCCGGATAATCCGCAAACCGGTTAAACCGCTCACGTATAATCGGGAGTTTTATATTGTATATATATATATATATATATATGTGTGTGTGTGTGTGTGTGTGTGTGTGTGTGTGTGTGTGTGTGTGTGTGTGTGTGTGTGTGTGTGTGTGTGTGTGTGTGTGTGTGTGTGTGTGTGTGTGTGTGTGTGTGTGTGTGTGTGTGTGTGTGTGTGTGTGTGTGTGTGTGTGTGTGTGTGTGTGTGTGTGTGTGTGTGTGTGTGTGTGTGTGTAAGGACAGTGTGACCTAATAGAAGGAATTGGAAAACGGGTGGTGAATATGTTATAAATAACAAAAGTACCCTCTAATAACAATATTCTTTTAACTAAAATTATTAATTTATGTACAATTTATTTCCAAAGCAACTTACCTCAGAGGTATAAGAACAAAACAAAAACATTCAGAAATTAAGTATTTTTTATCATCTCTGAGTATCATTGCTTTGTAACGGAAATTACAAAAGCCTAACAAAAAAGGTATTCTAGTCAGTGAGTGTTTATGTACTTTGCCCAGTCAAAGAATTTGTGTATGTTTTACGTTGTTTCGATTCATGTAATGTTTCAAAATATACGAAAGATGTAGTGATCTTATCGGTTTCAACCATGATTGACGAAAGACAAGTATACCAAGGAAGTAGTGGTATTCGCCACGGCTTACAAAAGACAAGTATTGCTCCTGCAGTCTTTCATTAAGAAAGTCCTGGGAACACTTGACTTCCTGGATTTTATGTCCTGAACTTCCTTCTAGATTCGTTATCTCTGATCGTTATTGAATCGAGTTCCGGATCATCTGTGAGCAAATCGTGTTTCCGTTATGGTGTCTAACTTTATCTTAATCTCATTGTAAACCCTGCTTTAACATCTGTTTTTGCTTTTACATCTGTACTTAGCAACATTAATTACTTCTGAAATTCCTGTATTATACGCCTATAGTAGTGTTATTTAGGCCTAACGGATGGAAAACGGAAAAATTCCAAGTATTTAAACCTTACTTCGTAAAAAACTATCTAAAACTTTTAATTATACTTATTATTGTACTTTATTTAGCTAAAGTTTCAATTACTATTTTATATAAGTTTTTTTTAAATTCCTTCTATGTATTCCTTCCTCGCAATGCCTTCCATATATTACCCCACACTCTCCTGATATATATCTTGTATAAACTTTCAATCGTTAATACAATTATTACGACTTAAATACGTTTGAGCGATCAAGTTCAAATACATTTCTTTTAACCTATATTGGATGACGATTGATGGTAATACAGTTTTTCAAATATTATTTCAATAATTAAATTATAAAAGTTTAAGGGGCTTATGAGGGACTCAAACTGAGCATCAATCTGGTTGTCGAAATCCACTGCACAACCTTAAATTGTTGCTATGGTTACCACACAATATCATAAATAATGCTATACAATTAAAAATGAATGAAAAAAGTAAAACACACAAACAAATTGGATTAACGGTATTGAACCTTGCTTCACAAACGTACAATCCGAAATGAAACTATATAACACAATGCAAGCGACAAAGAAAGCAAATAAATAGAATTTATATATATATACATATTTATACTAATTGGAATTATAAAATAAAAAGAAACTAAAATAATTTTTTTAATTTCAGTAGAAATTAACTTTAAAACAAAATTATATATTACTTTTTCACTATTATTATTTAGTAATTAATTGTGATACGTTTAATAATTTTCTATTCACAGGGTGTTTGTTATGAGTAATGTTTACTCGAACAATTCAATATTTTTATCATTATTATGGAGCAAAAAGTGATGAATTTATAATAAATGACATACAAAAAATCTAACAACAATAACACTTTACTAAGCTTATGTACATTAAGGTGTCTCTTGCAACGACGTGTCTTGCAATGCAACCTGTTCTATAGATGCAAACAACATGCATACCAAGGAAATGTATGTATAGGCCTACTCAAAATCATTATTTTGTGCAGCAGTGGACTGGTAAGTAACTAAACACACAAAAATGCTCAATAACCAAAATGAATATAACTTATTTACTCTAACACTTGATGAACAAAGTAACCATCTCACAAGTTGGCCTACTATATCTTCAGAGTATTATATGGTATGATATTATATCAGGCCCTGTATATGGTTACATTATAACTTAAATGTACATAAAATGTTATAATAAATAAATACATTTTATTGTGTAAATATAAAGCTGGTTGAATATCGAACCAAAAGTTTATTTATTTAGTGCAACGTACCGGCATCTAATTTGTTGCCCTTATCAAGCCTGTAGTGCTATGAAAAAAGTCCTTACATTTAGAGTTCAAATGAATGATTAGGCAAAACATCAAACTCCTACCCTTACCACAAATTTTCTCTAAGTTATAGATAGCTCTGCTGACTAGTCTTTCTGAATTACTGAGTAAATTTTTGGTTTAATGTTATGTCTCCTCACATTACTCATTTGAACTCTAAATGTAAAAACTTTGTTTTTCATAGCACTAAAGGCTTGATAAGGGCAGCAGTTATTTTTCGAAACGTTGCATTAAATAAATAAACTTTTGGTTACATATTAAATCGGTTTATGATTTATTCAATAGTTATCTCGAGTCGAAATTTTATTGTTCTTATTGAGTATTTATTTGTTTTTTTGTTAATAAGGCAAATATATAAAAAGGTTATACAGAGGTTTATATTGTTTATTGTTGCCTCTGAGGTTAGTTGCTTTGAAACCAAAATGTACGAAAAGTTAATTTAAAAGAAATTGTCGTTAAAGGGTGTTAATGTGATCTTTAATTGAAATCCGACACCATAAAATGGATTATTTATAGTGTCTTTTTATGTAGAAGAAAATAAAAACAAATATATTATAAAAACTATATATTAGTAGGGTACAACGTTTTTCCCCTAATTTACCACTTAATGCCTTTTCACAAAGCATATTTTGATTCCTTTAAAATTTCCTGCATATAAATTAGAAAGATTACTCAGCTTCCCTATAAATGCTTTACAGATTGCGATATTTACCACGTAGCCTGACATCCGCTTCAGCGTCATTAGCCTACGTACAAATTGAGACATGGTTAAATGTCAAAAGTCAAAGCGCATATCCCTGTGTTAGATGATCGATTAGTCTTCTTTGTGGAACCAGTTTGGACCTCAAGTTTATCTGAATCTACAGGTCCTTTTCGGCATTCAGTGAGAGAGCTGTAGATGACTTGGTGAAATCCTTGCATTCTAGCTTGGATTGGAATTAATTGAATTTAAAATGTAATAATCCTTCGTGTAAAATGTTTTAATTGTATTACACACACACACACACACACACACACACACACACACACACACACACACACACACACACACACACACACACACACACACACACACACACACACACACACACACACACACACACACACACACACACACACACACACACACACACATATATATACATCTGTGGTGATGCTTTAAATAAAATATAAAATGGAAGGAACAATCAATTTATATGCTATGTTTATAGGCTATCCTAGAAATGTAAACCTGAGATTGTTTGAGTCATAAAGCAATCAGCTAGCGCGTCTGTTATATTCAACGAAGGATAGGCATAAATGGCAAATGTATATAGAGTTGAGACCAATCTACCTTTGTTAAAGATATAGATGGATAATGAGATTGCATGAACATTGTCATATTCTGGAAGTTAACCTACTTCCTATTGTGTTAAGGTGTTTATCCGTTAGATCTTATAAACGTAGATAAAACACTTAATAGGTTACATATTTAGTTATAATTGAATAAATATATAATCTCAGTTTGTAAGAATTAGATGAGTAGCAAACACTTTTTTAAGAAAACTAATAAATTAGACAAACAAAAAAATATTTCCAGTTAGAATAATGCTAGGAGTTTGGTCGATCTTAAACTCACTATCCTCCATTGTAGCTTATAATAATATATAATATTTCCCTTTTATGGTTGATAGAACAGGTAGAAACCGTATCTTACTGAGATTATTATCAGTAGAAGCTGATAATCAGTAGTAATCAGGAACTGGTTTTGCTGATGGAGATACCAGGTACCATTTTAAAAGTCTTCACTAAAACTTAGTGATTTACAAATTCACTTGGTATATCCACCATTTTGCCAATAACGAATTTTCCCATTTAGTTAAAATATAATAACATTTTGAAGTAAGAAAAATATATAGTACAATTTAAACTAAAAATTATGTCAGGAGTTATTTGGGATTGTTTCAATTTACTGGAGCATTTCAAATTATTTGAAAAATCAGCAATTTTAATAATTATTAGGTCAATAAAGTTGTTACGTATAAAACAAAAACAAAAAAAAATGTTCACTGAAGTTTATCTAAAAAGAGGGTTATAGTTTTAATGGAAAGTTATACATGTTTATAAATGATCGCTTTACAATCTCATTGAGTTCTAGATATAGAACATTCAGGAAAAGAGTTGGGGGGGGGGGGGTTCTTCAGTAACGTGTGGCTAAGAGTAAGAGTGTCTCGAGCAAATGGTCCAGAAATAGAAGTACAATGGAAAGTTATACATGTTTATATATGATCGCTTTACACTCTCATTGAGTCTTATGTAAAGAACATTCAGGAAAAGAGTGTTGGGTGGTTTCTTCAGGTAATTTATGGCTGAGAGTAAGAGTGTCTCGAGCAAGTGGTCCAGAAATAAAAATACAATGGAAAATATACATGTTTATAATGATCGCTTTACACTCTCATTGAGTTCTAGGTGAAGGACATTCAGGAAAAGAGTTGGGTGGTTTCATCAGATAATTTGTGGCTGAGAGTAAGAGTGTCTCGAGCAAATGGTCCAGAAATAGAAATACAATAGAAAATATACATGTTTATTATGATCGCTTTACACTCTCATTGAGTTCTAGGTGAAGGACATTCAGGAAAAGAGTTGGGTGGTTTCATCAGATAATTTGGGGCTGAGAGTAAGAGTGTCTCGAGCAAATGGTCCAGAAATAGAAATACAATGGAAAATATACATGTTTATAATGATCGCTTTACACACTCATTGAGTTCTAGGTGAAGGACATTCAGGAAAAGAGTTGGGTGGTTTCATCAGATAATTTGTGGCTGAGAGTAAGAGTGTCTCGAGCAAATGGTCCAGAAATAGAAATACAATGGAAAATATACATGTTTATTATGATCGCTTTACACTCTCATTGAGTTCTAGGTGAAGGACATTCAGGAAAAGAGTTGGGTGGTTTCATCAGATAATTTGTGGCTGAGAGTAAGAGTGTCTCGAGCAAATGGTCCAGAAATAGAAATACAATGGAAAATATACATGTTTATAATGATCGCTTTACACACTCATTGAGTTCTAGGTGAAGGACATTCAGGAAAAGAGTTGGGTGGTTTCATCAGATAATTTGTGGCTGAGAGTAAGAATGTCTCGAGCAAATGGTCCAGAAATAGAAGTACAATGGAAAGTTAAAATATAGCTTCTTATATCTAATTTTAACCCACCATGACAGCTTGACATAAGCTCTTACCTCCAACATGTGCTATACACATCTTGTTTATATTTTTATATAAGTTGTTACACTTTTTGTACAAATTCAAACAGGAAACAATTCAAAGTTTGTCTTAAAATTAGGATTGAAGAGAGTACAGCACCTTTTATTTATGTCACTTGTGCCATGGTGCATATAAAATTTATCTTTATTTAATAATAAATTTTAACATTTTGCAATGTAAGGAAAATATTTAATCCTTTTCACTTTTTTGTGAAATTAATATAATTAGTGCATTGCATCATGCATTACACTAAAAGTCAACAAATTATATTATTATTAAAATATCCATTTGCGTTGAAATTTTGTTTAAAACCAAATCTATACTGTTCACGATGATGCTTTTATAAAATCGTTCATATTAGAAAACATTAAAACATATTATTAGGAAGAAAATATAATAGTAGAAGTAATTAAAGATTTTCACTTTTCATGGTCTAATTATTAATTGGTGCTTTGGATCACGCATGAAGTATTAAAAGTCAACTATATTATTGTTAAAATATCCTTTTGTGTTAAAATTTAATTTGTTTAAAAACAAATTTAAACTCTTCAGGATGATGCTATGATAATATTGTCCATATTTTAAAAATAAATTATTAAAATAAAATCATGTGATAAATGTTTAGTGAATGGAAATTTACAATTTACGTAATGTACAAAATCCAATGTTGTAAAGAAAAATGCATTTTACGGTCACAGTAATCTCGACTAACCTTATAACGATATTATAACAATTATAAGCACTATATTAAAACATATGCCTCAAGTAATGCGACAATATGTACGCGTTACACAATGCATAAGTTTGTGCATAGAGGCAAAATGGCGCCGCTGGAGTAGATCTATTTTCAGAACGTTCCTTGGTTGTTCCTCTAAAGCGTAGCATAACAGTGACTAATGTAGGATTAAAGCAGGAATGTCTGAAGACGCGACACGTAACGTGTTTCCAATATCGGCGCTTAGGGGAAGGAAAACAAACATTATTTTAAGCTCCGGGGCGTTCTATTGCCAGCAGCCAGCCAATTTGTTCCTGCCGATGTCGGAATTAGGGTTGTGTAGCGGCATCGGCGGCTAACTGAAGATTTCGACTCGGCTGTTTAAAACGTCAAAGGATTCGCTTTAAATTAAGAAAATATATATATATATATATATATATATATGAAGTTAATATATTACTATTGTAATGGTGGATAAAATTACTTACAATAGTAATATATTAACTTCATAAAGTCAGTGCAACGGAAAAACATGGATAACGTAAAATATCAAGATTATATATATATATATATATATATATATATATATATATATATATATATATATATATAAATATATATACTTACTGATACTACTTGGCAAACTCACCACTTACTAATGTTTTTTTCAGCAGACGCGTTAAGCACTGACAGTGAATTGTTCAATGCTGTGGGTTAACGGGTTAGGCCATGTCTCAATAAGTGTTATCCATAAGCATACCTTTTGTTTATGTAGAAATAATCCAATATTTTGAATAAATATGTCCCCACATTCATTATGTCTTTTTGAAATGAATAGTGGCAAGAGCTCATTTTGTTAGTGGGTGGTACGATAAATAATTGTAAAGCCTCTATTGTTTGTATTTAACAATTATCTTGTGTTATTTTCTTCTTATTAAACTCGCGTGTCACTCATCTTAGTTCCACTAAGAGCGCAGTAAACCTACCCAGGTAATCTACCTTAGTCCAATACTTCCAGCATCTGTGGTTTTATATAATTTATTTCTCTCTTAACCCTCTTCCTAATTTGAGATGTATGGAAGAGATCTTTCACTAGCTCTTTGTATCTAGAGGAAGAGTCAACTAAAAGGATGGCATCCTGCTCAACCATGAAATAATCCTTGCTTACGATATATCGCACATTTAGGAAATTTTGTGCCCATAGCTTATTGAAATGACTGTCACTTAAGTCAGGTCGGACAATGTATGTGTTGCATAGTGGAAAAACTTCGGCTTGCCGAGACGCTCTTCATATTTTAGCTTTAAATAAGTGATAACCACAGCTGATAAAGGTATAGAAAATGTTGTAGAAAAGCTTTTTTAACACTTAGGTTATGTTACACAATTTATTGTACACTATTAGGTTACAATAGTATTCTTAAACACTTTTCCCGTTAGTAAATACCCAAATATTATATATATATATATATATATATATATATATATATATATATATATATATATATATATATATATATATAATAAAAATGAGTAATTGAAGTATATGACTATATAGGGGTATTTGTAATAGTGGTAAATATTGATAAATATTTAACCTCTAGCTTGTAACTTCTTTAACATTTGTGGTTTTTGAGATTATTTATTGGAATATATATTGAGTTTTAATTAACTATTGAAAAAAATTAAAATTTTTCCCTCCCTTTAAAATACAATTTTTTTATCAATAAATATAAAGCTGTATGCATGATTGTTCAGCCTTTTGTCAGGAACACCTCGGAAAATAGTCTCCTCTGTTTGTCAGTGCCACGACTGTTCATTAAGTTTATTCTTGACATATTAAAAAGCAGTTCCACACGCTTCATGGTCTAAAAAGTACCATATTATGTACTTAAACTAAGACCAAAATTATTAAAAAAATATTCTATAGCTTTAACAGACCAACACAGCCCAAATGTCTGGAACATATTAATGTTTACATGCAGGTTGTTAACGTAACATTTATGCATACATAAAAACAAATTGATTCTAAAATGTGTGAAAGCTAATATGGCGTGTGTTTTTTTTCATTATATTTGTTCACAAAACCTCATTCCACAGATTATTTTCATTCTCGTAATAATGGAGTATTTATAGAGAATACTTTGGTATAAACCAAAAAAACGTCTCTCTTTTATCGTAGTTTTTTTTCTTTGTAGTAGGTCCTATGCTCCGCAAAGGATATTAATCATTTCTAACTTCACCTGCTTAAACTTATCTGCATTGAACATTCTAGTTTATTTTATTACGTTTTTATTAGCTTATATATATATATATATATATATATATATATATATATATATATATATATATATATATATATATATACGATGTGCAACTTGTGAACGTTTAGTACACGTGTAATACGTTTTATTTATGTTTCCACTAGGCCTATATGTAGGCTACAGTTGGATAGTCTATTAGTTTTTGTAATTTGTTGGTACTATACCGAGATGAAAATGCAAAAGTTTGTAATAATTGAAACTAATTAGATGTTATATATGTACATATAAACTATTTATGTCTTTAATTGTTCTTAAACAAATATCTCTTTCGTTTGAATTGTTGTTTAGTTGCAATTAATTAGTGTTCACTTTGTTAGTTAAGTCTAGGCCATTTGAAATAGAGTAGATCATTTGAATATATCAACTGAGACAGATTCTGTATATTGCAAAAAGGGTGTGTTGCAAAATTAGATTTACGTAGAATTAAGAAAAAGTCGTGTCTAACACGGCTTAAAAAGCTTCCAGACCTTTTGCTAGACATTTATGATTTACAATTAACAAAAAATTTCTTGATTTAAAACATAATAAATGTTTAACCATTTCCTTAATCCTTTGTTTCCCCATAATTACACTATAACCGAAATATAGGCTACGTGTGTTTGTTGTTTAACTTATTGTGTTTGTTTATTTAAAAATGGGTACAATTTTTTTTAAATTTTAGAAGCATACATTTTCTATAAATACACGATCTATCGTAAGAATAAATACTAGTATAAATAGCTACTATTAAAGTATATTTAATTAGGAAAATGTTCTTTTTATCTAGATTACGTAAAATTGATTTACTTATCTAGTAGGAGTAATTAAAATAAAGTTATATTAGTATAACTCATTTATTGGTATGCTCTATGAAAGCTAATGACATTATGACATTAAAGCGGAAGCTATATTTAAACTGAAAATGATTAAAATAAATAAATGGAGAAAAATAGTGTTTTATAAGCAACAGTTATTATTTAGTGCATTATAATAAATGAGATTGCGTACTTATTTAACAATTTGTTTTATAAAAACAAAAAAATATGAGAAGATATTATTAAAATAGAAAATCATCTCCACCAGGTTTATATACTACTCTGAAATATACAAAGAACAAATGATTTCAAAGTAACTTCAACATTTTCTTATTCCATTTAGTTTTGTATCAAAACAGAATAAGGATATTGATATTTTTAGTTAGAAAATAAGAAAGACTTTGCACTCCAAATTGTAATTGTATCAATATATCTTTCGTATTAAATTTGGTTATTAAAACTATTTGGCTGTTGTAATACTTTAAGTTTAAAGTTAAATATAACTAAAGTTAAATATAGGCTACTACTTTTTTATAACTATATGCTCGAGTATCATTGTAACAAAAATTAAAGAATTTACTAGCTTGAATTTTATTTTAAATTAGTTTTAGAACTTCCCCATTATAATTCATCTATCAATTTAGTATTAAAAATATAAGTTTGTTTAACCACATGTGTATGTTATACGTGATTGCCTACTATGATTAAGAATTATTGTAATGACGGCTAGCAAATTATATTTTTAAAAGCCCAAAATTATTTCCAATACTTGATGTTTTAAACTAAACTGAATTAAATAAAAACTATGCTTTTGGTTAAATACTAGGAACTCTAATGCAGTTTGTTTTACAAGTATATAAGTAGATAACGTGAATACGAGAATGTTTTCTAAACAGGTAGTCTTGAAGGAATAATGAAGCTATTCCACCAAATCCCCCCTTCTTTACGTCTGGCTGGCTGTTTTAAATAAAGAAATGGTTTCCGGTACAAAGAGATTGAATTCGGGAACAGTCTGGAATCCTGCCATTTCCTTTGGGAGCGGCGGGACATTGCCAAATTGTGCGTAATATAACCTTCTGACGGTGTTATCCTTTGTTTGTGGGTGTGTTTGCAGCGACGATCACAGGTATGCGCAAACGAGCTCGGATTTTTTGTTGTGGTAGAAAATTGATATAAGACATATGTTTAAACGTTTTATTTGACTAGATGGGGTATTTTGATTATTTAAAGGCCGGGAATTTATGGTTTAAATACAACGAACGAAAGCACTTATTTGATATGTTGTCTGTTTGTAATTCGAAGTTATACTATAAAAATACCTAGGTTAGTCACACATACCTTACAAAAATAACAAGAGACTACCAAAACAACCACATATCAAAGACCTTCACATTCCTGTGAAATCCTATGCGACCAATTTACCTGGACAAGCACAAACTTTCTGATTGAGAAAGAAAAAAGATTCCAATGGAAAACACGTTTAAAACTCCCTTCAACCTATTTTAATTAAACAATAAGACGCACTACAGCAACCATATCTATTTCTACTTACAAACATAGAAGAAAAGTTTTTAATTGTTTACTTTAAATAAAGCTTTCGAAATATTTTTGAAATTACATTTTGTAGCTATAGCAATACTGTTCGCCGTTTTAATTACCAGTCACAAAGTATTCAAGTTAAAAAAATATTGCGATTTTATTCTTTAAAATTAATGTGTACAAAAGCTATAAACAAATTCCTAAAAATTCAAAAATGTTGAAATAGTTTTTTACGAGGTAAACTTTTTATGAAGTAAATTGTATATTTAATTTTCATTTTTTCATACTCTCTCGTTATCGCTAACACAAACGCACTCACACAAATACACCTTTCTCATTTAAACCTTTTGAATTCTGTAATAAGAATCTAATCCAATAATGATACTAAACCCGTTTTAGAAATTCCATCAAGGCGAAAGTTTACAGTTTGGTAGTTGTGAATTTTTTAAAAATCGTTTACAAGTTTAACGTATTTCTCCAGGCGTTTTATAACTTGTTCAGGCTTTTTTATAAACCTTCTGTATTAGAAAAACGTCATGGTTGAATATTATTTTTAAAAGTCTAATGAAAATGCGATTTTTTATATAACCATACTTTTTTCTCTAAAAATTTTCTTCAATCACACTGTCATTTTAAACGTGTAATAATATTAGAGTCACATATACAATAGGAAGTGAAAGAGATTTTTTCCCAACATATTAGCAAAGAGGTCTCTATAGTCCTGTGTGTATTCTTGTGGGCGACTTAACGTGCCCTTCCCCTCTGCATGACGAGCATTCTTTGGTTAGGCAAGAAAAGGGTTGACATTGACAGTTTTACAACATCTCGATAGATTTACACCGTGTGATCTTATCAATGATTAACATTGGAACTATGTTTAGAGGTTTTTTCTGTGTGATCAGATATCTATTTCTAAAATATAAAATGTACATCTTTAAATGGACGGATAGGGAACAATGACCATCTTATGATATTTTTCAAAAGGTTGTTCCTTCCGATTTCAATAAATAAGTCGATACATATTTCTACGCTCTAAATACAACAAATATTTCTAAAAAATCTTTTCATTCAGGAACAAATCACAGGCATAGTACGATACTATATATTGTAGATCTAGATTTAATAAATTGTGAATAGCTATCTATATGTATCTCTCAAGGCATCCTTTGAATATTGAGTTACTAGCAACGGTTAAATATTCAAACTTCCCTTGCCTTCCCTTGTAAAGGTTTTCTTTAGGCTTATATTAATCACAACCGGAGCCGATTAAAAAAGAATATTTACTAAACTGTCCTTATAATAACGTTAAATACAATTATGAATGTAAGTTATGTTCGGACTTTTAGGGGTGAAATTAAAAGCATTGGTCTCGTTTATTTGCACCTTAGTAATCGCCTCATTACCTTCCTTAATTACTTTGTGGTCCAAGTAGGCAGCTCTCCCTTACCTCTCTTAAATCATACCAACGGTATAAAAATAATTTATTATTATTATAAAATAATAATAATTATTATTATAAAATAATAATTATTATTATCTAAACATGACCAGAAGCGAAATTTTTGGTAATTTTATATTATTTATTACAATTTTTCTTCCTGAATTTCAAAGATCTCATGTATTTCAAACAGAAATATATCTAGAGCAATGTTTTATACTTAAACGTAAGTAGGTAAATAGTTCAGAGTTGTAACCCCAAAAATATTCAAAAATTTATAATGGGATATTCATTAATGAACAATAAAATATTATTCAACTTTTCATTTCGTTTATAAATTTTTTAAGATATTGTTCAATCTTTTTTGAAAGTTTTGTAATTTTAAGAGACATATATAAAGGAACTAAGCTACAAATGTAATACTATAAAATTAGTTAGCAAACTTCTCATTCTGTAATGCGTTTTCAAAATTCCCATTCTGTGTTTTGCCTATTAATTTTTATGCGACAATTTAAGTTCAGGGGGAGTTCTAAGCGATTAGAAAAGATAACATTTCATACGGCTTCCCCCATATAATCCCCACTTTGCTCTTCCGTGCCTTGAATACGCGAGTGAGGGGTTGATCATCGCTTCAAATCCTTTTTCTTTACACACCCTTAAAGCATATAAATCGCCTCCCTGTGTTTCCACTTTTGTGGGATTACCTTCTCCCCCGGGATCTCTGTCAGTGCGGGGTTGAAGGGTGACAAATTAATCAAGTCTTGTGAGATTCCTCTCAGCTCGCAGTGTGTTTTGGATCACACTTTCAACACAACATTTGTAAATATTCTCCCAACTTAAAGACGGGGTATTTTGTAAATGGTAAAATATTTTTCCGTAAATCATGGCTTTCTATTTATGATTAATTTCAAGAAATGTGTTTTTCTAGCAACTGTTACTTTTATTTTGTTATGAGCATCCCCAATACTAATAAGATAAAATACAAAATATATATCAATTTTTTATATTAGAAAGATTTATTTAAAAACATGTTTAAATCAATATTTTACGTTTATTAGAAAGGGCGATATATGAAAATAAAAAAAGCAAACATAATAAGGAAATAATGTTTCTCGTTGTTAGTTTGAACCTATTAAAACCCAGGCTGATGAGCCTGGGTTCGATCAAAGGATCTAAAGACAGTAGAAAGGATTAAAATTTCAAACAAAACGAGAATGAAAAATTAACGTTTATGGAGTATGGATATGAAAAATGGAGTATATATATAAATTTCCTCTGTGGGGTGGTTGGAAACCCATATCTTCAATTATTTTTTTATTGAATGCAGAAATTAAAATAGTTTACAGATTTAATTATTAGTTCTAAATATTTTATTTTTATTCTAAAAGCATTTTCAAAATGCTAAAACACAATCCAAAACGTTTAGTAAACTTACAGAAGTAAAACTTGTTCAAAGTGGACAACAGATAGTAAATAAATCGAAAAAAGTTAGTGTAAAATATTAGTGTAAAGCGAGTGCCACTTAAAAGATAATAACGTGATCTATTGATTGGGTTCCCTACTTTTTATTTAATAATTACAAATAGTATAAATAAATTACTACCTATTCGTTAAAACAGCTAATCTTCCACATAACCTATAACATAAAATCAGCTGTTTTATGAAATCATATGTTAACACTTAGGCCTCTTTTAAGCCAAATGGGACGAAGTAACTATATTGCAAGCCTTGGCCTTTTTGTGAAAATTTTCCTTCCCATATAAAACTAAAATTAATTTATTAGATTTTATTAATGAATAATATTTGAATAAATTCTAATAACATAAATTGTCATCAACTACAAGTAAACAAAATGTTTTTGAACTTTATTTTTACTAATGATTAAAAATTTGAACAAGACTTATATAAAGAGAGTGTGTACTAATAGAAGGAATTTGAAAAATACAGAAATTCAGTTCAAATATTTAAATTCGATTTGTTAAAAAAATTTTAAAAACCTTAAAGATTTTTATTCCTGATGATACAAGGATGCGCTGATCCCCATGTACTGCGTGACGTCAGGTAGTGTAGGCTAAGCTAAGAATAACCAGTTTCGTTTAATTAGCGATCGCAAGACGGATTCTTTGTTTCTGGAGGATGATGCAATACCGGAGCCCAATGCTGGGCGGGCATGACTCGTCCAAACTTCATCACGATGGCACCGGCTTACCTGTTTTTTAATTACGAGTTTGTAAAACGAACGTTAAGTTTTGTGAATCTTTTCGGCAATTAGGGTCACACTAGCGGCCGATTCACTTCATAGTGATTTATTTCACAAAATCACTTTGCTTGATTAACTACATTTATTAATAAAATAAAATATGTAGTTAAAGTTTCGTGAAAACTACTTGGTAAGTTCCACTTACTGTTATTTTAAAGTTACAATTTAATAAAAATGTTTGTGACCCTAAGTTTGTACTGTAAACAAATGAAAATTGACGTACCACAAACTTTTGTAAAAGTATTGGAACAGATTGTTTTATTAAGCAACCAGTGATTGTTTTATCCAAATGAAATTATTAAAAAAAAAAAATATTTATATATAATTCCAGGTGTAGAGCCCTTTTCAATCCTTAATTTTTTTTGCGCGTGTGTTAAGACTTTTCTTAAGTACAACTACAAACCACCTTGAACGATGGGATACCTCTAAAATAAGTAAACATCTAATTGTAAAATTTCCAATAATTTATTAATAGAGAAGAAACATTACATTTCATTGACAATGGTCCTTGTCTTATATTTACAGCTTATTATAAAATCTAGCGGTTTGAAAATAAGAATCAAAATAAAATAAGGAACGAATACAAAATGGACTCATAATAACTGTTACAAAATGCTTTAATATTACAAACTGTTAAAATTGTAATGCTGTGAATGTTTGGTTTATAGTTGCGTTTTAATGTAAGAAAGATTGTCTTTGTAAAATGAGCAATATGATTGGACATAATATATAAGATTAAAGCAGGCTAAAGCATAAAACTTTATTGAACCTCTACAGGGAATTTAATCCTTTTGGGAATATATTGTTACGTTTTCGCTGGGGTATAATAAATTACGAGGATATTTCACGACTAAGTAGCTATTTATTAATTCAAACATTCTTAAGGTTGCTATTATTTGCACATTAAACATTTATAAAAACGTCTAAACGCGGTTTCTATTAAGTTTATAGGTAATATTTTACAAGCTGGCACTTTGCTCTTAAGTAGAAATTGTGTATTTGTCATGTATAAAACATCAAGCACTGTCGTAGTCCCTCATCGGGGTCATAAATCGCGGCTTATCCGTCCCAACCCTTCCGGTCGCGATTCTGCTTAATAAACAACCACATTAGCTTGATTCCGTTAATTCCCTATTGATGTTGTTGCTACTTATACTGTAAATTGAAAAGTATTATTAAGTAACAAAATAATGAGCCAACCTTATGAATCTAAGAATTGATGTTTTTGAAAACTGCTAGCACCGTCCCCTCATCCTCGATCTCTCACCGAGGCCTGCTCCCCTAAGTGCCAGTTTATAAAATTTACTAGTACTGAGTTCGTTAATAGTCTATTTACATAACCTTTACAGATCGATTTGCCGCTTCTAGTAAGCTCTCGTAATTTCTAGCCGCCTCACTTCTAGAAAGGGTGAAAAGCCGCATTATGACAAAGGGTGAAAATACCATTTACCATTTAGATAAAACAGACGAAAGGTAAAATGTATTTTACTTGTGAAAATAGGGATAAATGAATTGGTCACCAATTACAAGATCACAAGATCAAGAAATTTGGGGACGTAATTTTGTTGCGGTATCTAGTTAATATCATAATATACATTCACCCCATTTCAAAGAGATTTCTAGAGAAGGTTTGTTCACAAAATGTATTACGTTGTTTGTCTTAATAAATTGACGTCCTTTTTATTAATAAAGTAGTTTTAAATCAGTATACCTGTATGAAAATTAAATTTTGTTTTCGTATAAAAACCCAGTCTGAATTAATATTCCTACTCTATTATAAATGTAATACATTGTTTTCTTTTAAAATTCTATGTAACAGCTCTAATGTTTTGTGATTATTTTAATTTCATAAACCTAGTAAAACGTTGAATCATCTAACTTACGTATTATTTCTATATGCCTAATGGTTAAACTGTAGATTTACCATTCTGAGGCTATCTAATATTTCAATGTGAATAGTGAATGGTTAGATTTTTATAACAGTCATTAATTAACATTATATTAAATCAATGAAGTTGTTATTTAATACTTGATAAACGCTTTATAATAAATACACATTAGTAAATAATTACTAATTTGTTAGGAATTGATATTCAACATTAGAACAGTTATTGTATATTTCATATAAATTATTATATCCTGCTGTGGATATGATTATTTGTGCAGTTTGCTATTTATATAATTTTATTATAGCCTATAAAAACCGTATGCTATTTATAATATTTGGGAATTTATTTTTCTTCGAATTGTAAAATGAATAAATATAATAAAAGCTTTTTACTAAGATTAAGATCCTAAACCCATTACATAAACAATTTGTAAGTAAATAAGTTTGTTAATTTAGTGATGTAAGGTATTACAGATGTGTATTATAGCACATGTGTATCTTTATCCGATTATGGCTCGATACCGACATCAAACCAGTGAGTCATTACAACAGGTTGTATAATTACACTTTATCTATAGATCACAACGGAAATTGGACCATAAGACTCTAAAGCAGTTATACCGTGTGAACAGTGCAGCGATATCCTTCGACTATAAAATAATAAGATTCGACAGGAGTAAAAGTAGGTCTCGGAGACGGAACCGGTTTTCTCCGGCGAAGATTCTCTCGTCGAGGATCGACAAGTATTTCGTACACGGATGTCACTGTGTAATTAATAGTTAAGCAAATTGTGAGAACAAGGTTTCGTCTTGCCTGTTTCGACCTGCGCAAACTAAAAGCCCAATAAAACCCAGTCTTTATCTCTCGGCGCGTTCACGCCCTCGCACGAACATTACTCCAAAAAGTGTCACGACGGTCTCGCCAATTTACGTGCTCGGTGTCTGCTATATGCACAAAGAATGTGCGCAAAAATAAATGAAAGTAAATTACCAATTTAGAAAAGAAGCCTGTATATCTTGAAATTAAATTTGCCAAATAAATTTCATCTAAGTTTATATATGATTGTGAACAATATAAAAACCGAGATTCTGATTTACACGTCTTTGACTAAACCCTATTTAATTTTTAATGTTTTCAATATAATTTTATTTTTCTTATAAACAATTGATTTTCAAAGAGTCACGTAAGATTCGTGATTAAAAAATTTTCAATCCGTAAAACTGTAAAATTAAATTATGAATCTTTTAAATATATTAAAAAAGTGATTGTTTGGAAATCATACTTTTTGGTTTTAAGGTGATCTGACAGATTATCGCAAAATGAAAGATAATATATATTATCGAATATAAAAGATAGGAACATATCATGATTATTGGTAGGACTACTCCCATTTATGTATGTTTATGTTTTTATGTGTTGTAAATACACAGGTTGTATAACCTCTAGGTTAAGTGGTATTTATGGAACGATTACGGTGCAAGCTGATGTTAACCCGTGTAGAGAAAATATATAGACGTGAAATAAAGGTAATAATGATTCCTGGAGCTGGAAACTAGTTTCATAATACCAGCATCGTGTCCGCAGAGACTCTTACCTGAAGTAGGGTGCCAGGTTTAAGGAGAAGGAAGTAGAATATGGTAGTTTTACGATGAGTATAGGGAAGTAATGATCCCTGGGCCTAGAAACTAGTTTCGTCATAGCGGCTTCGTGTGGGCAGAGATATTTACTTCAAGGAAGTTGTCGGGTTATAAAAAGGATTAGGAAGAAGAATAAGGTAGTTTTACTGTGAATATAGGGATGTAATAATCCCAAGATATGGAAATTAGTTTCACCATAACGGAATCGTGTGCGCAGAAACACTTTCCTGAAGTAGGCTGTTGGGTAATAGGAAGGTTAAGAAGAAATATAAGGTAATTTTACGGTGGAATATAGGGATGTAATGAAGCTGGTAACTAGCTTCACAATAAGAGGATTGAGTCGGAAGAGGCACTTACCTGAAGTAAGCTGCCGGGTCATAGGAGGGTGTAGAAAGAAAAATAAGGTAGTTTTACGGTGTAATATAGTGATGTAATGATCCCTGAACCTGGTAACTAGCTTCAGAATAAGGGAATTGAGTCGTCAGAGGCACTTACCTGAAGTAGGCTACCGGGTCATAGGAGGGTGTAGGAAGAAGAATAAGGTAGTTTTACGGTGGAATATAGGGATGTAATGATCCCTGGACCTGGTAACTAACTTCACAATAAGGGCATTGAGTCGGCAGAGGCACTAACCTGAAGTAGGCTGCCGGGTCATAAGAGGGTGTAGGAAGAAGCAAAAGGTAGTTTTACGGTGGAATATAAGGATGTAATGATCCCTGGACCTGGTAACTAGCTTCGCAATAAGGGCATTGAGTCGGCAGAGGCACTTACCTGAAGTAGGCTGCCGGGTCATATGAGGGTGTAGGAAGAAGCAAAAGGTTGTTTTACGGTGGAAAATAGGATTGTAATGATCGCGGGACCTGGAAACTAGCTTCATAATAAAGGCATCGTGTCGGCAGAGGCACTTACCTGAAGTAGGCTGTCGGGTCATTGGAAGATGTAAGAAAAAGAATAAGGTAGTTTTACGGTGGAATATAGGGATGTAATGATCCCTGGACCTGGTAACTAGCTTCGCAATAAGGGCATTGAGTCGGCAGAGGCACTTACCTGAAGTAGGCTGCCGGGTCATATGAGGGTGTAGAAAGAAGCAAAAGGTAGTTTTACGGTGGAATATAGAGATGTAATGATCCCTGGACCTGGTAACTAGCTTCGCAATAAGGGCATTGAGTCGGCAGAGGCACTTACCTGAAGTAGGCTGCCGGGTCATAGGAGGGTGTAGGAAGAAGCAAAAGGTAGTTTTACGGTGGAATATAGGGATGTAATGATCCCTGGACCTGGTAACTAGCTTCGCAATAAGGGCATTGAGTCGGCAGAGGCACTTACCGGAAGTAAGGGCATTTCGATGCAATGAAGTCAGGGTTAATGATGGGCAAAAATAGTCTGTTACAGACCAAACATTTCTTTTTGATGTCATCGTATGTTTAGTAACTTACCAGAAGTATACAACAGGGCCAAAATGTGGTTTCTAACGTTATTCTTTGTAGAAAGATGAGTGAAGTTTTGACAGAAATAGGCAGAATTAATTAGGAGACATAATATCCCCTGTTACTGGCAATTATTGTCAACATCATTCCACGGGATGGGAAGAGCCAATTACCTAAGTAGTTGTTATCTTAAGCCGTGCAAAGGGACTTTTTTCATCCGTATTTCGGATACAACCATTTCACACTGCAGACTTTAGGTTCCTACTACGGTTTTTCTGGATGTCAGCTGGTGCTGAGTCTATGGAAATTAAACTGGCAGCGAATCTTTGAATTAACTTTGTGTACTTTTAATTCAATTCTGAATTATTAATTCACGTTTTAGTATTTTGATTTAAAACCTATTCGAACTTAAATACGAAAATTGTCAATACTAGTTCATAATTTATTCTTTATTATAAAATATAATTTCGTATTTTTATGAAATTCCGTAAAGAGTAATAATTATTGTCGTACAAAGAATAATCATTTTACAAATTCTTGTATAAAACCTGAATCCAACAGGCAATGTTATTCCCCTCAATGCAACCATGGTTTAATATTCCGTCGATCATAAAAGTTCACCACTTATCCAATACCAAAAGTCTGTGTAACCTTCAGCCTTTAACCAAAAGTAGATTTATGTATGTCATGTGTAAGTTTAAAATAAAATGAAATTATTAAAAAGAAGTACATTTAAAACATTTATTTTACACCACTTGAAAAAAAACGATTCATAAAAACAAGTTTCTGGAGGAAGTTTTAAATGAACGACAGTTTCAGTTTAACTTAAATCTTCCGTATTAAATAAATACTCCAAACCTCTAAATTTTTGCATTCCCACTCATTTATTTAGAGCTACACATTTTATTCAAATATAATAAAAACATATAATTATATAAAAAGCAATGATTCCTAATATCGCAAATATAAACATTTTAAATATAAACATTATGATTACTATTCATTGCACGAACTCGCCATCTGATCCATTTCAACAGCTTTAATTATGTGCTGTAGAGTAAAATTACAACAAAAGAAAAAAGGGAATGAATAGTTAAAAAAATTTCTCCTAAATTGCTAAAGTAATATCTGGGATATTACAAATATATATATATATATATATATATATATATATATATATATATATATATATATATATATAAACTCACTATTAAAAAAAAAATAATAATTGTCTACGGCATACATGAGTTTGAAATTTAAAAGTGGATCAACCTGATATAGAGACCTTGTAAGATGAAAATGTTATGTCATTTTGTAAAATATAAATGAAAATATGTCAAGGTCAGGAATAAAAACACTTAAACATATATTATTATTATTTATTATTATTACTATGTTACACTTGACCTATAGTAGAATTTACTTTGTTATTGAGGACCCTCAATAATGAAAAAACCAAGGCCTACTAAAGGCAGGTGTAATATTTATACCAATACATGTTCGAGTTTTTTTAGTAAAAAAGTAGTAGCTCAAATGAACATGGAATCAAATCATAGAAACATATTTATTTAGTTCTAAATGATTTGATATTATGTTTTGTAAAATGCAAAATTATACAAATGACAAACAAAATTTCGAATG
Source organism: Prosapia bicincta (assembly GCA_036971475.1). Lineage (NCBI taxonomy): Eukaryota > Metazoa > Arthropoda > Insecta > Hemiptera > Cercopidae > Prosapia > Prosapia bicincta. The sequence continues at coordinate 350,927,314 of JBAIZL010000001.1, forward strand.
TAAAACCACACTTAGGATGTTAGCACTAATGTAAAACCTTATTATTACTGTACTTTGAAGTATCCTTAAATTAAACGTATTTCTACGTATATCATTAAAGCAGTTTTAAAATACAAGTTGTTTTAATATGAAATCAACCGAACAAAAGAAAAACGAAAAACAAAACAAATACAATTTAGAACCCAAAATTGTAAACTATTTCAAAAGATTTTTCCTTTAGATGAACTTTTATTTATTTGGCTAGAACCACATGTAAATGGACAATTAGAATTGTTTGCTTGCCAAACTTTTCAAATTAAGTTTTATAAATTACGATGAAAAAAATATAAATCACATGACAGTTTCTCTACATTATTATCTATATTATTATAAAAGAGTTGGCCTTATTATCTTTTGGGAGATAATTATATTTAAATCAATGTAGACAGAGTAGTTTCCAAACACGCCTTAATAATGTGGAAAACTAAATTTACTATTTTTCAAGCTGTTTGGCAATGAATGTTTTTTATTAGATGTTTCTGTATAATTTGCAGATGTTTTCAACGTATTACAATATACAAGTTATTGAAAAATATACTTATTGCACTGAGGACAGAAATGATGAATTCCTTTAATTCCACATTAAGATAAGTTACTAAATTAACATTCTCATGCCGACAGAGATATAGTATATTCATTCCTCTCGTTATAAGCAAGCTCATAATTTATAATCTGTCCCACAACTCAGAGATGCACCTTGGAGTAGAGACAAGTACACTATCTCCATAGCTTCCTTGTCTCGACTGAGAGTGAAAATGTCAAGGAAAACAGTCATCTTGAACTGTTTCACTGGCATTCATACAACATAAGCATTTTTTTGTTTCTAAAATAACTTTTCAAACTCAATATATAATTTTAAACTTCATGAAAATGTTTAATAATTGTATTTTAAGATAAAACAAATATAGAATCTCAGGTCCAGACATTACAAGTTTTCCGAATTTATACCTCTAGTTGACCACGATTTAACCTTCGTGTGTCTACGTTCCGACCATAGATATGATTTTACATTCTTTCACTTGTTTTTTTTTTATTTTGTTGCTTCAAATACTACATAATATCTTTCCATTATGTACTTTGCTTCAAGGATGTCTTCTTCCTTCATCCGCTTCCCTTTCATCTATTGTCTTTTTTCTTTCCTGTTTTGTTTCATGTTTTTTCTTTGTAAGCTTATTCTTGATTATGTATAAGTCTTTTTATTTAGTTCTAAAAGTGGCCTTTGGGTCTTTTCTTCACTTTTTATTTTTTCTCTTCCATTCCTTTTACTATACCTTTTTTTTTGTTTAACTATTTTTACTGTATTTAATTTTAACTATGTGTACTTTTAAATTATTTCAAAACTCTTGCAATTAGTTGTATAACTTTTAAATCTATTTACATCTCCATACGATTATTTGGCCATAAATGTTTTGTTTTTATATTTTCTTGTGAACCAAAATTTTAAAAGGAAAATGGAGAAAATACAATAATTTCTCATTCTCTTAACTCCCAATAATTATCTTAATTTATTCAAGTTTGACGTTTTTTTTATGGATCACTTAATAATAAGATAGGAGACACTAAGTAGCCTTAGTATACATCTCATAACTCTATTAATAATATCGTAAGATAGTATACCAGATTAAGTAATGGAGTTTATATTCTCCTGGTATTGTATACAAGAAAGATTCGTAATTCGTGTGAGTTTCGTTCACTGGATGAAGCTCTTTCGAAGTTATACGTCTCCGTCTGGTAAGAGTAAATGATAGGTATAAAAAAGATAGAAGAGCTGGTTATTCTCGTAGTTTTAAAAAGAGGTAAAATATAAGTAGAGCGAATACACGAGTTGTAACGGATAAAAACCGAGTTGCTACCCTTCTGTAGTAAGATAGGAGTAAGAAAGGGGAGCAATATTTATGGTAGTGGAAGTGGAAGAGAAACGTGAGTTGCTACCCTCGAGTAGCAAGATGCGAGTAAAGAAATGAACCAATATTTGTGGTAGTGGAAGTGGAAGAGAAACGTGAGTTGATACTCTCAAGTAACAAGATAGGAGTAAAGAAAGGGGAGCAATATTTCTGGTAGTGGAATTGGAAGAGAAACGTGAGTTGCTACACTCGAGTAGTACGATGCGAGTAAGGAAAGGGAGCAATATTTCTGGTAGTGGAAGTGGAAGAGAAACGTGAGTTGATACTCTCGAGTAGCAAGATAGGAGTAAAGAAAGGGGAGCATTTTTCTGGTAGTGGAAATGGAAGAGAAACGTGAGTTGATACTCTCGTGTAGCAAGATAGGAGTAAAGGAAGGGGAATAATATTTATGGTAGTGGAAGTGGAAGAGAAACGTGAGTTGCTACCCTCGAGTAGCAAGATGCGAGTAAAGAAAAGAAGCAATATTTCTGGTAGTGGAAGTGGAAGAGAAACGTGAGTTGCTACACTCGAGTAGTAAGATGCGAGTAAGGAAAGGGAGCAATATTTCTGGTAGTGGAAGTGGAAGAGAAACGTAAGTTGATACTCTCGAGTAGCAAGATAGGAGTAAAGAAAGGGGAGCAATATTTCTGGTAGTGGAAGTGGAAGAGAAACGTGAGTTGATACTCTCGTGTAGCAAGACAGGAGTAAGGAAGGGGAATAATATTTATGATAGTGGAAGTGGAAGAGAAACGTGAGTTGCTACCCTCGAGTAGCAAGATGCGAGTAAGGAAGGGGAGCAATATTTCTGATAGTGGAAGTGGAAGAGAAACGTGAGTTGATACTCTCATGTAGCAAGATGCGAGTAAGGAAAGGGAGCAATATTTCTGGTAGTGGAAGTGGAAGAGAAACGTGAGTTGATGCTCTCATGTAGCAAGATGCGAGTAAGGAAAGGGAGCAATATTTCTGGTAGTGGAAGTGGAAGAGAAACGTGAGTTGATACTCTCATGTAGCAAGATGCGAGTAAGGAAAGGGAGCAATATTTCTGGTAGTGGAAGTGGAAGAGAAACGTGAGTTGATACTCTCATGTAGCAAGATAGGAGTAAGGAAGGGGAGCAATATATCTGGTAGTGGAAGTGGATGAGAAACGTGTGTTGCTACACTCGAGTAGTAAGATGCGAGTAAGGAAAGGGAGCAATATTTCTGGTAGTGGAAGTGGAAGAGAAACGTGAGTTGATACTCTCGTGTAGCAAGATAGGAGTAAGGAAGGGGCATAATATTTATGGTAGTGGAAGTGGAAGAGAGACGTGAGTTGCTACCCTCGAGTAGCAAGATGCGAGTAAAGAAAAGAAGCAATATTTCTGGTAGTGGAAGTGGAAGATAAACGTGAGTTGATACTCTCATATAGCAAGATAGGAGTAAGGAAGGGGAGCAATATATCTGGTAGTGGAAGTGGAAGAGAAACGTGAGTTGCTACACTCGAGTAGTAAGATGCGAGTAAGGAAAGGGAGCAATATTTCTGGTAGTGGAAGTGGAAGGGAAACGTGAGTTGATACTCTCATGTAGCAAGATGCGAGTAAGGAAAGGGAGCAATATTTCTGGTAGTGGAAGTGGAAGAGAAACGTGAGTTGATACTCTCATGTAGCAAGATAGGAGTAAGGAAGGGGAGCAATATATCTGGTAGTGGAAGTGGAAGAGAAACGTGAGTTGCTACACTCGAGTAGTAAGATGCGAGTAAGGAAAGGGAGCAATATTTCTGGTAGTGGAAGTGGAAGAGAAACGTGAGTTGATATTTTCATGTAGCAAGATGCGAGTAAGGAAGGGGAGCAATATTTCTGATAGTGGAAGTGGAAGAGAAACGTGAGTTGATACTCTCATGTAGCAAGATGCGAGTAAGGAAAGGGAGCAATATTTCTGGTAGTGGAAGTGGAAGAGAAACGTGAGTTGATACTCTCATGTAGCAAGATAGGAGTAAGGAAGGGGAGCAATATATCTGGTAGAGGAAGTGGATGAGAAACGTGTGTTGCTACACTCGAGTAGTAAGATGCGAGTAAGGAAAGGGAGCAATATTTCTGGTAGTGGAAGTGGAAGAGAAACGTGAGTTGATACTCTCGTGTAGCAAGATAGGAGTAAGGAAGGGGCATAATATTTATGGTAGTGGAAGTGGAAGAGAGACGTGAGTTGCTACCCTCGAGTAGCAAGATGCGAGTAAAGAAAAGAGGCAATATTTCTGGTAGTGGAAGTGGAAGATAAACGTGAGTTGATACTCTCATATAGCAAGATAGGAGTAAGGAAGGGGAGCAATATATCTGGTAGTGGAAGTGGAAGAGAAACGTGAGTTGATATTCTCATGTAGCAAGATGCGAGTAAGGAAGGGGATCAATATTTCTGATAGTGGAAGTGGAAGAGAAACGTGAGTTGATACTCTCATGTAGCAAGATGCGAGTAAGGAGAGGGAGCAATATTTCTGGTAGTGGAAGTGAAAGAGAAACGTGAGTTGATACTCTCATGTAGCAAGATGCGAGTAAGGAAGGGGAGCAATATTTCTGATAGTGGAAGTGGAAGAGAAACGTGAGTTGATACTCTCATGTAGCAAGATGCGAGTAAGGAAAGGGAGCAATATTTCTGGTAGTGGAAGTGGAAGATAAACGTGAGTTGATACTCTCATGTAGCAAGATGCGAGTAAGGAAAGGGAGCAATATTTCTGGTAGTGGAAGTGGAAGAGAAACGTGAGTTGATACTCTCGTGTAGCAAGATAGGAGTAAGGAAGGGGCATAATATTTATTGTAGTGGAAGTGGAAGAGAAACGTGAGTTGCTACCCTCGAGTAGCAAGATGCGAGTAAAGAAAAGAAGCAATATTTCTGGTAGTGGAAGTGGAAGAGAAACGTGAGTTGCTACACTCGAGTAGTAAGATGCGAGTAAGGAAAGGGAGCAATATTTCTGGTAGTGGAAGTGGAAGAGAAACGTGAGTTGATACTCTCATGTAGCAAGATGCGAGTAAGGAAAGGGAGCAATATTTCTGGTAGTGGAAGTGGAAGAGAAACGTGAGTTGATACTCTCATGTAGCAAGATAGGAGTAAGGAAGGGGAGCAATATATCTGGTAGTGGAAGTGGAAGAGAAACGTGAGTTGCTACACTCGAGTAGTAAGATGCGAGTAAGGAAAGGGAGCAATATTTCTGGTAGTGGAAGTGGAAGAGAAACGTGAGTTGATATTTTCATGTAGCAAGATGCGAGTAAGGAAGGGGAGCAATATTTCTGATAGTGGAAGTGGAAGAGAAACGTGAGTTGATACTCTCATGTAGCAAGATGCGAGTAAGGAAAGGGAGCAATATTTCTGGTAGTGGAAGTGGAAGAGAAACGTGAGTTGATACTCTCATGTAGCAAGATGCGAGTAAGGAAAGGGAGCAATATTTCTGGTAGTGGAAGTGGAAGAGAAACGTGAGTTGATACTCTCATGTAGCAAGATAGGAGTAAGGAAGGGGAGCAATATATCTGGTAGTGGAAGTGGATGAGAAACGTGTGTTGCTACACTCGAGTAGTAAGATGCGAGTAAGGAAAGGGAGCAATATTTCTGGTAGTGGAAGTGGAAGAGAAACGTGAGTTGATACTCTCGTGTAGCAAGATAGGAGTAAGGAAGGGGCATAATATTTATGGTAGTGGAAGTGGAAGAGAGACGTGAGTTGCTACCCTCGAGTAGCAAGATGCGAGTAATGAAAAGAAGCAATATTTCTGGTAGTGGAAGTGGAAGATAAACGTGAGTTGATACTCTCATATAGCAAGATAGGAGTAAGGAAGGGGAGCAATATATCTGGTAGTGGAAGTGGAAGAGAAACGTGAGTTGATATTCTCATGTAGCAAGATGCGAGTAAGGAAGGGGATCAATATTTCTGATAGTGGAAGTGGAAGAGAAACGTGAGTTGATACTCTCATGTAGCAAGATGCGAGTAAGGAGAGGGAGCAATATTTCTGGTAGTGGAAGTGAAAGAGAAACGTGAGTTGATACTCTCATGTAGCAAGATGCGAGTAAGGAAGGGGAGCAATATTTCTGATAGTGGAAGTGGAAGAGAAACGTGAGTTGATACTCTCATGTAGCAAGATGCGAGTAAGGAAAGGGAGCAATATTTCTGGTAGTGGAAGTGGAAGATAAACGTGAGTTGATACTCTCATGTAGCAAGATGCGAGTAAGGAAAGGGAGCAATATTTCTGGTAGTGGAAGTGGAAGAGAAACGTGAGTTGATACTCTCGTGTAGCAAGATAGGAGTAAGGAAGGGGCATAATATTTATTGTAGTGGAAGTGGAAGAGAAACGTGAGTTGCTACCCTCGAGTAGCAAGATGCGAGTAAAGAAAAGAAGCAATATTTCTGGTAGTGGAAGTGGAAGAGAAACGTGAGTTGCTACACTCGAGTAGTAAGATGCGAGTAAGGAAAGGGAGCAATATTTCTGGTAGTGGAAGTGGAAGAGAAACGTGAGTTGATACTCTCATGTAGCAAGATGCGAGTAAGGAAAGGGAGCAATATTTCTGGTAGTGGAAGTGGAAGAGAAACGTGAGTTGATACTCTCATGTAGCAAGATAGGAGTAAGGAAGGGGAGCAATATATCTGGTAGTGGAAGTGGAAGAGAAACGTGAGTTGCTACACTCGAGTAGTAAGATGCGAGTAAGGAAAGGGAGCAATATTTCTGGTAGTGGAAGTGGAAGAGAAACGTGAGTTGATATTTTCATGTAGCAAGATGCGAGTAAGGAAGGGGAGCAATATTTCTGATAGTGGAAGTGGAAGAGAAACGTGAGTTGATACTCTCATGTAGCAAGATGCGAGTAAGGAAAGGGAGCAATATTTCTGGTAGTGGAAGTGGAAGAGAAACGTGAGTTGATACTCTCATGTAGCAAGATGCGAGTAAGGAAAGGGAGCAATATTTCTGGTAGTGGAAGTGGAAGAGAAACGTGAGTTGATACTCTCATGTAGCAAGATAGGAGTAAGGAAGGGGAGCAATATATCTGGTAGTGGAAGTGGATGAGAAACGTGTGTTGCTACACTCGAGTAGTAAGATGCGAGTAAGGAAAGGGAGCAATATTTCTGGTAGTGGAAGTGGAAGAGAAACGTGAGTTGATACTCTCGTGTAGCAAGATAGGAGTAAGGAAGGGGCATAATATTTATGGTAGTGGAAGTGGAAGAGAGACGTGAGTTGCTACCCTCGAGTAGCAAGATGCGAGTAAAGAAAAGAAGCAATATTTCTGGTAGTGGAAGTGGAAGATAAACGTGAGTTGATACTCTCATATAGCAAGATAGGAGTAAGGAAGGGGAGCAATATATCTGGTAGTGGAAGTGGAAGAGAAACGTGAGTTGATATTCTCATGTAGCAAGATGCGAGTAAGGAAGGGGATCAATATTTCTGATAGTGGAAGTGGAAGAGAAACGTGAGTTGATACTCTCATGTAGCAAGATGCGAGTAAGGAGAGGGAGCAATATTTCTGGTAGTGGAAGTGAAAGAGAAACGTGAGTTGATACTCTCATGTAGCAAGATGCGAGTAAGGAAGGGGAGCAATATTTCTGATAGTGGAAGTGGAAGAGAAACGTGAGTTGATACTCTCATGTAGCAAGATGCGAGTAAGGAAAGGGAGCAATATTTCTGGTAGTGGAAGTGGAAGAGAAACGTGAGTTGATACTCTCATGTAGCAAGATGCGAGTAAGGAAAGGGAGCAATATTTCTGGTAGTGGAAGTGGAAGAGAAACGTGAGTTGATACTCTCGTGTAGCAAGATAGGAGTAAGGAAGGGGCATAATATTTATTGTAGTGGAAGTGGAAGAGAAACGTGAGTTGCTACCCTCGAGTAGCAAGATGCGAGTAAAGAAAAGAAGCAATATTTCTGGTAGTGGAAGTGGAAGAGAAACGTGAGTTGCTACACTCGAGTAGTAAGATGCGAGTAAGGAAAGGGAGCAATATTTCTGGTAGTGGAAGTGGAAGGGAAACGTGAGTTGATACTCTCGAGTAGGAAGATAGGACTAAAGAAAGGGGAGCAATATTTCTGGTAGTGGAAGTGGAAGATAAACGT
>JBAIZL010000001.1:350937782-350997782 GCA_036971475.1 Prosapia bicincta
TGTTCCCTAAACCTGTTTTTTTTTAACTGCCCTTTTAACTACTTCGTAACTATCGATACATTTAAAATATAAGTTATTAATTGAATTAATTATGTGTTATAAATGAATATGTTTTATATTCAGATTGGTAAATTTCTTGATAGTGTTTTATAAGTCTTTCTTTCTTAACAGTTTTAGGCTCGATATAGTTTCATTAAAAAAACCTTTCTATTTAATATTCTTGCTATTCTAGAGCTTAAAGGTTGTCTTATATTTATTAAATATTTTTTACACTATATATACGTTATAAAAGATCTCTAAAAATTGACATTGGGCATTAATGAAGCAGTTATTTTTCGTTGTCACTTCTTATAAGCATTCTTTTGGGTGTAAAATTAACAAAATGAGGTTTTAAAAGTAACAAATCTAAGCTTTGTAAAGTTTTAGAAAACCCTTGATAGCTGCTGATTCCTCAATGGAGTTTTCTACAAAGCAACACACTATTCCTTTTTTTATTAACTTGGGAGCGGGTTTAAACTGCCCGAAGCACCGCTACCTTAGGTATATTGTACTTACCTCCCTGATCTAGTCAAAGAGCCCCTTGCCTCTTACCAGGTTTAGAAGCTTTCTGACTAGTGTTTTCCCTTCAGTATTCTCTTCCAGAGCTGTGCTATCACCAAAAAGGTTGAAGCGTCTCTCGGCAAGTGCTTCACATCTATAAGTGATTTGTGTGGCGGTCTCCAGTTCTTGCCCGCATAATCTGCACACTGGTTCATCTTTGAAGATACCCGTATTATGAAGATGTTTCCTTAGTCCACAGTGTCCCGTGAGTAGACCTGTGGCTATCCTCAATTCCTGCCTAGACAGATAGATGAGACTCTCCTGCAGCCCCAAGGAAGGTTTCCTAAGGGTTAGCTTACTGTGTCTCATTCCTTCAGCCCTGACCCAGTGCTCACAGTGTCTTTCAGCCATCCACCTTCGCACTGCAATCTTGAACATGGATTTGGAAATACCTACCGCCGGCTTCGGTCCAATCAGGGGAGTCGAAGACCCTTCTCTGGCCAGTCCATCTGCGGCTTCATTTCCAAATATTCCCTAATGCCCTGGCACCCAACCTATCTTGATTTGATTGTACCTTGCCAGGGCTTGTAGGTTATTTAGGCACTCCCTGACTATGGCCGAGGTGACCACATGTCCGTTTAGTGCCTAAATTGCAGCCTGACTGTCAGAGAAAATAGCAATCTGGGTCCCGTGTATTCCCGTTGTCGCTATCTCTCCCAGACAGGCATTTATAGCATATATTTCGGCCTGAAAGACAGAGGTATGCCTCCCTAAGGAAAAAACTAGTTTTACCCTTGGGTTTTTACAATACACCCCCGCTCCAGTGCCGAAGTCCATCTTGGAGCCGTCTGTGTACCAGATCTGAGCTCCCGATGTTACTGACCCTGACCATTCCATCATAATTTGGTGGGTCTGGTTAGGTGCAAACGTCCGAGTAATGTGGTCACTGCCCATTTCCAAGACAGGTTCTTTGACCACGCACTCGATACTCATATGTCCCGAAACATCTGGGAGATTAGCCCAGTTGTTCGAGTTACGCAATTTCCATGCCGCCAGCCTCGCCTCTCCCCTAAGGACAAGCTCAAGAGGAGGGAGGTTAAGCATTACTTCCATTGCTGCACCAGGTGTAGTTGACATCGCTCCCAGTGTGCACAGACAGGCCAATCTCTGGATAGAGCTCAGTTGAGCTCTTGCCTGTGCCTGGTTGGTCTTTGTCCACCATACCAGAGCTCCATAGGTAATCATAGGTCTTATCACCCTCAGATACATCCAGTGCATCATTGATGGCTTCAGTCTCCATTTCTTACCCACTATTCTTCTCTCTGTCATCAGGGCCCTTTTGGCCTTGTTAACTGTCCTCTCAAGATGTGGGTTCCAGGTGAGTTTCCTGTCCAGAGTAACTCCCAGGTACTTCACCTACCCCACAAACTCAAGGTATTCATCAAACAAGCGAGGCATCCTGACTATTCCCTTTACTTTCTACAAAGTATAAAGTTGTTCTACTAAAATGTCTAATATCGGGGAGCTTCATTGTTTTTATTTTTTATGTCTTTGATGGAACTAAACCATAAATAGTAATAAACTAATGCAGGATGAAAATATTATCTTGCAATATCTCACATTGTTTGATATAATTTCTTCGAAGAATTTTTAAAATAAAAGAAAATATATAAATGTCTGAATATATGGACATTGTCAGATGTATTGTTTTGTCCATTTAAGCATTACATCTGACAAACAGAAATAAATATGATATATTTTTTTTTTTTGAAAAAGCGTAGTAAATGATAAAGTACCGAAAAGGTACTCTTGTAAAAAGTTGACATTTAATTTTAACATTAAAGTAGGTTTTAACATCAGTTTTAACGAAACAGAGAAACTATTTTATACTTCATGTACAGATATAGAAAAATACTGATTCCGGATAGAGGGCACTGGTTTATGACGCGGATAAAGAGTAGGTCTACCTTATATATAGTATTCCTTCCCCAGTTCTGACGTAGTAGACTTCATTTAAGAGTTGTTATTGGCATTTCTTCTTCCTTTTTAGTACGCTGACGTGTTTCCTACGTAACATATACCTTAAGATCACGATAGTTTTGCTTCAGAATGACATCCTTCACACATGAACCCTCTTCAACCACTCCCACCAAAGTGTTTTTTGTATTGATTTTATTCATGTCTAAAGTGACAACCCTTTCCATATACCTCATAGCTATACGCTGTTAGTCTTGAAACTACAACAAAAGACAAGAAGCGACCCTGGCCATACGAGTCATGATTCTCCTTCTCTCAGTACCAGAGAAGACGAGATACCTCAATATTGATTTACTTTAATACCTTTATTTTTAATTAATTAAGAAGTAGACTATCACTTCAAGGGTCTATACATTTTTCATTCTAAATCGTCAAAAAAACATTCCTTGAAAGGGTCAAGAAGTGAGTGTTATAGGTAGACGCCTCCCTATGATCCAGATAGGGAGGGATAAATCTACTCCATATTTATCCTCGTAAGCTGTGATCCCTCTTACAACCCAGTTCAAGGAGTTCTACGTCGGTGAACATCATACCTCGTTTGAAAAACCCTTTCATATACTTTACAAGAGATAAGAGTTGAGTTGTAGAAAATGTTTCGTTTTCTTGAATGTACTCAGACGACTTTTACAAAAGAAATGCATTCTACTGAAATATTCTTAGGTTGATACCGTTGCAAAATATTCAAGTTTATTGCATTTCAGTTGATTTTAGTGTGGAAGGATTGTAAGTGTTATAAAAGTACTTACAATATCTTTCACACGGTGACAGAGTCATTAGAGTACAGAGATTTAATAATAATTAACCTATCTTTCATAGGTTTCTGAGACAGGGGCTGTAAAGCTGCCTTGCTTTAGACATACATTATTTAAGGAAGGTAATGTACAAAGTACTTTGCTTCAATAGCGCATTGTTACTTTAAGTTTAGACTAAAATTTTATTTTTACAAGTTGAGTTGGGCTAAAAAATCACGTAAACATTTTGTTTTAGTTACCGAGAATTGAATCCGGGTCTCCTTTTATATAGCGTTAAGTTAACTGCGTCACTACGGTAAGAGATTGCAACGATGGAACACGTAGGTTACACTTAACATTACTTTCGTTTGTTTTTTATAATTTAGTAAATAATAGCTTAACTTGGTTTGTGACTTTTATTTATGTTAAAACACGCTCACACTAAAAATATGTACAGCACTAGACGCGTTTTAATCAAGAAGTATTTCACTGTAAAATGTTAAAAATTACAGATCGTGATATTTTGGTCACTGAAAAGCGTTTTCTGTAATAAAGTTAAATGTTTTGAGTTTTAGTTTTATTACTAAACAATCTAATGCTTTATAATTTAGGTCACTTTTGGTTCCATTGTCTTTTCGATAACAATATTTGTTTTTGGTAGATACCATGAAAATAAAAAATTGACTTTAAATTAACTTCTTATTTTTTTAACGACTGGAGCACAATATTTCCATATAGAGGGCCTTGTGAAGTGAAAAAAAGTAGTGCATTCTTTCATAAGACTCGGTGTATTTTCCTAAAATCTCGTCCGAAAGCGCATCGAAGTCAGGCTGCATATTTTAGCAAATTGTAACACGATTTTATAAAGGAATAAATTTTCGTTCCGTTTGACTTTAAATGCCTTCCCGCAACATTCTTTTCTCAAGGGAGATTTCTTTGACCTTTTACTTTTTCGCTTTTATTCCGTTCTGCCTTTTCTAAATAGTTTATAATTATATAATTAATTCGTCCAGGATAAACAAAAACAAAGAAGGGACGCTGGATCGGCGGACCGTGTCGGACATCCATCACACTCATTGGTCCGTCGGGCAGGGCTTCTATTGGTCCAGGCTAGAGTGGGAGACATCCGCTTAACTGGTTCTTTGTTGCGGAGAATGTCGAGAATTTGAGATGAAATCAAAAGAGTTGAGGATCAGGCTCGATTCCCACCCTGTCCCAAGGTCGTACGAACACGCGAGAACGTTATGCAATGTCTAAGGTAATTACATGATTCCTTAACGAGCGCAGCAGGGGAGCGTTGGGAACATCGGGCAATTAATACGAAGTATATTGCTCCTAGGGGTTAATAAATATGCAACCGCGATGTATCAATATATTGTGAATAATACGTTGGCGGGGAAGAGCTCTTCAACGCTGCGCGGCGTCGCAAACCCATCACCATACTGCACGTTTAGTCTGGAAATCACAATCATATTGAAAAAATACAACTTTAAATTCAATATTAGGTATTATTTTGATATATTTATTTTCAATTTATATAAATAATATAAATGGGCTCAACATTTACTGTCCGCAACCATAGATAGGGGTAATCAGGATTTATTCATAATAATAACAACAAACATGTATATACATTTCGTAAAAAAAAAAAAATTAACTGTGGAAGTTAATGTAGTGAAAGTCTTATGCTTGTTATACATCAGTGATTTTAATGCTTATTTTAAAAAAAAGAATGTCACAGAAAACTATTTTTAAACAAAACAAAAACACTCAATCAGACTTTGCTCACCGCCTGATATCCAACATCTCCCAACTACACAAACATAACTTTAAACCTATGAATTCTACAAAAACAAAACAAATATAACGCCACACATCTGAACAGTTAGAAACATAGAAATATTTCATGCTACCCCAACAAAGTTATTGAACACCCAATTAACTTACACATAAACATTATTCACATTCAGTTTTTGAAATAATATCCCTCAAAACTCTCCTAAATATCACCCAAAACCCTATCTTTCCACAACTCTATTTTAAAGTAACACTATCAATAGGACAATTACGGTCCGTCTTGGGAAGGGAATATATCCCTCGAAGCAGAGGTTTCCCTTAAAAAAAGGTAAGTGCTACTATATCCAAGTGTTTACGTATTGTATGTATGATTCTAAACAAGTAGCCAAAGTTGAAGATGGTAATAATTAATGATAACAATGTGTCAATAATAGTACAAAGCAAAACAACAAAAAGCTTCAGTTAATTAATATAATTTTATGTAATCTGCAAAGTTACCAATCATCTAGTAATGATGGCACTGTTATACTCAGAAGTACCACGTATGTTCAAGTATTTCAGTGTGAAACGTTTATTAGTCTAATAACATTTAAATCATTATAAATAATTCTATAAAATTGATCATTACGCTATTTTGGAAGGTATTTAAATACAGCACTTAACACGTTTAGTGAAAAAAATGCTTTTTAGTTGCTTGTTATTTATAATGTATTCATATAACCTTTATATACGTATGCCTATTTGTGAAAGCTTTCTTGAATGTTGAGTACACACAGCTATTTATCCCTGGTAGAGAAGATTTTTCTCTCAGAGAGAAGATACGTACCAGGGATCGTATCTCCCTATTTCCATCTACGTTTTCCTTATAATTTTTTTCCCAAGGAGTGAAACTAGTAGATCACTCTTTATGTAAACGAAATAAGCTCTACAGCCCGCACACATGATGCGATGTATTCTTTACCAGGATGATTTGTTTTCCTAATTCAATCGTACAATGTTTTCCAATACATCGCAAGCGATGACATTAACATTAGTTTATTATCTTAAAAATACAAAAAAAGATAAAAAACGTCGCTGTCAAATAGGTCATGATTTTCAAGCTCTAAATACCAGAATAGTATTACCATTAACCAATTCATAATTATTTATCTTTATGTTTCTAATATAGTATTACAAAATGCTTTTTTAGGTGATCTTTAACTAAAAAGACAACTATAATAATCAAACTGTGTGGAACATACAAAAAATTGAAAAATTAGGTAGTCTTAACGGTCTTATTGAAGCATATACATAATAGATAATAAAGAGTATTAAACTAATAAATAAACACTCAAAAACATATCTATAGTGGACATAACACAACCAAACACAACTACTCACTTCCTTACGTAAATAAAACTAACAGACACACACACGAATCAATAAACAATTCAAACCCAACATAACAATCAGATAAACATATATAAAAAAACAGCTGAGGTACTCAAATACAGAAATTTTTATTAATAAAAAAACTATAAATAAAAATTAATAAATAATTCTTGTATTTGAATATCTCAGTTGTTTTTATTATTATACAAGAATACATATTATATATACAGTAAACTCCCGATTATCCGTGGGCGGATTAACAGGTTTGCGGATTATCCGGGGTCTGCCATTGTTTTACAAATATCCAATTTTTATTCCAATCAGATTCTTGTGTTTAAATTTCCAAACGGTGAATTACGTCGTAAATACATATAAGCTTAATAAAAATTAAGATGAAGGGAATAGATATGTAAATATGTACTTACTAACTTTTACATTGAAAGGGAAGCATCCCGACGCGGGCCAGCGAAATAAAAGGGGCGAGCAGACTACTGTATATAAGTGACAACGACAAAATGCTTGGACGCCCGAAAACCTAATGTGTATCATAAGATTGTAAACAAATGTCAGCTAATATCGGCTATAAATAGTCTAGGACGTGACTTATGCATTATCCATGTCTGTCATATACATTATCGATCTTTATGGTTTTGTGACACACGTGACACAAGTAGACACTGTGCACAAAATGGTTCTGAAGAAACTTAGATCGCACATTAAAGCTAAATCAATGCTCACAAAAAAACAGAAGAAAGTGACAGATTTTTTTTTGTTAAAAAGTTAAAGTATTATGTGTAAAGGAAATTACATATGTATATACATACTTACTTTTGACATATACTTATGTACGTATTGTAAATAGTTAGACATATAAATGTGCCTGTTATAATCCGTCAAATACATCGATATTTATAATTATTTTCTGTATTTATTTTGTCCTCTGAAGATTATTTGTGAATTGCATTAACCGGGGTTATTATTTGTGTAACTTATGGTAATCGATTATCGATCGTTTTGCGTATTCTTTGTTCATAGCGGATTATCCGGTGAATTCGTTATTCGGCGTTGCCGGGCCACCCTATTCCACGGATAATCGGGAGTTTACTATATATATATATATATATATATATATATATATATAAATATATATATATATGTGTGTGTGTGTGTGTGTGTGTGTGTGTGTGTGTGTGTTAAATATATATAATCTAGCTTTGAGTTCGTGCTCCAGCCTCTACATAGGCAAAATAGGAGGACGAAGTCATACACGGCAGAAAGAATGCATAGGGGCATATACACCCAGGAAAAATAACCAATAAATCTTTACTACAAACCACAAATACCTATATAAAATTAATAATTAACTTAGAAATTTGCAAATTTAATAAGATAACATACTTTACATAATCACATAACAACATAAAACTCATAAGAAATAACACCATTCACATAACAACGCAATTGCATTACATACACTCTTTGACATAACTACTCCGAAATTGCATTTAACTGTTTAACCAAACCCTAACCTCTTTCATAATCAAGAAATCAGTTATGGTATGAGTTGGTTAAGTGATACATGTCCCGAAACGGGTGTCTTCATGTAAAATAGAAGTGTTTTGCTTCATATATTAAAATAACATAAGCTTATGTAAAAAATCACATAGCCTTAAGTTCATTTTTACAGATTGATACACACGCTTACATATTTATAAGTATACCAAAATTTAAAGGTAGACGCAGATTCCAACATACTTATAATTAAAAAAAATATTTTTTGCTAAAATTGAAATTTTGAAAATTATGCTTTTCTGAATATTAAAATGTTTTACAATAAAATGTGATTCATGACATTAATTTGAGTGCTCTAAAATAGACATTGTATGTAATAGCTGGGCGGAGTTCAACGCTGCAACATAAATCAAGAACCAAACATAAAAAACTGATTTTACAATGACGAAGACATTAAACGAGCCTCTCGGCAGTTTACGTTGACGATTAAACATGAAGGCGAGACTCTTTTGTTTGCGAAATTCTATTTGCACCACCTACGACTTCCGCGCCGTTTGTCTATGAATAATTTACCGTTCTCATTAGCTGAAATCCAACCCCCATTTCTCCCTTTGTTCTTCGTTTAGGCAAGGAACAAGGGCCTTTGTCTTGGGTCGTTTAAAAGGTGTAAAACGCGACGTTTGGTATGCAGTGAGATATTCATATAGCAAAAGGTCCATTGAAAGTATTGGCTTAATGCTATTTTCTAAATCATGCATTTGTTAATTGCAATAATAAACTGGTGTTGATATATGTAAACCATAAACACAACCGCTTTTGACACCAGTCGTCGGCGTTTGATCGAATTGCAGGCTTTAGGTTGCCAGTAAGCATTTTACTGTAACGTCTACTGCATATTGTTGTGCCCCTTTCCTCAACAGTACTTTTCCAGTACGTGAAATTGTGAGTCCCAAAAAACCCTAAGCATCAGTTTTCCTGCGGACGGTTAGGTCTTGAAATCTAGCATTGATGGATCCATGTTTCGTCACCAGTAATGTAAGAACCGCAGGAATCCAAAAGTTACCATAACGATCCAAAGGTTTTTGGCAGGTATCCAAGCTCGTTCGTTTATGCAGTTGTGATTTGACTTTCGGACCCACCTTGGATGGTAGGCAGAGCCGAGACTAAGTTGCAGACGATGTAGCACTTCGTCTATAATAATGATTACGAAAGTGCTACATCTATAATAATAATAATCATTATTATTAATGATAGTAATAATAATTATTGTTATATAATTAATGATAGTAATAATATTGTGCGTAACACTTGTGGGACCATTTTTGAAATCTTCAATCCATTCTTAGACAATCCTTTGTGGTTGAACACTCTTTCCATACTGTACCAAAAGTCTTTCGATGAATGTCTGACCCTGATACACCTTCCGACCAAAAAAACACGGATTACTGAACGTTGTTCTCCTTTGGTGCAAATAGAAAGCAGAGCAGCCATGATAAACCACACGACAGCGATAATGAAGCTAACCTAGCAGCTTGAAACATGCATAGACATGACAATCAATAAACAAAGCATGCATTATCAACGCGAAATTACAGTACTACCAACATAAACAAAAATATAACTAAATTGCAGATAATAATTGACTTACCCTATTAGATTAGATCTATTTAGTAGCTCAGAGAGAAATTCCGCCTGGGAGGGTTGTTTGGGTAATATATGTTATCATTGTGTACAAGTATCACAAAAGTTTGAAAATAAATGCGATTTTATTGTAGTTTAACGCTTAACACATGATCTAACAAAATGAGTATAAATTCATTCCTAATGTAAATTCAATCTAAATTTGATAGATCGCGGAATATCTGAACTGAAAGAAACTAAATCAGTTGTACCGTAAGTTAGCGTACTGGTCAAGTACTTAAACTAGATAAGCGGTGGCCATTACAACATATGCAGACGACACAGCGTTATTAAGAACTGATAAAGATAAGTATAAATCTACTGACAAGCTCCAGAGAGCAATGTACAAAGAAATTCAATGGAAACGATTGATAAATGGAAAATAAAGCTAATTGAATGGAAGGAAGTAGGTGTACGTCAATACAAAAAATAAGTTAGTAGAAGATAAACCGCTATTAAAGAAAGCTAAGATAGAAATCCAATAAATAAAGGGAGGCCTATATATCAAATTAGGTACCATTGTCATGGGGAAACATTCAAAGTTGTCATTAAACAATAAAAGAACAAATTATAAACAGTTTATAAAACCCGTCTGACTAAACGGAAGGAAACAATGGGGATGTGTAAAAAAAAGAATTGAATATAGGAATTCTTCAGACGTTCCAAGAAAAACGTACGGAAAAATATAGTCAGTGCATCCTGTTTTATAAAAAAGTAATATATTTACTTAGATCTGAACATTTCATAGTCAGAGGAAATGAAGAAGATGGTAAAAGAATTTCTGCAAATGTCCGATAATCTGAAAAACGTGAAGAGCCTTTCGTTTTCATAATCATAAGTAATTATTGACTGAGTAAAAACTATTAACTTAGTTTCTAACGCGTTTGGAAACAATCGTTTCATTTACGAAGCTAAACCACTATTCAATAGTAGCAGGTTGACTTCGTAAATGAAACGATTGTTTCGAAACGCGTCAGGAAGTAAGTTAATAGTATAAACTCAATTGGTCAATATTACTTATCATTTATTCAGTGAACTCAAGGTGATTAGAAAAAAGTAACTTTCGAGCTAGTTTAGTGTTGTGTTGTGATTAGTACCAATGAGCAAACCTTAGTTATATGTGTTTGTTGGAACTATACAAAGAACATTTGGTGCAATAGGTCCAGTTTTATCATAGACGATTTAAAAAAATCAAATATAAAGAGCCTCAACTTACAGGGTGGTGATGGCTTAGGAAGTAAATGTAATGGCCTAAAAGAAGTAACGTGGTCTTAAAATGAAACAATTTTTTTAAAATTTTCACGATTTACAATTTTACAAAGAAAATCTGCGTCTATGAAACATATTTGAATATTAGAAGCATATAATGACGATTTTTAAGCTGTGAGCTTCAGCCTGGGTTACGGGCCCTCTCACATATACAAGTAATGATAATGAATTTAGGCGCTCTTTGGAAGTTTCTGCACGTTCGCGGACATGGAAAAACGGAGGTATACACACCGCGTTTTACGGACATTGTAGGCCTATAGTTTACGCATATTTATTAACAGCTATCAATTTACTGACAATTCCTTTTATATGAAACAATTTTTCATATATATAATATTTCAAATTACGTATTAAATTTTTTAATAATTATGAAATGGTTTCGATTTAGCATACTCTTTAGTCCATAAAAGTTTTAAAAGTCTTGCCCTTTTGGGAAGGGAAGTTTGTGCCCGAATCTCCTTTCACTGTGGCTCTGGTTCTACTGATCGGGTAATAGTCTTAAAACATTTAATGTTATACAGGGCTTTTTAGGGAATTCAAATAATTTTTGTGTTCGATTTAATCTAATAGAATTCCCAATTTGTAATATATACAATGAGTTTCATTGGATCTATTTAATAAAATAAACCAGATTTCTTTTGCATACTTTGATTTCTTTCAATTTTTAGTGTAATTAACCTATGGTAATTAACCTATGGTAATCGGAAAAGGTAGAACTGAAACTCGAAAACGGAACTTAATTTATAAGGCAAAGACAAATAGCGCAGATCAAATACATTTGATTAGATTCCTTCTGTTAGCTCACACTCTCTTGATATGTATTGTACAAATTTTCAATCGTTAATAAAATACGTTTTTATTCGTCCAATCAAATTAAAGTAAATTTTTTAAAATCTTTTTTGCATGACAATTGATGTTAATACAGTTTTTTCAAATATCTTTTTATTAATTTAATTATAAAATTTGTGATGTTCAAACAGATTCGAACTGTGAATCTTCATGTTCGAATTACTATAGCGCTTTGTCACTGAGACAATTTTCCTATAGCTAGACACGTACATCTCAAAGATGTATATGAATTTTTCCCCCATCTGGTTCTCATCAAATCCACCATTTTACGACCTCAAATTGTTGCCATGGTTACTACACAATGTCATAAATAGTGTTGTAGGGTAGCTTAAATTAAATGTTTCTTTGTTAACCTCAGTAGGCATTTACTTGAAAATTTTGTTTAATATTATTTGTTTACCATATTATTAATATTAAAAATAGTAAAGCATCCTATAAATAACAGTAATGGGATACGGAATATGAATATGCGAGAGATGCAACAGTGACACTTGCGCCCATGGTGAAGTGTGCGACATCCGTGCCCAAGTTACCCCAAATACCTGCGTTTGAGAGACTTTAGCCATACATTGGACTGGCTAAGTGATGGAAAACCAGTTTCTCCAGCAATTTGGAAAACGTTGTCTATTATTTAGGCGTGTTTAAAATGAACAAAAAATTCGACATTTTTATATTTTTTACTTTTTTTTATATCATAGTACATAATTTTTAATTTTTTTTTGTAATTTATTGCTATTAATTTTGTTGTTTTTTGTGATAAAGTTGGCACTATATACACATATTGTCATAATTTGTAGTGGTATTCAATTTAAACGTAGTGTAATTTCTATAAGTAGATCAGAGTGCAAAGAACTGTCCTAATGTCACCAGTTTCTTCGTACTCCTTAATAGTTTTAATAATCCCCTCGGCCAGATGCATACATGTGGATTTTCACCTCTTCCATCAAAGGTTTATTGCAAGCTGCATTTTTCGCTTCAGTTTTGAAACAACTAATCAAGTCTTTGATTCTAGAATTAGGTCTCTGAAAGTTGCTGTGCAGTTTGTGTTCCATCCTTCAACACAAATAAAGAGGGGCAAATATCGTTGGGAGGAAATGTTGCTGGGCTCAAATGTCGCTGGGCGCAAGTGTCAATAGACGCAAATGTCGCTGGGGGCAAGTGTCATTGGTTGCAACTGACGTGACACCACGGAATATTTCCCACAATAAACAAATTTGAGAATATAAAAAAAATATTGTATGCAAATAAAAACATTTGTTTTTAATTAGTACATTGTCTACTTGAAGTGGCTGAAAGGTATAAATGCTAGCCTACTATCATAGAGTTTCTGCATCTGACCCCATGTAGCTTCAAAACATTTCTGTACTATTTATCATCCCTCAGGTAGACTAAGTTTAAGAAAATAAGTAGGGTTATGTACGGGAGGGATAATGCACAATGTTGCCATATTGCGTTAAGTGAGCACAGTACTTTCCAATGTACCCTGTCTTTTTTAAATCCCTGTCATTATTATTAAAATATCTACTTCTGAGAAGGAGAAAAAGAGAAAGATATATAAGTAAATAAATAAATATATATATTTGTATCTCTCTCTCTCTCTCTCTCTCTCTCTCTCTCTCTCTCTATATATATATATATATATATATATATATATATATATATATATATATATATATAGAGAGAGAGAGAGAGAGAGAGAGAGAGAGAGAGAGACTAGAATAGTTTTGAAATTTTTTATAAAAATTATATAGGCAAGAAAGAGATTTAGTTGATAAGGAATTTACTTTCTTAACTATGTAGTAGACACCCCAAATATTGTTTAAAGTGAGACATCAAATTACAATATTTCAATAAATCAAGGAAATAGTTATAGTCATTATGTTTTTTCTCGTTCTTCCACACATTCTCACTTTGTTGCTCACCGAATCAGATCGTTCTAGGCCATGGTTTAGAAAATGTGAATTAAACATTTCGAAGAACATTCAAAATGTCATTCTGAAGCGCATACCAAACCACAAATTTCTATTTTTTTCAGCCTTTCTTTTTTTCGCAGTAATTTGTGTGAATCAGATTTGAGGGGGGCCGACCGGGTTCAAGGCTGGAATGCTGCATGTCGTGTGAAATGAATGCAGGTGGGACATATCTGGACCATTGTCAAGACTTCCGACACGAATGTCGGAGACTTGTAGGGTTGAAAACAAAGAACGTCTTATTACAGGTGCAATATGGAGGAAATGTGCACAGTAGTCGTAGATTGTGCCAGTACCTCTTCTGTGCAAGTATGTAAGGTGTCTGGTTGTAACAGTTAACTCCAAATTGATCGCCCACATTTAAAATTATTTTACGTTTATTCTACTTCATTTCATTTTTTATGTGACTAATTTGTTCACATATTTTTTAATGTGTGTGTTTTCAAAAAGTACACTATTCATTAAAGGATTTCTTATTCTTTGGGTATATGATTCTTGTGGACTACTTTTGAAACAAAAAGTCGTACATAACTCTTATAAATAATTTCCTTACAGACGGTTATTTCAACATATAATATCTATATATTTAATTCCGGAAGCGAATAGGTCCCCACAAAATTTCTTGAGCAAGGAACAAGATAAGATACCTTAATTAGATTCATTATAAAGCTTGGGGGTTGAAAACGGTAGGAAAACTAACAGACATTTCAAAATTACCTGCGTTTCGCCCCACTGCCCTTTATAGACCCAATGATTTTTTTAATGAAGATATCACTACAGTCGGTTTATTATAAGTAAGACCGATGGTGATTATTAAATATACTAGATGTTGATAACATCAGCTGATATAAAGATCTGATGTGATGATTTTATTTTTATTGTTCTGTTAAAGAAATTTTGTATCTAATGGGGAAAGGCTGCGAGTTTGTATAAAGTTTTGGGAATGGTGGGCAATATTTGGAATGGAGTAGAAATAATGGTTTAGTATAAAATACGAGTACAAGAACATTGCGAAATTTATTGTTTATGTTTGTTGATATTAGTGTTCTGTTTAAATGAAAATGTTGAAATGAATCGTAATGAAGAAAGACAGTTAGTTTGTAGAAGAGTATTTAGGAATGGTGCGTAGCAGAGAGAAAGGTTATCATTTTTCAATGCAGGAGGACAATGCTGATTATTATTATTATTATTACTAAAACTCTAAGGGACCTTATCGGTGTAGAGCACTTAGCTGCAGCCTTTGTACTCTCTTCCCATCGCTACCTCAGGACTAGCTTAGTGGATACCTACCTCTTTGCAGAAATCAAGTACCCACCTGATGCTAAATCTTCTGATATCCTCTGGTGTACATACCTGCCAGCCAAACCACTTTCTCCTTGCAGCTCCCAAAGCAGGACACTCACAGAGTACGTGGATTGGGCTTTCCTCTTGGTCCTCGTCGCATCTCTTGCACACAGGGGACCTAGATTTTCCAATTTTGTATTGGAACCCCCTCAGATTTCCATGGCCTGTAACCGCTCTACAGTAGCTCTGAGTTAATGTCTACTTAAGGAGAGTAGTTCTTTGCCCCACAAATCTCCTGAGTAACCCCACAGTACCTTGGATTTGTTACATCCCAAGGTTACATTCCATTCTTCCCTGCACAACCTGTCTATATGTGCCGTGATCCTCTTGCGCCCCTCCTGAGGCGGCATGGCCACTGCCCTCAGCAACGGTCCTTGGGTTATACACCCTTGGACAATGCTGATGAACATATTCAAAATCTTATGTACCTTCCAAATAATGAAAATTATGTGATTCAGAATAGTGTTGGCAGGCTTGATCAAAGTTGCCACCATTGTATTTCATTTTCCCAGTGACTTAGTTAGAGGACACTTTAACTTATGTTGCCACAATGGACTGGTATTGCTACCACAGCCTTGAACAAACTTCAACATTTAATGTTGAACTGCAGACATTTTATTGACAATATCAGAAAATATAATAGTACCATGGCTTTTGCATCAGTTTCAGCATGCACCAAAGACATATCTGGCAGTGGACATATAGACCTACTTTTAAGGTGCTAGGTCAGATTTATAGGTATATCTAGGACTTCTATTAGGCACATGAGCAGACACCATCATATGAGCAGTTATATTTTCGACTCAACATTTGCAAACAACATATTGGGAAGGTTAAAAAACCCAAATTTGAATGAAGTTACTTTAAAACGTTTAACTGATATTTTAGTAGATAACCCTTATGGTCAAGCACACATACGTGCAGGACAGATGTTACATGAACAAAGTCAAAACTTTATAGTTTCCAAGGACAAACTCCGCTGTAACCGACCCACTGCAGATGAGATAGCTAGCTATCTAGTGTTTACATCTACAGGAGAACCACCAAAACATCACCATGTAGTTGTCCACGGACGAATAGGAGGTACAAAATTGTTATCTGTCCTTAGTTCCGATTGCGATCCAATTATTTACCTTTTAATGTTTCCTTATGGAGAGCCAGGATGGAATAAGGGCATGACACATAATGGAGCAAGAAGACAGCCTATATGGCAAAAAATAACTCTGTTGCAATTTGTCAATTACAGAATAGCTATTAGGGCATTTCTCACTTGCATTCGAGTAAAAAACTCTTTCAGCGGTATTTGATTGGCCACAGCACACTAGAGTAGAAGCAACTAGACTTAACAACATGAGAGTACACCAACATGAACTTAAGACAGATCAATACAAATGACGTTAAGACTATGCGGTGAACCATATTCAGCAAGAAAACCTTCAAGCAGGAAACAATATTATCCAGTCATCTTCTTTCGAGGGAAGTCCGAGAACCAGTGTACAGCGGTATCAAGACGATATGGCTATAGTACGTAAATATGGAAAAGCCGACATTTTTCGTACAATTACAAGCAACCCAAAGTGGACGGAGATAAATTCTTTGAGTGCCTCTGACAGACCAGATATTGTGTCTAGAGTATTTAAATTAAAAGTAAATGAAATTAAAAATGACATGGAACCTGAACTAGAAAACTATTTAATTTTTCTTCAACTTTTTTTGATATATTGTTAAAAACATTCAACAGGTTTCAAAGCTGTTTTGTAAAAACAAGTAATTTATGAGTTTTCTTACAAGAAATAGACTCAAGTTTACTTTTATCATATAAACTATAACCCAACTATTATCATATTTATGAAAGTACTTTTTCTTAGAGTAGCTACCTCTAGAACTTGACAATACAGTTTTTGTTTACAGCAGCGGCACCAGACGAGACGTACCTTTAATGAAACTAGAACGAGACTATTAATATCTGACGTATTAGCACTTCATGCATGACGTGAATTAACACTTTCCTTTCGTTTCAAAGACCCTATTTGAAGCCAGCTATTGATTATCTATAATGAGTACTGACAATTATCTACAATGTAAGGTATTTATGACAGACCTCAACGAGCGTGTACTTCATAAGGAAAACTTTAAATTACAAACATTTAACCGACAAATAACGAATCAACAATGTACAGTATTTCTTGAGCTACTGGGATTTGCCCTATAACAAACCTGGAGTTTGGTGCGTTCAACATTCGTGACCATTCCAATTTGGAGGTTGCTCAGACGGCAAAACTAATTAACACAGTCATAAATACATGAAGATAGTTTGGTCTACTCCTGTTATAAATTTGTATCTGTTAGGATACAAGCATGACTCCAGATGACAGGAAAAAGAGGGCTAGAATCGACACGATTATTGAGGTTTAAATTCTTCTTTTGTTACCGAAAATGGTAGTCGGTGTCGGTAATAAATTTCATAAAATGTCAGACTACCAGGAGAAAGAGCCACTTGTAATTTTCGAACTTGGAGATTTTTAGGTATTGGTATAGTACAGATTTTATTTTGACATCGCACCTTGAAAGAGAAAACAAACCTCGACTACTTATGGTCCAACTTGCCACTTTAAATTTGTTGCCCTAGATAATTTTTATAGAAAAAAAATATAATTACATGGAGTATATGTTAAATTTATTTTTGATTTATCTTTAGGTGAATTTAAAGTACATTAGACTTACGTTTATCATGTTATAATATGTTAAGAACTTAGTCTAATAGTTTTTAATGTGTTAAGAAATTAATTTAACTTTGTTTAAAACTATTAACTTTATTTTACTCTGATACAATTCATTATTTCTTTTTTTCTAAATGCATAGAGTTAGTATTTTATAGCACAAAGTTATGTGTAAAAATTAAAAAGGTTTTTATTAACTAGCTTTTAAAATTATGATTTCTAGTGTTTTAAAATTGAACATAACTTAAGACATTTGTATTATATCTATAAAGATTACGTGGATACATCGTTCAAACAGATGTAACATTTAATGTAGGCGAATTGTAGTAGATTTCCTCACTGAATCCTAATATCTATAAACATATTTATAAAATTCAGATAACTAAATGTAGGGTGCGTGTACAAAAACAATTTTAGAGTTTCTATTCCTTCTTAACAGTGTTATTTAAAACCTTTTGTATTATATATTTTGTAGTTCTCCTCCTATATGCTCTCTGGTTAACCTAATATTTTTACAATTTATAAGTAAAATTAAACTTTTTTGTTTATTCTTAATTCGCACAAATCTTTTAATTTTAAAACACATTTGGAACAGATCGTGTAAAACCCGCACAGTCTGAAATAGGTTCAAAAATAAATAAAAATATTTATAAAAATATATGAGTTTGTGAAAAATATAATGTATATAACATACTCTAAAACAAGTAATATAGAAAACCAAATTTATATAGTCAATTCCTACTGAGGTCGATAAAGAAAAATTTTATTTTAGTTATTTTTTATTTTATAATTACATATTAAGCGGCAAAATATAAAGCAAATTTCCTTGCAATTTTCCATTTTCCTCTATACAATATATGGTGTTGGGCTATGATTTTGCTCATTACTATTTATTTGCTTTTTTTACCTTTCTACAGTGGTGTTGGTTTTTAAATACGTAGATCAACAGTTCGAATCCAACTGGGATATCAAATTTTTAAATTTAAATTAATGAATAAATATTTGAAAATACTATATTACCCTCATTTGTCATCAAAAATATGTTATATAAAATTTATTTGAACTTGATTAGATGATTGAAAACCAATATTTTATTAATGATTGAAAATTTGTACAAGATATATATAAGGAGAGTGTGAACTAATAGAAGGAATTTAAAAACATAAATATTATATATATATATATATATATATATATATATATATATATATATATATATATATATATATATTCCCTAAGGTCTAATAACATAGAAATATATTTTATATGCTCATATAATATATCTGATCCAATCTGTAACAGTTATTTAAGGCTACAATTTACTCCGTTTTAATTCAGCTATAAGAAGAAGGCTACTTAAATTATTTTTTTTTAACCGAAAAACTGCCACATAATAAACTAATAATGTATCAATAATCTTTATGCGCAGTAAAAATAGAATAATGTTTTTTAACATAACAATAACAAGTAGCTTTAATTTTTTGTCAACAAATTTTGACATTCTGCTCCGTTTTTATTTTCTTATACTTACACCCAAATAAGAGATAAAAACAGTGTAGTTTGTGTCTAGAAACTGTACAATTATTTCCACTCTACTTAAGTATAATTTAAAATAATCACTTGCTCCTGTTTTTTTGGAAATACAGTTATCACAATTCTAAATCGTAACCGCATACTAGGGCGATTTAACGATTGTCCCTTGACTTTCACAGCCGACCGTGGAATAATGGTCAAGAGAAATACAAAAGCAACAACATTAACGCCGAATACCCAGTGCATTCGCAGTCCAATTTTTTTATATAATTATTTTAATGCGAAGAAAGAATTTTTCACACAGTTTAGAAATGAAATGGTAACCCGTGTGAGTGGACATAAGTATGTTTCGGGCGTCGGAAATAAGACTGGATTTGTCACGGACAATTATCAGCTGTGAGGTGGACTTAAACAAAATAGCGACGCCCTAGCGAGACATTCTCCGGGCCAAATTAAATTCACTCTAATAAGCCATTCAATTGAAGCACCGTTAATACAAGCCGTTGAAGGTAATTGGGTTGTTAACACTTCCTGGGAAACTCGTGAAGTGTTGAATGTTGACACCAATTACTATTGCTGGCGACTTTTACAGTTGTAGATGAAAAATAAATAGCCGAAAAGGAAGTTGCTGTACAACGTTTAATAACGTATACTAATAACCATAGTGTTATTTACATTTTTATATATCTTTAGAGAATAACAATTATGAAGACATGGTTTCGTTTTTCTGGAAACCCAGCTTTCAACAGAGGAGAGGAAGAGATGATTCTTTTTGGCAGCTACTAGGCTACAGAGAATTGATTGCCAGATCCTGCGAGGAGCTTCCGTGGAAAGTAACACCATTAAGATGCTGCCGCGGGTACTTTCGAACAGCAAATGTAATCCACTGGTAAAGACCGACATTTAGTTATTTTGTTTTTATTAAAATTAAAACCATCGAGACAACTCTTATGGATTATATCTACGGCTACTCCGCAGATTCCGGTTGAGAGGGAGCGAATTGGCAACAGCGCAGGAAAACTATCCAGATCCGGATCGTAGAACCTGGGTAGAAATATTCGCTTGGGTAGGGTTGTCTCTTAGTATAGGAGGTGATGTCTCTTAGTATAAGGACTCTTGAATATAGAAGGTGCTGTCTCTTAGTAGGAGGACTCTTGAGTATAGGAGGTGCTGTCTCTTAGTAGGAGGACTCTTGAGTATAGGAAGTTCTGTATCTTAGTACGAGGACTCTTGAGTATAGGAGGTCCTGTATCTTAATGCGAGGACTCTTGAGTATAGGAGGTGGTGCCTCTTAGTACGAGGACTCTTGAGTATAGGAGGTACTGTGTCTTAGTACGAGGGCTCTTGAGTATAGGAGATCCTGTTTATTAGTGCGAGGACTCTTGAGTATAGGAGATCCTGTTTATTAGTGGGAGGACTCTTGAGTATAGGAGATCCTGTTTATTAGTACGAGGGCTCTTGAGTATAGGAGATCCTGTTTATTAGTGCGAGGACTCTTGAGTATAGGAGGTGGTACTTCATAGTACGAGGACTCTTGAGTATAGGAGGCCCTGTATCTTAGTGTGAGGACTCTTGATTAGGAGGTGATGTCTCTTAGTACAAGGACTCTTGATTATAGGATGCAATGCCCCTTAGTACGAGGACTCTTGAGTATAGGAGGTCCTGTATCTTAATGCGAGGACTCTTGAGTATAGGAGGTGGTGCCTCTTAGTACGAGGACTCTTGAGTATAGGAGGTACTGTGTCTTAGTACGAGGGCTCTTGAGTATAGGAGATCCTGTTTATTAGTGCGAGGACTCTTGAGTATAGGAGGTGGTGCCTATTAGTACGGGGACTCTTGAGTATAGGAGGTGATGTCTCTTAGTACAAGGACTCTTGATTATAGGAGGTGCTGTCTCTAGGTACGAGGAGTCTTGAGTATTGGAAGTCCTGTATCTTAGTATGAGGACTCTTGAGTATAGGAGGTGCTGTCTTTTAGTACGAAGTCTCTTGAGTATAGGAGGTCCTCTATCTTAGTGTGAGGACTCTTGATTAGGAGGAGGTGCCTCTTAGTACGAGGACTCTTGAGTATAGGAGGTGATGTCTCTAAGTACGAGGAGTCTTGAGTATAGGAAGTCCAGTATCTTAGTACGAGGACTCTTGAGTATAGGAGGTGCTGTCTCTTAGTACGAAGACTCTTGAGTATAGGAGGTAATCTATCTTAGCGTGAGGACTCTTGATTAGGAGGTGGTGCCTCTTAGTACGAGGACTCTTGATTATAGGAGGTGCTGTCTCTAAGTACTAGGAGTCTTGAGTATAGGAGGTCCTGTATCTTATTGCGAGGACTCTTGAGTATAGAAGGTGGTGCCTCTTAGTAGGAGGAAAAATATTTAATTATATTATAGGTCTGTAAAATTATGAATTTAAATATAATAAAAAACATGCAACGTTGAAAATAATATTAATGTAATTATTACAGGGCAAATAATTAACAAAGTAGATGGAATATTCAAGAGTAATAATGTCCTAAATGAAAATTTTCGAAACAAATTAGAATAGATATAAGATGAAATTAACTAAATTAAAAACTAATTATAAGGAAAAAACTAAATTAAATATACCTAAATTAAATTAGATAATATAAATAAATATTATAATATAATATGTAAATAAATGATTGATGTAAATCAGTTATATAAATTAAAATGAAATATTCATAGAAGAATGCCTATTTCCTGTGAGCCCAATAAAATAATTGTTTAAATTATGTAATATAAATAAATGTTATAATATATTGTGTAAATAAATAATTGATTTAAATCAATTATATAAATTAAAATGAAATATTTAAAACAGAATGCCTGTCACATATGAGCCCAATAAAACCATTGGGTAAATTATTTTACAATTATCCCTTTAAAAAGCACTCTCTTAGTCCATAGAAAAATTGAAATGATAGATATTTTAAGCAACTACAAATTCACGTAATTCATCTGGCACAGAATCTAGTCAACATCTTGGACTAGACTGATAAAATTATAATGCATTAAGCGCCTTAAACATTCAGACTATACCCTACTACCATCTTAAAGGTAAAATGAAATTGTGCTATTTAGTTACCATTGGTTTGGTTTAGTTTTTTAAATTTATTCTAGTAAAGACTAAATTATTGTTTAGACAAACACAACTCACGTGATTCCGGCCTCTACTCCAAGAGTCAAGCAAATGGAGAAAGATCATGAAAGCGTTAGCGATAGGAGAAAATGATCTGTTATGAAATGGAGAGAAAATTCGTCTTTGAATTCAGTTCAGACCCAAAACACCGGTTAAAGATTTATTGCGTGTAAATCCAATCAGTTGCGGTTATAGATGACCTGACTCCGCCGATTTAATACTTTCCTCTTCGCAATCAAATAAATCGATGACGTAAAGGTTGCGAAACTAACTCGCCGAAACGGATTGATCACGTGTCAAGATGGCCGACAATACCGAGGAATCAATTCAGTTTAGAAACACAACGTTACTGTCGGATCAGTAAAGCATCAAAAACTTACTGAATTAACTGAGCTGGGAAACCAAGGCTATCTGAGAATATAATTTTAAAAGCTCTTGCTGTATAAATGTATTTTGCAGCTTATTTCCTATCCACACACACACACACACACACACACACACACACACACACACACACACACACACACACACACACACACACACACACAAACACACACACACACACACACACACACACACACACACACACACACACACACACACACACACACGCCTTCTTCGGCTTTAATAATACGTTTTAGAATTAGGAAGGTATAATCATACGTGTTTAACACGTACATTAGTATTAAACCATATGTGTACGGGTTTAACTATAAAATTGTAAATATTTGAACTTGAGATCGATGGAAGCGTTTTTCTTATTGAAAATTTTCTTTATTGAGATATTTAATTATAGTGCTCTGGATTGGATGTTTAAAATTCCCAATCGCTCCTTAATATTTAAAGTGTCTCGACATCTCCATATTTCCATACAATTGCTTTATGGCCATTTTATTGGAGATTTACAGTTTTAAGTGATTAAAAGAAGGATACAATAATTGTCAAACATCATAAGTAATTTACTGTATAATGTAGGTTATGAGATACTGGTTGGTATTAAGGAAGTTGGAAATTATTGTAAAGTGGAGGTTACAGTAAACATGTTGGTGGTAAAACATCTATGGAAGAAGGAACGTTAAGAAAAAAACATTTAGGTCGAAAGCAAGTATTGTGGAAGTAAGTATATGGTATACATTTTGTGCCAAACCACTTCAGTAGGAGGGTAATATATAGGTTAGAACTTAAACAATAAATTATAATCCGCATTTTTTAAGAGAAATTGTCACAACTCTCTCTTGGTATGCATAGTGTACATTAATAAAACGATCAGAAAAGAAATTTTACTAGAGTAATATGTCAATATAAAATTATTCACTTGGCCTTCTAAGGTTACTCCAAGTTAATGTAATATACATATCCATATTGTCTATTCTATGGTTTTTTTTTTTAAATTTGTTCTGTAAAACACTCAAACCAATTCAAATAAATTTCCTACTTTTCATTTTCCTTTTTATGTGTATATGAAACTTTTTATCTAAGTAAATTAACTAACATTTCTTACTTTTATCATGTTCAGCTTCGACTTATGGTGTATGAGCTGCAAACAGTTAAAGGGAGAAACAAATTCCTTTTTTTCGAAATTCAACGAAAGGAGTTTTTGCAAAGTTATTTACAATATCTTATTTCATTTTATTGTTCTTCAGTTTAAAACGAAAAACTTATATACAATAAAATATATTCCATTCATGTAATATTTTATTATGGTTTTAAAAAAATATTTCACATATCATTCATAGGATTTTGAGAGGTTATAATCACTTCTTGGAGAGTCAAGTAGTTGCTAAATATCTGAAAATAACTTTTTAACATAAGAAAATCAGTAGTTTTATTTTTTTTTAAAGTTTTGTAGAGATTTATATAATTTTATAACGATTCGTACATCTTTTCTATTTTTTAAGCCAGATAAATTGCAATAACTTGTAGCAACTGTGGGGTGATTTTTTTATTATAAATAAATAAAATTTTTTAAATAATAAACCTTCCATTTAAATTATCATAATAATAAAACGTTTATGTGGTTAAAAGGTTTTATATAAACCTATTTATAATAACAAATGAGGTAGAATTTATTTCTCAAACAACGATTATAATTGTTTCTGTACTGTACTATTTTTTAAATAGATTTAACACTTATTTCCCGAGAAGTATGGCGTATAGAGTATATAAGTGTAAAACTATAATTTTTTTGAACTTGAAAATCAGTAAAAATTCAATTTTTATTTATTCTACGTTTGATATCATAGACACAATAATATAAAACTATTCGCATTAAAGAATAAAACAGATTAAATATTTTGGGGGAAATGTTATTAAAAGTGTAGACCACAGCAAAAACTATTGATATTGTTAGATTTTATGATATGTATGTAAAACATTATGTAATATATTAGAGAAATTATTTTTAAAATATTCAATTTATTTCAGAGGGTTCTCTATAAATTGATTGTGTAAACTCACTAACAATAAAATGAGTTGAAGATCCATATTTGATTAACGGCAACCTCATCTATTGAACGTGTAAAGATCACGGCCATAGACGGAACTTTATGGCGGTGCCGCAGTCTTGCATGCAGAACGTGTACAATAAATACCACCAATGATGTTGGGTAGCGATGAAGAAGCTAACAAACTGGTCGTGAACTCGACATGAGCATGCACGTTGTTTCCCTATGTACACTGCATTGTTAACCTATCTTCTTTATTGAACATGTAATAAGAGTATTGTTTTTATAAGTTCCTTGATTCCAAGGACGCATTTTCTGTACTTATTCATTCAGGATATCTCCTTTCTCTTCTGTTTCCTTAATCCTTTTCGAATTGCATACCTGTTTGCCGTGAATTTTTTTACCGAATGACATTTATGTATTCCTTTCTCTATCTACTAACCCTTCACACATATCCGCGCGTTAAAGTCTCGCTATATAGA
Organism: Prosapia bicincta; assembly: GCA_036971475.1. NCBI lineage: Eukaryota > Metazoa > Arthropoda > Insecta > Hemiptera > Cercopidae > Prosapia > Prosapia bicincta. The sequence continues at coordinate 350,963,214 of JBAIZL010000001.1, forward strand.
GTGAACAATAGATTATTGATATTTGTTGTAGAACAGAGTTTGTCAGGAAAAGTACCAAAATATTTTCCTTTCCATTTCATCTTGTGTATGTCACAAAATTATTTAAATTGAAGATTTTAAAATTTGTTTCTAAATATTACATCTAGATCAACATAATTGCATTATTAAAATAAAACCGAAAAAAACACTTTTTAAAGAACATCATGGTGAGAAAAACAGGCTTTATATATGGATATTCAGATTCGATTCTAATAAATTCTAAAACAATTTTCGTTTGATCACTTTTTTCTACTCCATTTTTTAATAATTTATTTTAATTACTTTCCTCTTTTAATTTTTTTTGTAGTGGTTAGAAAAACATTGCCATTTGTATTTTGTTTGCGTTTCTATCAGGCACTTATTATCTGAGAGAAAAGTGAAAAGGATAGTCATATTATACACTAGACGTTCAAAGGTTCTCCAAAACAATTACATATTTATAATGTTGTCATAAAGAAGAAGATTAACATTTCAAGAAAGAACCACATAATGTTTAATAGAGTTAAGGTTAAACTTGAAATGGCTACATACAATGTGATATTGTGTATTTTAAATATAACTAATTTATTTGGTAAGCCTTTATGAAACAAAAATTAAACTTTTACAGCTGAAATTTGTACATATTTTTACTTCAACTGAATTTGTTTGTAAATTTGACATGAACTTATTTTTCTTCCTTTCTATGAATTGCCACACCGTTTATGAGTTGACGAGTAACGAAATGTCTTCATCAACCTAAATCCTGCCCCTAATCATTTCATTACTGACTAGTCCAGGGAACAAAGACCAAAATATGACATTTGGTAATAAAAAAATGAAAGTTGGTACAGTTGTGTAGGAAGTTGCTCTAAGTAACATATCAAATGTCTCCGGCGCGGCGGTCGGAGGTGAACGTTGCGGAGGAGGGCGTTTTTTGGCGTATTTTTCAGTTTTTGTCAAATATCTGAGACAATGTTAGTTGTACATAAAATGTATTGCATACTAAATTAAAGTAATTAAAATTTCCTACAAGATTGATGCTATAATCGTTTCTGTAGAATCAGTGGTTCACAAAGTAAACGTATAACAAAACGTGTATTATCTTTTTATATAGTTCAATTAAATATGTATTGCATCGCATTGTTAGTGGTTATTAATATATATATATATATATATATATATATATATATATATATATATATATATATATATAGGTTTTTATCAATCAACGTTAGTTTCCTTCATCAGTCAATACCCTCGGCCCTCACTAAAAGTAGGTAAGCATTGTATTTCAGCTTTCTTGCATCCACATCTTGGTCCACAGTCAGATGAACAGCGGCAAAATGTTGTTTGTAAAACGTCATTACCTATAGGGCCTTTGTCTTACTCGGAATCACGGCGCCTTACTCTTCTCTTGTCCAATCCCATTACTCTGGCGGTAAGTGATTGCCAAGTCACTCTTGTATTTGTAAAAAGTTTCTAAAAGAGTGCTTTTGTGTTGAGCCACTCTTTGATGGAAGACAAGGGAAGTCTATCTAGAACTTCTGTGATGACTGCAGATGTGCCAAGTACCGGAAGTCGTTCAATTGGAGTCATTTGGTCATTTTGGCTCCATAACATTTCCTCACCGGCTAGTGAGATTTCTTGTGGAGTTGATAACTTGTTATAAAATACTTCAATAATTTTTTTAGTTCTTTCACGTTATATATTTACCATTCCCATTTTATCTTTCTTTTGTATGTCCGAAGTGGTGTCGCATCCACTAAACCCACGAAGGAAAAGGAAATCTCGAGGAAAATGAAAGCTGTTGTAAGTTTTGCGGTGAAAAAAATTAGCTTCTACTTTACTCTTCGAGGCTTCATGAAGTAAATGTTTTTACTTGGCGGAGCTAAAGCTACTAAAATCCCAAGCAAATCTATATCTTCCCCTATCATCACAACTGTAGAAAGAATATTTGATTTTTTTCAGCCCATACTTCATTATTCTAGAGCCAGCATCGACCATTTAACCACTTTTGACTCAAGGCTTGTAGCAACCATTTTCTTTACTAGTAAGACAAAAAGTTTAATTTTATTTTTTGCCATACAGAAAATTTGGTTGTTGGATTGTCACGTTCATGGGTTCTTCAAAATTGTTGCAACAGATTCTTCTATCAGTTTTGCTAGTATGGAGTCGCTGATTCCGTCTCCTTCTTGCCAGTCTACCAGAGGACTTCATGGAGCGAATTAGTGTTTGTGCAATGGCCATGTCTGATCACACCACCCATGATGAACCAGTTCTGTTTACACTGAAGAATCCTGTTCCAACAAATTGCTCAAACGCTTAAGGATGAATAATTTCTAATGACAACATGTCTTGCACATAAATGTGTACTCATTTTGCATATTGGAAGTGGATACTTGCATGAAAAAAGGTATCATCTGCTGAATACATAAGACGTGACATTCCCAATCACCAGAACGCTCTACTGATATGAATATTTTATTAGTTCACCCATATTAAAATACTGCACCCATGAAGCTGGATTTGGCTCACGTTTCTTCAAGCATTCCAGCTCTTTTTGAAACCGGTTTTGCACAGACATCAAGTGATCACTCTGATTAACTTTGTCTACGCTGACTTTCATCCATGTTTTCCAGCATAGTAAAGATCGCCTTCTTTCCTTTTGATGTTACGTCAGCTTGAAGGAGAATAACCTGTGCCAAAGAAGCCTGTGCAAGTATGTGGCCTCTAACACTTCTGCTAAAAGCATGTTGACCACTGAATAACATGTCTCTTAGCCATGAGTTTATTAAAAAACTATAATAAAATGATAATTCCTAAATAAATATGATTTATAACTATGTTTTACCTTAATGAAACTTTAGAAAAAGTTATTTATTAAATTCGCAATATAACAAACCTTGCAAAACCTCTTTAAGTTGGTACCACTTTTATCTTGTGAACCATTGATCCTACGGAAAATGTTATAGAACCAATCTTGTAGCAAATGATAAGTAATTTAATTTAGTGTATAACACATTTTTTGATGCAACTAATGTTTTTCGAGTTATTTACTAAAAACTGAAAAAAATACGCATAAACCGCCCCTTTCCCGCAACGCTTGATTCCGACCACTGGGGACTTTTGGTATGTTATTTAGGACAAGTTCTTGCCCAACTGTACCAACTTTCAGAACTGACCATTTTTTTTTTGTTAACAAATTTCTTCTGTTGCCTGGGCTAAACTATCACCCTAATAATTATAATATACATACTAGACATACCAAACTATATTAAAAATAATAATAATAATAATTCAGTTTATAAACGCCCTGACCCTGCCCAAGGCTGCAGACTTTAGGTAGATTGGAATCGCGTTCTTGCAAACAGCTCATTACTCCTTCTTCCACTTTGAGTTAATTTATTGTCCTGGCCAAGGATCAGATAGTGAGGAATGCAGTACGGTGCACGGCATCGGCCCTGTCGACGAAAATTGTAGTAATTTGAAAATGTTTTGGAGTTGACACTATAGACAAGACAGCCTGAATTAAAGTGTTTATTTCAGACATAGAAACATGTCTACTTTCTTGTCAAATATATTTTGTTTATGTTTTAATTTATTGTTTAAGGCTCTTTATTGTTAAGGTACCTTGGTTGAATAGAAATGTGAGTTTCTCAACATGACCTAAATATAACACCCACATATGAATGTTTTCGGCTGTTCTTTTCTCGTTGTCATGAAAGAACGGAAATAGTGATTGTTTTTATTTAAGATTCAGAAATTGACCATATTATGAACTCTATAAACATTATTGGACATTATGGCGTTTTGTCTTTTAATTCATTGGTTCTTTTTCGTTCATTTCTAAACATATTTTTCGTTTACAGTCTAGGGTTTTTTTGAAAGCGTTAATCGTTTTTAACTTATTTTTAAATGAGACAAAATTCTGAAAGTCTTTCGTGTCCAAAAGCAGGTAAATTTCAATTTTAAAGACCAAACTTCAGTAATGTTTTAACCAGGAAATTGTCACTTACAAGGAATAGCTTTATTATTTTACAAGACTTTTATATATGTCACACAAAAAATGTAATTCGGTGTATAGTAACCATTTAAATAACGTTAATAACCGGTTCCGTGGATGAGGCTGTAAAAAATTAAATGACAATATGTCACTTTATACAATGATACTTTAAAAGCGTGAAAACCTCTTCAAGCGCAGCTGATGTATTTTGGGTTGTACAAAAACCTACAGGTCTCGTTATAAGTATCTTTTAGGATAAATTTCAAAAAACGAACATATTGTCTAGAATTGTTTGAAAGCCAAACAATTCATTTTACTAATTTTAAACTACTTAACTAAGTGAATACGTAATTGCTTACTTGCTAACGCGTTTCAAAACAGTCGTTCCTTTTACGAAGCTAACACTCTACTTTATAAATTAGTTTAATCAGTGAATTCAAGATGATTACATCAAGAAACTTCAATGAATTTTAATGTAGTTGGTTATTCCTATCAATGGGTTTCGTCTTCATTTAGAAGCTATTTGGAAGATATTTAAATCCATTTCAAATGTACTTCCCATATAGGATAAAGGTCCTACTGGGAAAATTGTGTATTTAATTGAAAGAAGAAATGGGCTTATTTATGGTTTCAATATTTTGTTTCGTTCATCTGCTAACCAAAACTTTTGAAATCAAATTCAAATTAACTTACTGGTGAGCTAAACACTTGATATTAAAAACACATCTCATGATAACAAATAAAATTAATGATTAAAATACAAATAATAAATAATTAAATCAAACATTATTTTACGCGTTTACAAACAGGAGTGAAAATATTAAATATGTTTTCTAAACATATTTAAAAATGAGTTACCATTATAACAGCTTACAGATTTATCTAAATATTTGTAAATTTTAATAAATATGAAAATATTTGTAAAGTTCAAAACATAAAATGTGAGCACATGTAATAATTGTGGGAAACATTATATATCGTCACAATTCACATATTAATTATCTACATCAAATCCCCATTTGTTTTTGTTTTGTTTTGTAATTTATAAATATTTTCATATCTATTAAAAATCAAAATGTTTAGGTCAATGTGCATGAGCTTATGAATTGGTGTAGCGTTATAAAGATAACTACTCAGTAGGTACATTTCTTATGTTTAAATTATTTATTTATTATTTTTAGTTTGTTGTAAAGACGTTTACTTATTTTTTAAATTTAATGTAATTATTACATGACTATGTTTCTTTCTTGAATGAGGTTTCATTAATTATATTAAAATATTATTTATCAGTCCCCAAATATATATTTATGTATCTATAAATGTTACTGTGATTATTTCAATACAGAATAATCTAAATTTAAATAATGATACCGTTTAAATATAAATGATACCAGTGAATAGAGTTTTATTACAATTTTGAAAGTGAAATTTCTGCAAGAGTGTCGAGCAGCTTTTAAAACCAAAGTTACGTTTAATCTACCGAAACAATTATTTTAAATGATTTTTTTTACATAAATCAATACAAAGGTCACAATATATATGTTTTGACGGCTTAATGTAACTAATGTTTTTATTTAATGTCTGCTAATAACTATTAATTTTTTTATAAAGCCTAATGACAGATCACAGACAATTTTGCTTTCCTAAACACTCAATGTCTCGAATTTCTTTCCGAAATTCCTTTTCAAGAGCTCAGTTTTAATTAAACAACTATACAACATAACTTACAATCTATAAAATACATAACATTATATAAAACATAATAAAAATCAACAAATTACAAAACTCTTAATAAATACCCATTTAGGACGGCAAGTCAAAATTGACTCTCTCCCAATAAAACAGACAAATCACAGATACATGCACAAACTTATCTAATATTAATAACAGAGTCAACATTTTAAATTTTAAACAACACAATCATTAAAATATATACATTACCTCGAGTGACCAAAAAACCTACAACAATGTTAAATATCACTTATAATTTCATTACTAAAGGTCCATATGGAGAAGGAAAATCATGTAATCCTGTCATTTTATTCAAAGCATTTTTTCCTTATTTATATTATATACCAAATTTCCACAAAGCTCCTCTTTTTTCAATCCCTTTCCTTATGTAAATCATCTATATTATCCGTCCATTTGATGTTTATTATTAAACCTTTTAATATGTTTAAAAATAACATTATAATATTTTTCGTCATATTTTATACTGTTTTATGCACATTCCTTCTCGTTTCCAAAAGTCTACAAGTTTGTCCTACATAACACATATCACACTCTTTGCAATCAATCTTATATACCACTCTTTTTTTCTGCCATTTTTTACAACTATCTTTAGCCTTTCTAACAATATTATTAAGATTAAAAGGAAAATTATACATAATTTTTGATTGACATTTTTCCTCAACATTTGACATATATCTTCAGTAAAAGATTTTATATAAGGTAAAGAAAAAGTCTGTTTTTTTCCTTTTAATCTTTATTATCATTTTATTTATTTTGGTCTATAAGCTTTTAACTTTTTAATTTGTTCCTTATAATATTTATCAATAAAATTTTCAGGGTAATTATTAAATTAATTCTTTTTTCATAGCTAAAAAGTTTTAAAAATGAAACTGTGGATCATAAAACGTTAAAATTTTATATGATAGACTTTTTATCATTCCTATTTTTACTTGACTACAATGTGCAGATAAAAAATTTATATATCTACCTAAAAACCTATTTTTCATATATAAATCTATTAAAAGCCTACCATGATCTTGATTTTTAACTAAAATATCAAGAAAATGTAATTCATCATTCTACTCAACTTCATATGTGAAATGTAATCTGTCATAAGAAGAGTTCATCCCCATTACTAGCATTTTTAATTTATTTTTAGCTATAACCAAGAAAGTATCATCAACGTAACTACCGCAATACATATTAAATTATCTACTTAATACATTTAATCTTAATGCATTCAACCTTTCATTTCAGTGAGCTGCTCCTCCGAATGAGATTTTGTTAATGGACATGGATCGTAAAATACTGTAAAATCTATATTAGTTAGTTCCAACAATCTAAAACCAAAATGTGATCTTTTTGGAATACACTGTTTCCTTTATTTCACAGCTTTCTAAAAGATTACTATAAAATGTTCATAAAACATCTGTAGGAATATTGTAGTTTCTATTTAATGGAACGGAAATGTGCAGGCTGTAACATTTTTGAAGAATTTCTAAGTATATTGTCCATTAACACCTGACTGGTGGATTGCAACTTTCAAATTTATGTCTTTAACTTTCCCTTGAATAGTGCTTAACGTTTTCCTGATAATGTGTAGACGTTTCTTTATTTTAGAAAATATAGTTTTTACCATTATGTTTAAAAGAAAATAGCTATGGATATTACTTAAATGAAAATCTAACTTTTTTGCATTTTAAAATGCGTTTTATTTCAGCAATTATTAAAGTATTTTATTAAGTAAAAGGTAATTGATTTTCCACTTTGTAGAAAGAGAAGTAGTGGTTAAGTTGAATTAAATTTTACATCAAAATAGAAATTCATCAATATTTGAATTTAAGGGTATGTTAAAGCTAATGTAATTTTTTTTTGCATTCACATAACTGCATTTAAAAATATCTAGACAAGCCGAGTTTATATTTACCCAGTTTAGGTTAACTTCATTAACCTAATATTCAATTAGTGCCTGCAACACTAATTGTATAATAGGTTGTAGGACAAATTAAAGGATTTTATATCTTATGGTAGGATATATATATATATATATATATATATATATATATATATATATATATATATATATATTCACTTTCCATTTATATTTCAGTGAACGTTTATTTATAAGCTTCACTTTTTTCAGTCAGAGAAGATAAAAGGGATTATAAATATATCCAGTTGCCGTCTAGAGTAACTGCACATGAACTCATTATTAAATATTTTTTATAAAACACGTTTCGATGACTTATGTAATCATCGTTAGTCGAAACACTAAAAAATTACAAAGTTGATTTAGAATATTTAAATTACTGATAGGCCTAGTTTTAGTTGTATATCTGATGATGATATTCCGGTCCATCGAAACTCAAATACAGTTTGTTTTATGTTCAGGTACAGTTATATAATAATTTACAATCAAATTAGTAAAATATATCTCCTTTCATATTATTATTGCTTAATGTTGATACAAATTAAAATGTATTTTCTTAAATTTAAGTTTATCGGATTTCCCTTGAAGGATTTGTATTCAAATATGACTACTATTATATTTTTTCACCGTCACTTTATCTTAATGTTATGACTAATAAAAAATCTCTATAATAAATATGTTATTTTCTCTTCAGTAACCATAATGAGATAATATTTGTATCCTGTAAATCCAGTTCATTTCTGTTTAGTAATAGCGTCATGACTGGGTAAGAAATCACTGTAGACTAAAAAGGCCACAATCATAAATGTTTTCACTTTCAGTTAATCCGGTTCTAAATTTATCAACTTTAGTAATCGATAATAATAACGAACGCCTACAAGCATTTATATTTCGTTTAAATAAACTAAATATCTCGTTTTAGAAACTATTATTTTTTACGGCCAATGTATCAAAACCTATTGAATATACATTTTAAGCTAAAGTTTGGAAAATATTTAAACTGGGTTAAAATATTCTTAAATATTTCCATATTTTATTCAGTAAAATTTCCTTAAATATTTATCAGTACCACCATTTAATATGGAGTTAAGCTATCTGTAATGCATAGCAAATTTTCGTACTACGTAACAGAGCCTAGGTGAGGCTGATAAAAGTGCAACAAATTCAATTCGTTCTTTAAAATAACCTAGTTGTAATAATAGAAAAAAAGGAGTTCTTCTATGTTTTTATTATATATTTTAGTGGTAATAAATTGTTTTTTTGTAAATAATAATTATGGTATGAACAGTTGCAATATTCTTCAACACGAAAGGTTGGAGCCTGGATGCGAAGAGACGTTTCATGCTGGATTTCTCTAATAATGCTGGTGCAAAGAAAACGATACTTTACAAGCCATAATACTGGACAGTATAACATTTATAAATTTTACCCTGTAAAATAATTTACTCGTTTAAAATAATTTAATATTACACCTAAGCTCCATAAATTAATTTCACAATATACATTCTAGTCTAACCTTATATATACCTATCCAACCTATATAACCTTGTTAAATTTACAAGTATCGGAAGTAGAAGTGCTAAAACCATTTTATTCACATTTCCTTATTTTTGCTCACTGCCATAATTTTAAAGCAAATAATAAAGTGACACTGGGAACTCAATGACTATTTTCTCAGTTACTGTAGTTCGAAAAATGTATCTAGTATTTTAGTTTAAAAAATTTTACATCATACCTCACTATAGAAAACTACAAGATGTTAAAGAATTATTGGTTCACAAAATGGCTGAGATTAGACATGAGCAAGCCCGTATATAAACCTTGCCCAGGTTATAAAGGTATTGGCAGTCCGAGATAGACGGACCTAGTATTACTAGGTAGCAATAAATAACTTTATAAAAGCAATGTTTAAATAATATCTGAAAACATCAAGTTAAACTGTTGAATGTTTAGAGGAAGTTACGGGAGACAGGAAGGAGGCCAAAATAGAAACTAGAGGATTCATGTTTTGGTAGTCACGACATGGAGTGCACTTGTCATTTGGTGTCTTGAAAATGTAGGGTCCGACCAGTAAAAAGCAACAAAGGTTTAAAGTAAAAAAATTATATTTTAAAATAAAAATAATATTTCTATGAAAAAGTATTAGAAAAAATGTAGGGTATATATCATATTAAATCTTTAATTAGGCCTATGTTTTGTAAAAACTCATAAAATAAATGTTCTATGAAATGTAAGAGTGAGGAATTTGTGCCGAATGAACATAATAATATTTAAGTGATATTATTATTTTATTTATGTGCTATTAAAAATAGTTTTTTTTATTGGTTCATGTCAAAATAAATAATTTATTAAAATATATAATCGTCTTTAATATATACTCTGCTCTTTCTGTTGTCATGAACATATTTCATTTCCAAATTACCTGAACTATTATGAGAAATATGTATTAGATATTACTTCACAATCATCACACTGAAATTGAAAAAACATCCGATAAAAAGATAATATAACAAATATTAAGAAGTGTTTTAATAATTCAAAAACTAAAAATACTTTCTCGACTATTGTATCTGTTATAACGTATTTATATACAATAATTTTAAAATGTTTTCCTTTTTCAAGTCAGTTGCTTTTACCTTCTACTAGGATTTCAATGAATAAATATATAAAACGAACTTATTTATGCTTTAGCTAGCATAATGGCAATATTGTGTTTAGCTACTCGTTTCCGATGATTCGTCTCCCAAATTTCACTTTCATCCCCGAAATATGTATATATATATATATATATATATATATATATATATATATATATATATATATATATATACATATTTTAAAATACACATAAATATAAAATACACAATATATATATATATATATATATATATATATATATATATAAAATACGTGTTCTTGTTTAATAATTTAAAACAACCTAGGTTATTCAAATACAAGAATATTTATTAATTTATATCCAAAGCTTTTCGTTGGCAAACAGTACCAACATCATCAATACATAAAATATATATATTTTATGTTTAAAATATATATACATATATATATATATATATATATATATATATATGTATTTATATTATATACATATATTAGGATGCATAATTATATGTATATATATATATATATATATATATATATATATATATATATATATATATATACATAAATATACTTAATGTACTATAAATATATAATTCTATAAATTGTTTACTATTAATGGGAGTTTACAATATTGGAGTATGAAAACTACATGAATATAAATTCATATAATTTGAAAATGCAATCGTAGGTGAAAGAGTCGTGACGATCAAAAACTGTTAGCTAATAATATGCTACACAATTTAATAAATAAATTCATTCAATAAAATAATTTAATTAATGTTTAAATATACATTAAAAACAAATTGTCTTTAAACATTTTTTTTAAAATTACAATTTTCTAAAACATTTATGTGCGCAATTAGGTAATACACTCTTGATATTATTATTTAATCAGTAAGACCATAGTTTTTTTTTAGTTCCAGGGATAAGAAAGGAAAAGCGTCGGCTATGAAGGAACAGATTTATAAAGGAACAACTGGTTCCCCCACACTCTGAAGTCACAATAGAGAGAAACTGAACACACCAATTAACGTTGTTATTAGGTGCTTTCATTATTGTATACGCGTGCGTGGAATATATATTTGATAAATTAGAATACATTTAAATATTTCTTGAAGTATTTAAGAACAGGTATATAGACTTGTTCATGCCGTAAATAACTGTATGAAATACAATATATGAATTAACACATTAGCAATAATATAAAAATAAATGAATTTACAAAATCGTACTATGTACAAACTCTCATGCGACCCTACTTCGTGGAAACAGGTGTAACAAGTCTCTTTGTGGATCATTGGCGGATTTAAGGAGGGGGGCTTTGGGGCTGAAGCCCCTCCCAAAATATGGGAAAGTGAACATTTATAAACTATAAAATAACACTATAAATGTAAACTAAAATGCCATTTCCTATGTCTGCGTTTAAGCCCTATTTAAATCTACTTAATAATTAGTAGAATATGTTTACAAACCCATATTAATCGCTATAATACCATACTATAATCATTAATAAATAGGGCCACCCACAATGTAATAAATAGGTGGTTTACATTGTAAATGTATGTTTAATGGTGCTAAATTTTGCATGTGTAATATCACATAGCAGCCATATAACTATTTCCCTTCAGATAGAAGACCCTTAGAGTTTACACTATATATACCAAATCTCCTAAATATTTTCCGGATGGGGGAACCCTTTACCACCTCTTTCATCAGCCCTTCCCAAAATATTTTTCTAGATCAGCTCCTGTTGCGGATCATTATATTTCCTCTTCGTTTGCTTTATATTCATAACTCATCCCGTTGTATAAACTTTATCTACTTTACTGTCATAAGTCTCACTAAATTATGATAAATGTTATCAATGAATATGGTAAAGCTAGATTATACTATTATATGACTATATTACACTATCACTAATGTAATATGCAAGGTATTTGAGTGCTCTGAATAATCTCTTATCTCGACAAGGTGATGTAGCTGACTAGACACGTACAGTAAAAAAATAAAATTTGATTATAACTGTTTTTCTCGATTCCAAGACATTGTAACCATCACTTCAAAGTATATAACTTTCCCAACGTTTAACATATACAGACTAATAATAAATAAATAAATCGTGTCCGTACATGCTGCTGAAATCGAAGACGCGCTAATCTCAAAGTGTTAAAACTTGTGCAACTGCTGCCTGGATCTAGCCGAGCTATGTAGGGCGATGTGAAATGTGAAATCCGATGCCTCCTATATCACGGTTTCAATTGCCCTCAGATTCGTGTGTTCAATTCGAACCTTTCACGGAGCTTATGCTGATTGTGTTATAGGTCTGATATCCGAACAATAGCTGTATTTTTAAATATTCAAAATCTATTAAGGTATGGAATGCTTTTGCAATTATTTCATCAGGCTAACGGGTTTTTTGTAAAATACAAATTTTAAGTAGAAAGTATTTTCTAATACTAATTCTAAAGTAAAGAATACCCTAATAAACATTAATAATTATTCGTTTCTAAATCCAAGTTTAGAGGAGCAGTAGTGAACAACTGTCTTATATCAGTATTTTAAAAATAGTAGTTACTGGGACGTTTTTTTAATTTTTATATAACTAAACCTTATATTCAACAGAATTGTAATTGAAATGCGATTTAGGTTTACATTAAAAGTACTATACTGAGCTCCAAAAATCTCGTTAAAAGAATAATAAAATAACATTAGGAGTTTGCAGACATTTACGAAATATGGTCAAGAGAAAAGTCAATTCTAGGGGTTACTAGCCACACAATTCTATAATCCCCTCCCCCCATTCTAAGCTCAAGGATTCATCGTGACCCTTTCTTAATCGTACTCTTCTTCTACCTATCCTGTCCCGCCCTTCCTCTTATAAGGGATTGTAACTGGCAGACATTTACTTCCGATCGTGACATAATTTTTCTACTTCATTTATACAGACCCGCTTTATACATTAGTCATGGAAAATGGATAATGAGCTGTTGCTCATTATCAACCATGGAAAATGAGGCATGGTTGCTATATGCCTTAAACGAGGGTGTTTTGATTCCCTATTTATTTCATAGAGCATGGCCCTCTTACCATTTGCTGCTAGAAAGAGTCAACTTTAATGGCGGCCTTTAAAGCACATAAAAACAAAATTAAGAACATTTTCCATATTTATAATTCCATTCAAGTTAGCGAACGAAATGATATTTGATAAGAATTTGTTAACGCCCGAGGTGACCCGTTATTCCATGAATTGATATACATTGGCTGGATATAGCTTCATATCACATAGAACTAAAAAAATCCACCTGTCTATAACTATTATTGCGTTTATCATGCCATTCCGTATAGATTGAAATTGTGTTCTAGCTTTAACATTTCTAGAACATTAAACTTTCCCATGAATGGAATTAACTCTTGCTATTCATGTTTATTTGAGCCTAACTATTGAATAAATGATAAGCCGGTTGAATATCGAGTCAAAGGTTTTCAGTAGGTATATTTATTTAATTTAGTTTTAAATTTTTTGCTTTTAGATTTTTGCTACTATAATCTAACTAAAAACACATATATCTATTTTATATTAAAATATAATGCTTCAAAAACGTTCTTTATCTAATTTTTTAACACCTCCTTCAGTCTTTGGCTACATCTATCCTACTGTTCTCTTAATACTGTTTAAATGTTGCCCTTCCTAATCACCACTTTAAAGCCGGTTATCCTGAAAATAAAAGTTTTAAACTTCCTAATGTCTTACAACTAGCATCATATGCACACTTCAAACTAGATAGATTAAAATCCAATTTTGAACTAGCATCATATGCACACTTCAAACTAGATAGATTAAAATCCAATTTTGAACTCTCATAGACAGCGTGCCACTTACATTGACTCAGGTTTCAAACAATTGTTGTAGTTATTAGATCGTCATCTGCGTCCATTCCAGGATCATTTTGTGTCACATTCGCATGAACTCTATTTTTTATACACTATTAAAGATTCCGCTATGTAATAGCTATTATCTTACAATACAAATTTAAAACTATACGATATAACAACTAAAATGGTATTATACAAGGGTTTCATTTCAGTGGCGTAGCCAGGGGGGCAAAGGGGCATGCCCCCCCAAACCAATTAATTTTTGCAAGTATATTAACCAATAAAACAGCGCTAGATTTTTTTTGTGAAACAGCTCTCCGCCGATCCAACAATTGTGTAATTTTAGGTGAAAAAATAGCATAAAATATGATTTCTGAAGGTAAAAATGTTCAAAATTTCCCCAGAGAGGTTTCGCCTACTTGGACCCCCAGATCGTGCTCTCCTAAATCATCGTTCTGGCTATGCCCCTGCTACATAAAAAAAGCTTTAATTATACACCGTAACAGACAAAATATAATAGAATTATACAACATATCAGCTATAATTGTGTAACATAAAAACCAGAAATAGATATTAAACAAGATTTGAAATTACACAACACAGAAGGTCTCAGAAGCTATAATGTTGGGTGTGTGCATTGATTGTTATAGGACTCTAGGGAATAGGCGCTGTTGAAAAATAAGGAAATAAAATATTTTTAATCAATAAAATTCTAAATAATTATTCACGAGTCCATTAAATATATATGGAACTCTGGTTTAACGTTTTGAATTGTCTAATAATTTCATATGTATTAAAATATTAGGCGAATTTGTACGGGCTTATGTACGAGTATATAAAAGGATCCAGTAGAATTATATTATACATGTAAGCATCATTATAATTATTTTTAAAAAGCATTAAAAATATTTAGGTTATTATTTAGCTTGGGATTCTTGTTTAAATAGAAGTAGTTCTGAAAGTGCAATAAACATTAACACCATTCCCACAGGCGACCCGAAAATTTCTCTGACGCATAACTTTAAAGCCATGTTTTAGTCAATTAAGTTCAGAAAGTAGTGCGAAACTAATATTTCTCTCCTTTGTCGTCTGCAGAAGAACAATGTCATTACATAAATGCAGCTTTCACTGCAGACATGAAACCACAGCCTGTTTAATTATTAAAGTAAAGGTTAAGCCGAGACTATGGCTTCAATTAGTGACGGGATTGGCTGGTAAACGAGCATCATGTAGAACGGCTGTGTCCTTTTACAGTAAACGAGGATGTCCACATTATGTAAACCGTATTATACTTGTTTAAAAGTAGACATAAGTAGATATTAATTTGACTTAAGTTTATTACCTATTGCGTATACATTTTTTTAACACGGAATACATTTTAGAAATGAGAAAAGGGTTCTGTAAAATGCAAACTTTCATCACAACCTTGAATAAGCCTTTAGATTTACTTATGATATATTTATTAAATATTCATTTATTATTATTATTAGACTACTACAACCCTTAGCTTAGGTATAATCAAATTGAAATGATTATTTTTGTGTTGCTGTTTGTTTCTATGACTATAATTATACTTAGTTATGGCATAACCAACATGTACCATAGTATCCCAATCGAAGAAATCATAGAAAAAATAAAAAACAAACTAATACACAATAACGAAAAAGAAAACACAATAAATAGTATCGTTACACTAACCAAACACATATGTAACTAAAATTACTTCCAATTTAACAATAAATACTAAAATCAAACACCTGGACTCCCTATGGGATCACCCATATCATTAGTCATGTCAGAAATATATCTACAACACTTTGAACAAATAATAATTAAACCTATACTAAACTCACATAATATTTTACTATGGACAAGGTACGTAGACGATATACATGTAATATACCAACCCACCATTCACAACGAACACATCATAATACTAAACAAATTAGATACATACAATGATAACATACAATTCACCTTCGAAACAGAAACAAACAGAACAATTAACTATCTTGACATTACATTAAATATAAATAATACTAAAATAGAAACTACAGTACACAGAAAACCAACGTCCAACAACACCACAGTACACTACAAATCTAACCACCCCTGGACACACAAAATTAACACTTACAGTAACATGATAAATAAAGCAATAAAATACACACAAGATAACAAACAAAAATTAAATGAAGAATTAGCTAACATTACAAAAATAGTAATAGAAAATGGATACAACAAACACCTTATAAAAAACATATACAATAAATTTACAAAAAAACCTAACATCAACACCACACTACAACCTGAACACAAAAATAATAAAAATAAAAAAACCTACCTAAAATATAAATACACCAATAACAAAATAGAAAAATTAACAAATATATACAACAAAGAATACTACACTCCAACAAACAAACCCATCAACAAAATAATAAAATATCTTAATAACACAAACCATAAAACAAATACAGAAAAATATAACCTATCAGGAATTTACAAAATTACATGTAACGACTGCAACGCATTTTACATAGGAAAAACAAACAGATCATTTAAAACAAGATTTGAAGAACATTACAGAGCATTCAAAAATAAAAATACAAAAGCATCAAATGTTGCAGCACACCTAATATCATATAAACATGAAATAACAAATTACGAAAATAACCTAACCATACTTGAAATAAATAATAACTCAATAGAATTAAACTGACTAGAAAAATACCACATTTATAAAAACATACACAACAATTTAATGAACCTATAGACAACATATGCAGACGACGTACTATTCAAAAACATTATACACGCGGCTCAAGAAGAAATATGTAAGACGTCAACAAATACCAACATCACGGACCGAACATCCACACCAGAAAAATAGAGAAAATTAATTAAGTGATTCGACAATGGTCAAGTAACCGAAAGGTGCCTCATCAAATAAGGTAAACTTATTGCACTTAGTAGTGGAAAAAATTATTTACAAGTAATAATAATAACTTCATATATATATATATATATATATATATATATATATATATATATATATATATGTAAATATAAAATACGTTTTCTTGTTTAATAATTTAAAACAAAATAGGTTATTCAAATACAAGAATATTTATTATTTTATATCCAAAGCTTTTCGTTGGCAAACAGTACCAACATCATCAGGAATGAAAATTACAATAATGTAAGCTATAGGCCTAAATATATATATATATATATATATATATATATATATATATATATATATATGAATATATATATATATATATATATATATATTCATATATATATATATATATATATATATATATATATATATATATATTCATATATATATATATATATATATGTATATATATATATATATATATATATATATATTCATATATATATATATATATATATATATATATATATATATATATTTATTTATTGAGAGAGAGAGAGAGAGAAGAGAGAGAATAAGAAAATTGTATCGGAATTAAATAAAACGTCATATACTGACACACAAGTTTTGAATGAATTTTTTGAACATAAGTTAAAACCTATTTCAAATAAAAAATTGTTTGTTACTCTAAAAAGGCCCAATTTACTACATAAAATGGAATACCAGCAATTATGGGCATATGCTATTAAGGGCTATCATAGTTTAGTAAATATCCGTCATGGTGCCACCCTCAATTTTTCCGAGTCCCTTAATGGTAGACTATTATTTGTTCAAGCCTACGGAACCTGTTTTTTGAAGAATATTCAAGAACGACATTTATATAAGTCTATGGATAATTACAACGAGGACAATGTATAATACTGAGTACAACCAAAGGTTATCTATGCTCATAACTGATTTAAAACTACAATAAATGCATTAATCAAACATTCAGAGATGGGTAATGCAATACTGAAAAGAGCTGGTGAAAGAACGTACTTCGAAAATAGTGATTGATTTATGAAGATATGTCTACCACATAGACCTAACAAAAAGTTGCCTTATTTACAGGCATCTACCTAAACCAAGAAATAATCATACTGTATTTACTAAATAGCTAAAATAAAAGTATCACTTTTAAACATACTAGACTAATATGAAATTAACAAAGATAGCAGAACAAAACTAAATATATAATAAATTAGGAAAACCATTTTAATAAATAACAGTTGCTAACACAATTTGATGATATTTAGAATATTTGTCTTTAAAACTACTGCCACCTATCATAATTGTATTATGTTATAGCCATCCTCGACAGTTATAAACATAACATACTGGCTTGAAAACGTTAAACTTAATAACTAATTATTTTATTATACGTTTAGCAACTAGTGATTTACTATAGCAAACGTAGGTTTCGCTAATGGTCATTTACAACATCAAGATCCTGGGTACCTTTTTATGAGGAGCAGCGCCAAAAAAAGTTCTCATAATGGATCTGAAATGCAATGAGTCGTATTTCAATATTACTTTAACCTAAATGGTGACTTGGGATTAAATCCTTATGTACATTTCGATGACGAAGTCATCATCTTCAGAGGTTCCTATTACAAAAGTACAATCTAGAATACAAAGAAATTAACAAACTAGACTGACCTTAGGATTTAATCTTAGGTAACTTATTTTGTTATTAATTTTTGTGGTTTTGGGGTTTTTTCACCTATATTTTTGTAATAGCTCTATTAGGCCTAAATGTAAATGGTTCTTTACTGTTGAATCGTGTTTCTTAATAAAATCATTCATTGTATTTAAGATCTAGCTATTTTTCGAATAATCTAAATAACCTTAAAAAAAATTTAGATTTCTAAATGAATTTTTAAAGTAGAATTAGGGTAGTTTTTTAAAACATTTTCGCCAGGGAGGGAAGTTAAATGAATCCCCTAGTTTTCATTTAGATGTACAAATATTGTTTATCTTTAGGCATTAAAACATTACAAATTAAAAATAAGAGAACTATTTGAAATTGTTTTTTAATTGTTACGTGTGAGAAGACAATGTGTTAAAAAATTAGTTTATACCTTATATAGACCCTGGGAAAATAAACCTTTAAGGTGTTTCAGTTAACCTGTGTTCCTTAAGGAAGAATTATTATGACACGGACATCAAGACATGAAGAGTGAGTAAACACCTGTAGTAGCTCCAATGACTCAGTTATATAGAATTCATATGTTATCTTTACCAACAAAGCATTGAAGCTCTTTGAACATTTTGAGTCTCGATCTTTTTCATTTTTATTTTGTAAAACGTGCGGAAACAAACAATATTCTATTAGAAATATGTTATATATATATATATATATATATATATATATATATATATATATATAATGTGATATAAATATATTTATATATATTAGTGGGTTTTGTAAATTTCAACCGTCAAAATATTTTCGTTTAAACTTATGGGATTTACTACACTTTCGAACCTATATTTTAGTAAATTTATGAAAACATTTAGACCTTCTGACACAAAACGTTTTCGATCTCACTAAGCGATCGTTATCAATGTCTCAGTGAGACTCCTAATAATGAAAAATTGATGAAGCTGGCTTAGTGCTTAAATTTAAATTTACCTAAATTAAAAGTCCAGCAAATCGTGTATTTGTTTGTTCAAGTAGTATAACAACACTTGAAAAATATAACGTTTTAGCATACATATTAGGCTAACTAGAAAAATTATAAATGTAGCAACTTTATTATGTTCAAATGAAATATACTTATTTACGTTTTATTTAAAATGAAAATAAAATACAGTTGTTTAATCTAAAGGTATGAAGTGGAGTGTAGTTATTCTTTATGGGGGTTTAAACTGAAGTCTACCTTTAATAAATCCTTAGGATAAAATGTTTTCATTATGCTACCTTTGTTTGAAAAATTTTATTTATTGTTTTTTATTACATATTTTTACTAAGAATTTTTTTTTAGAAGATGATTGTTCTAACCAGATAAATTATTAATAAAATTAGAGTTAAAAAATGCCATCCTTATATAGCGTAAATGAAACCCCAGATTATGTAAATACAGACAAGTTTTTAAAACGTTTTCCATGGCCTGAGCTTGCAGACAACAAGATATATATTACCCAGTCCCCGAATGCGTAAGTTTCTAATTTGTGTTTTATTAAGCATAAATTGTCGGTTAGATGGCACCGCTGCGGACCGTCGTATTTTAATTCCCTCGTAGACTTAGGCCTAACTTAATTATGGCAGATGACAGACGTCATTTAAAAGTCTATTAATTAGAATTGCGATTGTCATCTGTCTCATTACTCATAACTTGTGCTGCTCTCTGGAAAGCAGATTTGAAATTACACTTTATAATTTTTACACTTAGAAATGTAGTTTATAGTCACGTTGTTAAGGTCCTTGTGACATTATTTTTTAAAACCGTTTTGTGAGTGATTTGTGTGAACCGTTTCTCTTATAACGGTAAGAGGGTTTCTTCTAATATATTATAATGTAAAACGTGGGCTAAATCTTATTAAGGAACTCCCTCACTCACTCTCCCTTCTTCCCTAAATATTCAACTCATTCGTCTATTCTATTTGTTGGAAATAAAAAACATACAGTAGTTTATGCAAAATAACATTTGATATATATATATATATATATATATTATAAAATAAAACATATTACACATATATAAAATTATTCAAATATGTTGAGGATATTGAACATGTGTGAATAAAAAACTGTATACTAAAAGTTATGAACTAATGAAATACTAGTGACAAATATTAGGTAACTTTTAAGTTGTAAATGTTATTTAATATTTGTCACTAGTATTTCATTAGTTCATAACTTTTGCACATTTTAGTATAGAGATTTTTATGTTCATATATTCAATATCGTTAACATATTTGAATAATTTTTAACAGAATTACAAATATCGTAGTTTCTAAGTATTACTATATTTCAGTTTATTTTTAATACTTAAAATTTTCATTTATTCTTATATTATAAAGAACTAATTCGGTTGTATATTTGTGAAAAAATATATAAACTGAACTTTTTCAGCTTCTAGTTCATTCAACAATAATTTTGAAACAATTTGTTTTCTGCACTAAGACATTTGTTTTAAATTATATATATATATATATATATATATATATATATATATATATATATATATATCTTAAATGTTATTTTGCAATTCCTATTGTTTGTGTTTTATTTCCAACAAATAGATTAGACGAATGAGTTCCATTGATTTTTGATTATTGAAAGTGCAATTAGTAAACTTTTCTTGATATGATAATAAACTTTGTTCAACAAAAAATAACAATTAAAAGGACAAAAAAAATACCTTCAATGGAAATGTTTTTTTGGAGACTTCTACCTATAGTAAAGATGGTAAGAAACGAATACTTAAATAAAACTTATGCAATTTAGAAGAAACGCAGTTAGGTCTAACAGTATTAAGGTTTTTATAAAAAGAAACAATAAGGAAAGAATCCCAAAGTGTTTTTTTTTTTTAGTTATAAGAAGAGGAAGCTTATTTATTTCACGGTCAAAACTTACTCAGATTCCATTGCACTACAGATTTAAGTAAGAGAAATAATAGTGAATAAAAACACGAGGTCTTAGAAGATCTCTGTAAAACGCTAGAGATCTAGAGAAAAGAGAAAAGAAGTAAGAAGTGGCTGATAAATCAAGATTGTTACCCTAAGGAGATTAAAATCGTGACTTCTAGTTCCTTTCCATAGGAATTTCTTATTTTACAAAAATTACAATCATACATACCGTTTTATGAAGCAGGGAAATAAGTGTTATTTTTAGATATTTTAAAACATAAAAAACCATACGTTTTCTCTCTTTGACCAAATAAGTGAATTCTTAGCCTATTCCTGTTTCTCCCGTCGTCTAATAGAAAAGAGAAAAGAAGTAAGAAATGACTGATAAATCAAGATTGTTAGGCTAAGGAGAATAAAATCCTGACTTCTAGTTAATTTTCCATCGGAATTTCTTATTCTACAAAAATTACAATCATACATTCCGTGTTATGAAACAAGCCTTATACCTACTTTTTTAATGTCAATGTCGTTTGAAATGTGTAAAAAATCTTAATTTTAATTTACTACTGATTTATAAAACAACTAAACCGACTAAATTACATGTTTGTACTGGGAAAAGTTTTGCTACAAAGAAATTGAAGTTAAAGTGTCAAAGCTCGAGCATAAAAAAAAAAAATTCTCCTATATTATTACGGCTATATTTTTGAAATAACTGTTTCCTAAAATCTAACATCTAACAGCATTCAATGCAATAGTTTTGGAAAAATGCAATATTTCAATTAAATATAATACTGTATAACACCTTCACATCGAATATTCTATTCACTACGTAATGAGGGCAATCTGGTCATAAAAGAGTATTTTAATACGGAATTACCGAGTTATAGGTAGCAAGTATAATAGTAATTGGGCAGGTGAACTATGGCGGCCAATTAGGCGCCATATTTGGCTAATGATAGACCGGCCACTTCAAGCACAATGCTATATATGCTAATTGGAAACCCATCATTGGTCAAGTTTTCTTTCTTGCCTTTACTATGTGAGAATATTATATTTTTCTATTGAAATTATATAAATTTAAAAACATGTTATATTCTCACTTGTAAAATAGTTGAATACAATTATTACCTTTCACATGACGGGTTTTAAAAAAAATAATGATATCTGTTATAATATTTATATCTTGTTTAATAAAAAAACTTTAAATAATGTTAAAATTATGTCCACGATACGTATATAATCTTTTTAGCATTTAGATATTTGTTTTTGGAAATTTATGTTAAAACTGTTTTTTAAAATAAATTTTAAAATATTAAAATGTCTTGTTACTTACCTCATATTATAATCAGTATATAATAAATATATTATTTAACCAAGGATTCTCTATTCCATTTATGTATAGAAAGGACTGTAGTTTTGAGTAAATAGATCATTGTACTTTTGTAAATCATTGGTAGTAAAACCACGGTAGGTTTTACTAAATTTTATTCCTTGTCAATAGTCTATGAGTCCTGTTTTTTTATTTTTTTATTTCGACACATGTTTTTTTATGTTTTTTATAAACATACAATATATGTAAAGAATCCTTCGTCGTAATTCTTAAATTTGTTTTTTTTTTATGTAATTATGTAAGCTGTGGGAGGTGGCATCCGTGCGAAACACGGTCGAAAATAGAAAAAGAAAACTTCATATACCAACACAAATTCTACACACAGAAAGATGGCCTCCCTATAGGTTCCCCTATCTCAGGCATCCTAGCAGACATATTCCTACACCATATCGAACAACAATACATTCTACAGAACAATAATCACACACATAAAATAATTTATTACCATAGATATGAATATGATATTTTAATATTATACAACGGCAACAAACGGCTAATCAAACAAATACACAATTACATTAATACCATACACCAAAACCTCACATTTACCCTCGAATTAGAAGGAAACAACAAAATAAACTTTCTAGATCTTACTAACACCAAACTCAACACCAGACATAATTTCAAAATATACAGAAAACCAACAACTACCGATATTGTCATACATAACACATCTAATCACCCCACACAACACAAACACGCTGCAGTTAATCATATGTTACACCGCATAATCAATATACCAATGCTACAGAAAGATTACGACGAAGAACTTAGTACCATAAAATATATCGCTCAACAAAACGGCTACTAACACACACTTATAGGCAACATACTCAGGAAAATTAAACATAAACTCCACCAAACGGTCACGCAGACAAACCACCCAAAAAACAACAAATACATATCCCTCACCTACCACAACAAAAACACACACAAAATAGCCTCCACATTAAAAAAACTTCATTACCAAATATCCTACAAAACAACAAACACTTTAAGACAGCACATACAACCTTTTCAAAAAGAAACTGACAAATACAAACTCTCAGGTATTTACAAATTAACTTGTAACGATTGTCCCAACTATTACATCGGCCAAACCGGCAGGTCATTCTATACACGCTTCGAAGAACACATTACCCAAAAAAAACAAATATACCCTAAATCCAGCTATGCAAAACACCTAAAAAACACCAAACACACACACACACACCGACATACACACTAATTTATATGTTCTACACACATTAAAACAAAGTAAAAAACCAACAACCTTAGAAAAATATGAGTTCTACAAACACTACGCAACAGATAAAAAACGTATTAAATAATCACACACACTTTGAAGCCAATAGCCTTTTCTATTATATGACACAAAACTCAAACAACCACCCCACTTCACAGTCATAAATCCATTCCCGTTAGAGCCTTTACACACACCCGATGCCGCCAGTAGAGGGTTAGCTTCGTAAAAGGAACGAATGTTTTGAAATGCATCAGCAAATAAGCAATTACGTATTCACTTAGTTAAGTATTTTTTAAAAATTAGTAATAGAAAAAGATTTAATAACCAAGTGAAAATAAAGTACAATCATGAAAGATTATTTATAATTTAAAATACTGGTACATTAAAAATCTAATGTTGTTTTTATCATATCAGGTGTTTAATGTAATTGTTATGTTAGTATTAGGTAATAAGTAAGTTGTGAATATCAAATAAACTTTTGACTTAAAGACTTTTGAAGATCACATAAAACTCATATCGCAGTTTCTAGAGACACTTTCTACTGCCTGAAGGTTTTAGACTGAAATTTTTAAAATAAATATTTGCAGACCGCTTCATGAAATACTAGGGCCTTGTATTAGAGCATGACTAATCAGAAAAAATGAGGTTGAATTAAAAATTAAAATAATATAGAAATACAATATATTATCATAACGCAACCTGCATTTACATTCTATTAAAAATAAATATGCCAGTGGCAATCCTAGAAGCAAATTTTATAGTTTTTTATTCACAACAAAATACTAGTTTTAGACAAAAATTAATTTGGGAAAGAAAGGTTTGAACTAGATATTTAGAAATTTTAATTTTAAAATTGATAAATACTACTTTTCCAACTTAAAAGTTAAAATGAACCGTTGTCTTTGAAGACGTATGACATAGTTTAGTGTCGTAAAGGAAATACAAAGATTTATGTTTTAGAAAATATTTAAAAATGGAAAAGATATATATTTTCTTTGCTAAAAGCTTACAGGAAAAGAGATTGTTGGTATAAATTTCGGCAATATTTTGTAATGAAAACTAGCCTATCAATTAGTTGCCCAATTCTCAGGTTTTCAGGTTTTCGTGAAAATATTTAAAAAATGTATTTAAGGAAAATGTATTTTTTTAAAAAATCCAAACCTTATTGCAATTTTGAAGAAGACAAGAGAAATACTTTCGATGTGCTCTGCTAATTCGATCCTGATGACGCACACGGAGATGCTGGGAATAGAGTCGGTGGCCTTGGTCGGCAAGGACACAGTTTGACTTCTGTTAACTTTCAAAGGCTGTCGTGACATTTTGAACCGTGTTAGGTAAGCCACTTCAGAGTAAGCAACAGACCCGGTTTATTTCTTTTTTCTGCAACGAAATTAGTGTTTGTGATAGGGAAAATCTTGTGCACTTTCCATGTTTACAATTTTGTTTTAATAAACTGCGTATCAACCTATTGAAAAAATATTGTGAATTCAAGTTTTAAAATTTTGTATTTTTCTACAAATACTACGTAAATTTAAAATGTATATCGTATAGATAGATTGAAGACAAATAATTTGACGTAAACGGCGGTGGTTAACTTAAATTTCACAGTTTCATATTTCTAAACACACACATACACGCGCGCGCGCACACACACACACACTTATATATTGATTTAGTTTTTGATACCTTTTTAAAAATATGAAACTGTAAAAGTTGTTCATCGCAAATTATTTACGCTACATATACTATACTAAAAGTACATAATATAAATGGACACAAGAGTGAAATGGATGCCATTAACAAATATAAGAATATGAAATTGCATTGTATGATATAAGTATGTTAATATCTCTTACGCCTAATTAATATTTTCTCATTATAAATACAGATTCATTGTCCTTTAAAAATCTAGGAAATTGAGTAATTAGGCCTAATCCATTTCTACTTTAAGAACTTTAATTAATTCTGTTCCTCAATTTAAAATGATTTCTATAAAATGACAATGCATATAAAAACTGTCAAGCAAATCTAATAATAAAGTTTTTGTAGGGGAGGAAATAATTTAGTCTCCTGATCATTCTAAACTTCCTCCAGAGAACATAATAACAACATCAAGCAGTAAACAACAGAATTCCACAAGAACACCAGATAATGATAGTGGAGAGACGTAGAATGCTAATTATCGCGAGAAAGATGAAAGAGAGAAAAGAGAATTAATTTCTTCGGTAACACTTGAATGCATTTAAACAAAAGATTAGCACATACTTTAATTAATGCTAATCTTAATTGTGCTAATCTTATGGCTGGGTGGTATGTGTGTGTGTGTGTGTGTGTGTGTGTGGGTGTGTTTGTGTGTGTGTGTGTGTGTGTGTGTTGTGTGTGTGTGTGTGTGTGTGTGTGTGTTTATTATCAAGACAAAGAGATAGAGAGAGAGAAATGGAGAAGGACGAAGGCGCAAGTTGGCAAATTGTACTTAGTGTGTGTGTGTTGTGTGTGTGTGTTTATTATCAAGACAAAGAGACAGAGAGAGAGAAATGGAGAAGGACGAAGGCGCGAGTTGGCAAATTGTACTTATTAAAATTACACATTTTACACCGCTATTAACTATTTATGTTCTACAAACAGACATGTGAAAATTGCTGTTCAAAATTATCGTTGCACGAGAAGTAATCGTACCGGTTAATTATCAATGTGACAATGTTGCTAGCTACACACTCTCTAAAATAAATTTTATTCTTTGCTTGTATTTTTGAGTTATTTGAATATAGTTTCTTATATAATAATAGTACTTTATTTAAATCATATTCATTACACAATAAAAATATTGAGATTTTTAAGAACTAACTGTACAATTGTAGACTGATTGTAACACTGATGCATAGGTCGACTGTTCTTTAAATATAATGGTTTGTGTAGGTCTAAAATAAAATCATGGTTTATTTCCAGAAAGAATTTTTAATAGCAAATAATTAGCCTACGTATGATCAGCGTTATTTACAAAAAAGTAATAGAAATAATAAAATCGTAAACAAACACTGTTAATATTTTTATTTAATGTCTGTTAATAACTTCTTATTTCTTTATATGCTAATGACAATCAAAGACAATTTTGCTTTTTTAAACACTTAACGTTTGGAATTTCTTTCCGAAATTGTTTTCAAGAACTCAGTTTTAATTAAACAATTATACAACATAAATCATGATTTATAAAATACACGTAATAAAAATACACAAATTACAAAACTGTTAATAAATATCCATTTACAACTCAACATTTTTTCTATCACAATAAAACAGACAAATCACAGATACATTCACTAAATCATCTACTATTAATAACAGAGTTGACAATTTTAAATTTTGTTAAAATTTTGTGTTTCCATTGCTTACATATAACAATCAAAACTAACACATTACAACAATAGGACTAAAATTGAAAAATATCTTATACTGAATTCAAGGGCATCTTTAAAAAGGTCATTTCTTTTCCTACGTCATTAAAATAAAATAAAACTATAGCTAAACGTTCCTGTCGTTAAAAACAACGAAACTGAAATGACAGGTTAAATATAATTTATTATGTTAAGAGTTTGTAACGCAACATCACTTCAACATACTGAACATGTAAACAACTATATATCCCTCAAGCTCCAGTAGCATACCTAACCACTAAACCACAAACATTTCAAAACCATTTGAATTGTTTGTGCTTGGCAGATAAGCTTCCAGAAGTAAACACCAGGGGCGCTGTAACGTTGACACTGACAAATGTAAAAATCAACAAACAATGAAGAGATCCCGATTGTAAGCTACCGAAACGCATTGTCTACGATGTTCCAAGAAGCAGGTCCCTGAAGGAGTATGGTGTGCGCGTATGGGAGGGCGGAAATGATTGACACGGGGTCCCATGAGTACTCTTACATTACTCAAAACCGACTCGTACTAAGAAAACTCCCCGTCTGTATGATTTATAAACCTATAACTGCAATATATCCACGATTTGTTTCGCTCACTCGTTTACTGGAAGAATAGTTTGGAAGTGATAAAAAGAGTATGACACAAGTTTCATTCAGCAACAACCATTTGTTAAAACCGGTTTGTATTATTAACCTTCTTTACTTATATAACTTAAGGAGTGTTTTACCTATTTTACTGAAACTTTTCTCTAAAATATAAATTTTTAAATAACATTTTTTACAATATGATATTACATTTTTTGCAATACAAGAAAAAATAAAGTTACAAAAATGTCGAAACGTAAATTAAATGAGAAAAACTTGTAATTATTATATCTAAGTAGAAAAATGTTCATTCAACTTATTAAACCGTATTAAGCCAAACAGTTGCAATAAATTACTGAAGTTTTAAATGTAAACTAGAATTCTCTAAATAGCTAATTTCGAGGGATGCTAATAATTGCTCACTACTATGGTTTTCCTGCAATTGTACGACCCACTTCAGAAGCTGTTTGACCTTTGCTTGACCGTGGGACCAGAGCCTATTGTCAAGCACTCGCTCAATTAGGCTGTAATTATTCTTTTATTAATTTCCTCCCAACCTCGTTCACATTAACACCTTTATACAGAAACCACTTTTTTGTTAACTGTATCTTGGACAACTTTAAACAAAACACACCTGCATGCACACATGGATATGGACTGGTTTACGCTACAATGAAGAAATAAAACAGTATACTGGTATTTAGAAAGGAAAGATTACAGGTAGAGGACGCCTTGGGCGACCAAATAGTTCAACAAACACGGTTTAGAATTTAATAAAATATTTAAATTAATATTGATACACAGTTCAATTATTTTTAATGTTTTAACTTACTAAATGCTGCTAGTAAGTAGTTTAGTGGCATGGTGAACCAAGTATTTACACACTCCTGACGTCCATATAAGAAGCAACGTGTAGAATTATAGAGTTGGGCCTACTATCCTGTAACATTTTTCCGTCCGTAGGATCCTAATGATGCTTAGTATTTCTGAAACTGTCACAACAGTAGGCTATGTTTGGAACACTAGTCTCAGGTGCGGACTGGTACATTGCTTTTTCAAATGATTTTAACGGGTAAACATTTTATCATGTGTTTAAACCTTTTTACTTAATAATAAAAAAAAACATTACAAAAACTAAAAGCGTAATGTTATATAATGTATTTGAGTTGAAACTTTTCTTCAAAAATATTTATTTATAACTATTAAATACAATTTTCAAAATAATTCAGAATAGGAGTCGAACACGTAATTGCACGATCGGCGTTTCTTATTATCTACCGTCATCTTCACTTATACTAAAACTCTTACTTTTAATAAAAAATAAAATATTTTTTGGAATCACATATAAAATAACAAATATTATTCTTATAGCTTTAAAATTGTTTTAGGTATCCATTTAGGTTGTATACCATATACGTAAACAAAAAATACTAAGTATTTTGTAGAATATTGTTTCATTGTTATGGAGAGCTCCAGCACACTATAAAAGTAACATACATTAATTTTTTTCATATTTATGTATACAAATATTCCCTTCCTCTTCTGTATATTATTTTGCATATTAAAATAGTTCGTTTCACACTACAGTATAAGCACCAATGTGGCCGGTTATCGAAAATTTAAGGATAATAGAACTAACCTAGATACAGTACGTACTGTTACGATACCCATCAGGGAAAATTGAATTTACTCTTGAAATCTCACCTTCTGTATTTGTTTGTATCCAATTACTGCATTTCTGTACATATTATTAAAAAACACGCCAGCACACACAAAATTTATAAGATATAATTTAAAGAAAAAAAAGAAAATTATTGCTAAATAACTTTTTTCGTCCATACAACATTAAAATAAAACATGCAACAGTACAGTTAAATATACAAAGACTAATGATTTTAAAATGTTTTATTGATTTTAAAAATAATTTCGTATGTCTGATTGCTGATGTTTTCATTAAAAACTGTATTTCCTGTGAAAAACATCTTGTAATAACAAAGAGTCCTGTACTGATTCGTTTTTGTTTTAAAAATGTACCGGTTAATAAAACGTCGCGGATGATAGAATGCCGTATAAAAGAGCGTGTACTGTATTTCAATAGAGTCGTAAGATAAATAAAATTATCTTTACTGATTCAACAATGTAAAATTCTGACAGATGATTTAAAAAAAATGCTTTCTCTACAAGTTCTATCGATGGAAGCAAATTCTCTACACAAAAGCAACTCATGGGCGTTAATTATCAAAACGAGGGCCGAAGAATGCGAGAGTAAGGAAAGTAAAAATGCAGTTGACCTTTTAATGACCCCCAATTACGGAACTAAGGCCGAGATCAGCTGTCGGCAGCCATCTTCTTTGGCTTTGGTTCAGTTAATTCCATCAAAATTGCTTTAGTGTTTAGCGAATATTGTGGGAATTCAAGGACGGCCTCGATGCCTCATTCATGAGCTGTATGGTTCACGTCCTGGCGCTGTTTGATTCACTGAAATAACAGTGGAAATCGTTCGGTATCCAGTGCATCGAGAAAAGTGTGACTAACAACCTTCTAGTACGTTCGTGTGATATCCTACTTTTAGCCGGGGTGTTGAGATTTTAATGTGTTTAATACTTTTATTTACAACGGAAAGGCAAAATATAGTTATAGTTTACTGGAAATTATTTGAAGAGTATAGGTCTGTAGGGAAAATTAGTATTTCATTTCAATAATAGTATATTTTTAACCTCAATGTAATGAATCATAAAAGTCATACTTTTTTAAAAATAAATCGAATATATATTGTTAAAAGAATTTTAAAAAATGTAATTTATTTTGCTTAAAGTTAATTTAAAAAAAACATTTCAAAATACTAATTAATTATTGTCAGGAAATTCATTAAAATTATTTCCATGAAATGTTCATTTTACTACATTTATGAATGTTATTTTTTTATTATTATTTAATGATTTAATGAACAATAATGATTAATTTAATTCAATAATGAACAGTAATTTTATAAAATACTTAGCAATAACTAATTAAATAACAACGAAACTTTATTAGTGATAGCGGCTAATATCTTTACTAAGAAAAATTGATATAAATAGTCACTCTTAAAAACTACTTTAAAAAAAATTTGTTTTTGCAATAAATAAATAAAACAATTTTGACTCGATATTCAACCGCCTAATCATTTATTCAAAAAACGTTATTTGCTTCAATCGAACATAACCACGCTATTTACATAGTTTAACTCTTATATTCTATCACAATGTATAAACCTTCAAACTCGAATGACTTCATATTATGTGTGTATTTGTCATCGTGAATATTCTTTCATGCCTGCTTGTGAAAGCGTATGGTATTTGTGTGTGTGTGTGTGTGTTTGTGTGTGTGTGTGTGTTTGTATGTTTCTCTGTGTGTGTGTTTGTGTGTGTGTGTTTGTGTGCGTGTGTGTGTGTGTGTGAAAGAGAGAGAGAAAAAGAGAGCGAGAGGAACGCGCCCGTGTATATGAGTGAGTATCCCCTATGGAGGAACCTTACTTGTAAGAGGTGTAAGGATATGGATCATGGCTTGAATGAGTGCAAATTACAGGTACAGAGACGGTCAAGTTCAATTTTATGAATCTAGATAACTAACTGGTTTCTGTAATTAATTAACTACTGGGTACATTTAATCTAAAAGTTCGTTTTAATGGTTTCCTAGTTGAAATCAAATAATTATATTCTTTTAAAACAAAACCACCCAAAAAGCCTAAAACCACGTATAATGAGATATCTGACCCAGTTTGGATACACGTATTACAAATTGATCTTTAATTGCTTGTTGCTCTTATTGTTCAAAACTATTTTAAAAGCTATTTACTTTCAAACAAGTTTTAAATAGAACATTTTATTATTTTTGGAAGAGTTTGTTAGACGTAAGTTTTATTGAAGAGGAGCTGTTCAAATGGACGCAAAGAAGTTTACAATGACTGTTGGACAAAATGAGTATGTTGCCTTAAACAGTAATATTGTTAAATTGTGTAGTTTGAAATTTTTCCTCACAGCAACAGTCTGGAAACATAAAACAATAAAATAGCTTCAGTATTTTATATATTACCTGCACAGATAAATAACTTTATTTTTCCTAAACCATTTTGTGTTGTCTCTACTTATGAAGTTTAATGCAAAAATAGTTTTTATTAAACAAGTATAACCGTCATGTTTGTTTATTATTTTAAAAATTAGGTTTCATAATATTACCTAATTCTTTGCATAATTATTAAAAATTTTAAAATGTCTAAAGGTGAATTAGCATCGTATTTCATTACATTTTCAAAACATTTCGTATTTTGTCATTTATTTTGAAACTTTAGTTGTTTCAACAATATATAATTATATTTAAAAAACGGTCAAAAAGGAGCTAGAATAACGAGGAAATGTTCTTGAAACATCCTGAAACAAATTGTATATTAGAACACCATCTCTTTTATAAATAATATTCGAGCTGGCTTGTGAGTGAAAGTTATAATTAAAGAATAAAAATATGGTACAACTCACAAATATACAATTTTCTATTTCATACGCATTTCAACGACTAATTTGTCATCATCCTCAGTGAAGATAAACAAATGAAATTAACTAAAATATATATATATATATATATATATATATATATATATATATATATATATATATCAAACAAAACCTATAAAGTTTTAACTTTTTTTAAGGAATCTTTAGTTATGTATCTATTTGTATGTGTAGGTTTTCTATATATGTTAAATTTTTAATTTTTATTATTTCTAGAGACCAGGACATCTAAAAACGGTAAACTTCCATCATTTTCAATTTCTATGGAGAAAGTTATGTTTTTATGAAAACTATTACGTTCGTTGCAAAAATCTTCTATGCTATATTTTTTATTAAAGACTGCAAAAATATCATCAACATAACGTACCCATACTCTAGGAAAATAGGCCATCTTCTCTTTAACTTTCGTTTCAAAATATCCCATAAAAAAATTAGCTAAGAAACTTCATAATGGATTTCCCATGGCGGTACCATCATTTTATGCATAGTATTTACTGTCGAATTGGAACCCGTTTTGCGCCATACATAAATTAATAAGTAATATATATTCTTCAATTTCATTCACATCTAAATTTAATTGTTCTAGCCATTTTCTAATTATATCAATAGTTTTTGAAATTGGTACACTTGGATAAAGAGATACTACGTCAAATGAAACTAAATATTCTTCTGGTAATAAAGAAATGTTTTTTACTTTATCGACGAATTCATAATTATTTTTTACCATATGCGAAGGAGGTGGGCCTAGTTCTTGTAGGCGTGATACCAACCATTTTGCTATTAAATATGTTGGTGAATTTATACAGGATATTATTGGTCGCTTTTTTCTACCTTCTTTATGGACTTTAGGTAAACAATATAATTTTGGTGTTTGTGGGTTGTGTACTGTTAATTTTCTTCTAAGTTCATTATTAATAAGATGTGTACATTTTTTCAAAGTGTCATTTGCATTATTTATAAACCTCCCAATAATATTTTTACGTAGTATTGAGTATGGTCCTTCCTCGATGGTTTTTTTTTCACATTTTCTTTATAATCTTGTTTATCCATAATAACAATAGCGTTATTTTTATCTGCTTTCAAGTAGTAGACATCTTTGGTTTTTTAATCTTCAATAATCCTTTGGTATTTGTTATTTGATTTACTTTTGTATTATTTTCTAAATTCTTCTTAATTTGACTCCTAACATTATTTTTTAAATCATAATTTTGAAATTTTAAATTAATTTCAACATCAATTAAAAGCTTTTCTCTGTCATTCTTGCTACCTTCGATTCCAAATTTTAATCCTTTGCTTAATAATTCCATTTCTTTTTCATTAAATTCTATGTTACTCCAATTATAAACATTTGTTTGCTTAGAAAATTTCTCCAAAAGGTCATTGTTTGTGTTATTTCTAACCTCATTATTTTTACTAACTAATTTTTGCAATTTCTTCCTAAGATGTTGGATTTTATTAGTATGTTTATGATTTATTATTGATAACATTTTTTCATATTTTGTATTAAACTCACAAAATTCAATTTTATTCAATTTTTTAACAATCATAAGATGAAGCTCCAATGCTTCTAACTCTAATCTAGCTTGTTTAGCGTATAATGATTTTATTTCTAAATTTATCCAATATCTTTTTGTTTTATCCTCAATTCGTTGTGTTAAATGATGGTTTTTAGGAATTTTATTTTTAATA
>JBAIZL010000001.1:351002782-351027782 GCA_036971475.1 Prosapia bicincta
AAAGTAAGAATATTGTACAGTATCATTGAATAGGACTGAATTGATGGAAAGTGATATATTTCGTGTAGTTTTTCTCAATAATTTAAAGTTAAAAATTATATGTGGTTTTACTCGAT
Organism: Prosapia bicincta; assembly: GCA_036971475.1. Classification (NCBI taxonomy): domain Eukaryota; kingdom Metazoa; phylum Arthropoda; class Insecta; order Hemiptera; family Cercopidae; genus Prosapia; species Prosapia bicincta. The sequence continues at coordinate 351,002,899 of JBAIZL010000001.1, forward strand.
TCGTTTTGTCTAAACCCGTATTGGTAAATTTCAATAAACTTCCCCTGGTACACATTATTGGTAAACTTCAGCAGGTCAATTTCACTAAACGAACATCTGACACAGTGTTACACTTTGACATAAACGAATTCCTTAAAAAGGATTATAGTCATGATAATTAAGACTCTAATAGAAATATTTAGGTCTAAGATGATATTAAACAATCGCTGGAGAAAACGTCCCAAGAAGAACTGTGGGCTATATTATGATATTATCATTAGGGCATTATTCAGATTTCATCGACAGTGTAAATAAATACTTCTTTTATATAGAAAATCCTGTGGGACAATAATCAAGTCGTGAAACTGACGATCCAATAATTATGAATAAGGAATATATTTGATCTCACCTTCCAACAAACATTAAACTTTATAAATCATGAAAAACAAATTTCTTATAAATAGAGCACTAAGTTATTTCGCATTTCAATATATCTATATTAGTTTATAGATACAAAATACCTCATTAGGATAGATATATTATTTGCTTAATGCATTTTACTTATACCAGATAGTAGTTTTAACAAGTGTGAGATGAAATAGTGCTTTCACGTTCCATGGGTCGCGTCGATGCGTTAAAGGATATAAAAATGGAGTCCACTTCACTTGGCAACCAGTTAACTTACGTTAGCAAATTTTGTATATCCTAACTAGTACTTTGTATCTATGTTGGAATGCAGTGTAACAATTTGGTCTGTTATATACAGAAACTTTAGGCTATACACAAACGTGTGTTTTGAGGTTAGTTTAATTCTTTATTACTGTTTTGAATCTGTGTTGTTGGCACCAAGTTTTATAGCTTTCTGACTCCTTAGCTGTTTGCATCACCCGTATTTATATTATCTAAGTAACATAGATAGCGTTGCATAGATACAGTATGTTTATAGATAGTAAACACTGTAGTGAAACGGCCAGACGTTTAGGAGAACTCATAATACTCGGCATAAAAAAGCAGACATGAACTTATTTGTTTGCCTATAGAAAGATGAGTAATTTGTATAATTAATAATCTGTTACATATTATCAGTTTTGTTTTTTGCCATAGGTAGCCTAAGTTAAAACCGATATTTGTCGTAGGCTGACCATTTTTAAGGTTTCAAAATTTTTTTTTTTTTTATTTAAGGGAGAAAAACCTTTACTTAATCATCTAAACTTGACCTGAAAGGTTAGAAACAAAGACAGGAAACCAACATAACGGGTTAAAGTTCAGTTATAAAATCTAGAGATTGCTGTCATTGTAGGGTGACAACTAACTTGAAATTTTCAGCTATGGCACTACCAAACTGTAAAACAATTTTTAACATTTAACGTCACAGCAAAGTGCTTGCTTCGGTTAATTGGATTCAAAACAAAATTTAAGAAATTTAAGAATTGTACTCATAGAAACATTTCAAAAATTTAAAATATTACTGTTCGTATGCGTATCCGTTGCAATTAACTCACATATTCAATCGTAAAAATATAACAGAATAAATAATTCTTTTTAAAAAAATAACGATTTTTGTACGACGGTGGAAACACCTGGAAATTAACAACTATTTTTTTAACACAGTTTTTACATTACCAAATATATGTTAATCTTCAAGTTAAGATTATAAAAATATAGCTTGCTGTTTAGCGTAGGTGTATAACCACTGATAAAAAAGAGAGACAATTATTATAACCGAACGGGTATAATTGCGTGAAGGTAACAGTAAATTATCAATTTATTAAATAATTGAGCAACTAGTCTTTTATAATACCCAGGTTACTTGTCAAATGACAATATGATTTGAATAAATAATAAGAGGTTGCTTTGCAGCCTATACGGTATTGGTAAAGAAGCAAAATACAGTTCTGTGACGATATAAATTATCTACTCAAGTATTAGGAATTTCATTTTATTTTGGTAATGAACTATATTTAGTAATTTAAACAAACTCATACAGGCATGTACAAACACAAGTTCGAGCGCGTTTAGGCACTTTAAACGCACTTGTATTTAGTTTATAGTGCAGCTAAAACATTAAAGCTTTATGGTTTTATCTAAGCATTGAATTAAATAGAACCCTAACAACGTAAACATGTTTCACAATTGTTTAGTTGCAGTCCCTCCTTAAAACAGTAAATCATATTAACAAATAATGGAAATAATCAAACCAAATAAAATTTTTGGATTTAAATAACATTACAAAACTGTTATTAGTAGCCTAAAGGAAAACATTTAACAGATGTGGGGTTAGAGCTTGATACATGAGTCTATGATAATTAGGTTGTTTTCACTTTACCATAGCCTATGTGCAAATTGGTTTCTAACATTGTACAAATATCGGATAGTTTGTGTTAAATTACAACTTTATTAAGTTTGGTTATTGCTGTTACTTATAATATTATTTAAATAATACATTTGGTATAAAGTTGTACATTTCTAATTAATTGTTATTTCCTTTTTCCTTAATTTGTTGTCGTAGGCCTACCAAGTGCTGATAAATACATTAAATGTCATGACATTAAAAAAATTTGAATATTTGTTATTTATACATTTTTTTAATATGTGATCTACATATAATGACCTCTATATTGTCTGAATTGAAAAACAGTGTATAAAAACAAAATATTTTTCAAATCAATAAAAATATTATTTCTAATAAAAATAAATATAGCCTACCTGCATATATGAGGTGAAACACTATTTATTAAACTAATTGTTTCCTGCAAATAAAGACCACAGTGTTAGAAATGGGCAGTTGGGTGGAACGACAGCCCTCCTATTATAAATTATTTATTTTCTACGTTCTTGAATTTCTTAATTCGTAATGTAATTTTAACGTCAGTAATTATTTAAATACAATTTTAGATTTGTAAAATATGTAATATAAAATTATAATTATTAAAATATTATAATAACATTTTTTAAATAGTAATGTTCTGTAAAGCAATATTTATGTTAAGATATTTATTGTTATGTTTAGCGAACAATAATGTTTGATCCAGGTGCCGCAACCACTGGATTTGGATGTTTGTGAACTTTAATGCATATTCTGACTTTAAACTATCAAGAAAAGAACACCTTGAGTTGATTAATAAATATTGCGTTTAGTAAATAGATACAAACTAAAACAGTTTACTCTAAATCTCACTACACATTAGTTTATTAAAACAAAAATACTAGTTTCGACGACAATTTCGCCTTCATTAGTGCTTGGCTTCTACTTGAAGACGACATCGTCGTTGAAATTAGTATAATTGTTTTATTAAACTAATGTTTAGTGAGATGTAGAGTAAAGTGTTTGAGTTTTTCCCGTAGTGAATTGTTCTTACTAGCTAAGCTCTAATTAACTTAACAATAAATAGATGTTTGTAACAAAGTATGTCCTTCTTCATAACACTTCTCCTCTCTTAAAGCAGAAAATTCTCTCCTCATGATATTGTAGGATATAATTGCTCATTTATTCTATAGTGTAACGAAAATATTTAAATTTGTAAATTATTTTTCAGTAAATGATAAGCCGGTTAAATATCGAGTCAAAAGTTTATATATAAATAAAGCACTAAATAAATAAACTTTTGAGTCGAGCTTATCATTTATTCAATACTTATCTCATGTGCTCAAATAAACATGAAATTTTTATTTTTGTTGACACTTCTCTCCACCAAGTTGAGATTTAGTTCACATATGCAATTCTGCCCACGTGATACAACAATTTTCATTTATTACCATTGGATCAGAATAGCCTTTACTCATTGATCTCCTTAACTCCATCTACCCTTTGTTCTACTTAAACGTGAGTAAAGGCACTCTATAGCCCCGAATGAGAGTAGGTGTACTTCAGATATGCAATTCTTCATACGTAATGCCATTCCCCCTATGTCCTCTCTACAGAGTTTTATGTCCCTACCTTAACCCCACGAATAATAATAATCCTTTACAATCCTACCTCGATCATAATAACGTCATTGACTAAGTGCCTAGAAACTGTGAAAAACTGTTTCATTTCTTTAATATTAAATTAAAAACTCGTTTTCTATGTTACAGAACATTACAAGAATTTGTCTGAACATAAACCAATAACAAGTTTCAACTAATAAAATGTTCATTTCATGAGTTCCATTAATTAAAAACACTACAATCATACTGAATTTTCACAGAATATCCACCGATTTTTTATAATACAAATATTTTACAATCGCCACTAAATTAAAGACAACTTTATGTCCAATATGATATTTCGTTTAACTTAAAAAGATAGACTTGTTTTTATTCTTTCAACCAACCTGAACGTATTTATGAGTATATGCTAGTTTCATATGGGTAGACACTCTCTAACTTTTAATATACGATACAAAATAAAGAATATTTAAACAGCCTAAATATAGAACGAGTTTGTATTTTTAGAATAATCTATTTATATATTATTACATGAGACGATTCCCATTCTTCCCACACAAAACAAGTCTGTTATAGATGTGTGTGCTAAATTTTAGTTATAAATATTTTTTTTTTCTTATTTTTTAATTTTGTCCTAATTTTGCTACAAAATTTATGTTTGTTTAAAGTTATTGCACTTTAAGTTAAATGTTGAATGAAAATTAAATTAGAAATAAACAAATAATGGCACTCTAAAATGGTGGCAAATTATGGTATTCTAAAATTTATAACTTTTAATATCCACTGATGTAAGTCGCAGGTCATATAAAAACACATGCCTAAAATGATTCAAAAAAAAAGAAACTGCCATGGGATCCACTGATAGAGTGAATCTTGAATAAAGCTAAAAGATCTTTGAATAGAATATATTTAAAGTAATAAAATTGTCGAATGTCATTGAAATCAGTTCTTAAAAACTTTAAATGACCTTGAGAAATTATTCACTTCAACAATTTAAATAAAAACACTATATATGTGTATAGTTAGTTATCATGATTAAAAATGAATTTAGTAGGACTTATTGAAATTATTGTATTTAATCACTGACATAACATATTTAACAATAATAATAATATTCTAACCTGAAATTGTACAATAAATAAAGTAGCATTTCCTTCGTATTAAACCTTTAACATAAAATCAGCTGTTGGATGAAACCATATGTTACGACCTAATTTAGGAAAAATATGAATAGTGTCATCCCAAGCCGAAGATTTTTCTAAGCGGAAGACATACAAAGCTAGGACAGGAAGTCATTAAAAAAAACAAACGTATAAGATCATATTTATCGCTTATTTCATGCTAAATCTGACATTCTCAATTGTCTAATTAGGCAATGAAATATTTTTCTCAATGTGAAAAAGTTTCAGACGTCACAAAATGGTTTTATTTCAAAGACGTATTTATTTTATTTAAATTTAGCCTTCTCAACTTAGATGTTGAGAACTAAAACTTCAGAAGTTTTTTGTTTTGTTTCTAACGTAATGAAATCCTCTGGTAGAATAGAAAACGTTCGGAGACTTATACTTAATGTATAAAAGGATAACTTGTTGACCACAGTTAAACGTATTGCCTAAAAGAATAATACTACTATAAAAGATTTAAAGAGGCGCAGTTAGCCCACTAAGATGTGAAGTTAGTCATCCAGAGTTCACGACGACGGTCCAGTGACAGGATGAATACGGTTGAGTGAACTCTTCAATAATTGGAAAAGCTTCTTGTAGCTACTCACATTAGGATTTGAAATGGAAGAATAGAATCGAATAGAATAGAATGCAATGCGTGACGACGTACCTACCATTGTGTCCGAAGTCCGTCTTCTCTCACACTGGTAAATTGTTTTAGGCTCGTCTTGGACCATGACTTTATCCAAGGCTAAATATGTTTTAATGCTTTAATCAAGTAGAACCGAACATTTCATTTCATCTTCCTTTGCAGGTCATCGTGGTACATACCCGTACGTAAAAACAACGCGACTGGAATTCATGGTTGTTCAACTTCTCAAAAGCGCATCAGTTCCTGAGGGATTAGCTTAAGTTGAAATTTAAGTTTCTATAAACTTGAAATATTACAAAATAATTATACAAACGATATATTTGCATTAAATACTAGCTGTTTTTATCAGGAAAGTTGTTTTGTATATTTTGAAATGTTAAAAGAACACGATTAAGATGAAATGATTTTGAGAAAATTTATGTGATGTAAGAAAAATGTTTATATAAATTTAAAGTTAACAATATCTACGAGTTTTATCAGCAATCTAGAACATCGAAAGCATCAGAATATCATGCCATTATAAATTAAGAGGATATTATAAAAATTTCTATTGACGGATTTTTTAATAAAATTACTGTTAAAAAGTTGAAAAGCAAATACAATTATATGAAGTGAAAATCATAGTTTTCATATGTGAAAAATATTGGAGATACTATAAAATTACTTTATTTTTTTTAAATCGTTTTCGGGTGGCTATTATTTTTAGAGTGTTTTTTTGTAAGGGACATAATTATATGTTGACGATCTCATTGAGATAATATTTTCACTCTAAACGTAAAACGTATATTATGGAGCGTAGAAACCAGTTTATAATAGTAAATGACTTGATTAAGTGTTGTTGTATAGGACTTTACAAACTTGAGATGTTTTATATATTTAACACATTTTAATGCACGTAATTATTTTTTTATTAAAAAAATAATTGTCACAAATTGTTTAAGGTTATCTACTTTCTTAATTCAGTCTAAATTCATGACTCAAATAAAAAAGATTTGAGCGATTCTTTGGTAACTCATTTATTGAAATGATGATATGCCATTGGAGGAACAAAAACTTTTCTTTAGAAAGAACAATGGCTCTTGGATGAAGAAAGAAAATACGTTATATCGATCATTGAGAATTAAATTTCGCTTTCATAATTTCAACAAAAGAAATATCCAACTTGAGTAGAAACTTGAATAAAAGCTAACAAGCTTAAATTCTTAGCAAAATGATCCTAATCTTATTTTACGCTGGTTTTGACTCATAACGGATGCAAAGAGAATATTTCATTACTAGCTGTGTTTTCTCACGGAACCATGATTTCACTTTCTTTCCTTTTAGAAATCGTCTGTCAGTAAAAGTAAATCTGCATATTTCCGGAAGTAGTGAAGTCAAAATTGGCAGCTGAAAGTTTTGCAAAACCCTGTCCGTTCGGTCACGAGCCTCTTGCAGTACGTTCACCCTGCACTTGGCCACGTCTTTGTCCTCTTACACGTAACTTAGGCTACTGTTTGCGAAAACAAACTGAGTTATGATGAAAACTACACATGTTTCGTAGTAACTAGAGACGCTGTTTTAAATAATATGAACTGCATGCGCGCGAGCGCGAGCGCATACACACACACACATACACACGCATTTATCTGAGGACGATCGAAGCATCGAGGTAGGCAGTCCTACATATCTAAGTTTATCCATAAAAACAATCTTTGAAACTAATGTGAAAACAGTGTTAAAAACTGATAAGGTGGCACTGCAAGCATCAGATATCCAAAAAAATGATGGATTATTTCTGCAAGGCCCTTCTGGCTTTACTGGAGCCCATAAACAATGTATTGTAAACCCTGTATTTATGCAATTACTAGTAGGCCCTCTGCAGTCCTACTCAAAACGAGCTACAAACACAACGTCATAATTCTGTGTAAATAACTCGAACGAAAAAGCTCGTGGAATTCGATGTACATGTGAAGCTCTGGTCTTTAATCAAACTTTCTCATGTAAATTACTATAAGTATAGACACAAAAACTGTAGTTTGTAATCAGATACATTTAGTTTGTAACGAATGATACTGTGAGTTACAGTAATGTAATGATTGAGTCTTTTGTACAAGACGACTCAAGTAAGACATAAAAAGTTAAAACATAAACACAAGATTAGGCAAAGGCGAAACATAATTATTAAAATTTATATGAGGCTGATGGTTATTTTAGTGCTACCATTTTTGCAGTAAAACAAAATCATAATAAAACTTAAAGTTGATACACACGTGAAGTTTATTGACAATAACCGACGAATCTTTCACGTTTGAATTTAGTAACATTAGAAATTGGTGAACTTAAAATTAAAGAAAAAATATAAAAATACCAATACAAAGTTTTCGAAAGTAGTCAGAGGTCCTCATCAGTGTATTTTATGCTATTTTTATTTGTAAATTTCATATTGTTCCAGTGTGTTGAGACTACGTCATATTTTATTACTACGAAAAACTTCTCGGTTATTGTTTGTGCCCCTCTAAGAGCTACCAGTTTCTTTTTTGCGGATTGCAGAATATGGTATCATTTTTAAGAAATATGTGTTCTTTGAGTCTTTGTTGAAAGTTACAACCTGTTTGCCCTATGTGTATACACAATTTAAACAGTTAGGGCAGAGTCAAAATGCACCATATATATGAGGAATGTTGTCTAATATATCATTTTAGAGTTGGTTTTTATAATCACCTTTATTTCACTGATCAAACCAAAATTAATTATTTAAACAACCAAGTGAAACTAAGATTTAGTGCTGAATAATTCGTAGTAAGTTAATGTTTTTCATTAATTTTTTTATAATTAGTTTTAATATCACTTTAAGTTAATTTAATTATGCAAATACAAAGCAAACATCACACAGATATGTTCTTGAACTAACCTCTTACATATAAGGCTATTAAAATAATAAATAAAAGAAGTATACACTACAACAGAAAACATTTAAATATTATAGATGTACCTGTATTTTTAATCGATGTAGATTTTAAGCCATTACTATTCATCTGCATTTATGTTTTCCTTTTCTTAAAAATTGTTAGTCTTAACAAATTTGTCGTTATAAATAGAAATTGTTTTTTATATAGTATTTGAGCATTATATTTTGACTGATAAATATTTTAATTGTAAATTAAATGTTGTCTTTCAAGACATTTTTAATTTTCTATTACCTTTCTAGATTCCACAGAATGTCTTAAGTTAATGAAATTCTTCGGCAATGAAAAACATAAGTGTGCTTAGAAAAAGTATGTAAAGAGGGTCTTCATGTCTTAATTGTTATGCGGCTTGAATAAAAAAAGTGTAAAAATTAGAAAACAATAATACGTTTAGAACTTTTGAGTTTCATAAGTGTCCTATTGGGGTATATGAAAATAGCGCACATACAGAAATTTGTGTAAATCGAGCCCAGGTTCAATATTTAGTGTGATAAGTCCAATGGAGCTTGTTTGAAATCTGTGAGCTTTGTGAGTTGACGTTCAATAGTGATTTATAATATATTATTATAATTACAAATTGATTAGACAAAAAGTTAAACAATAATTTTAAAAAATTGCCTATGGCTATAAGCTGATTTAAACAAGCAAAAATGAAGAAAATTTACTTTTGTCATTACAATAGCCTGGGCACGATTCATACGGGGAGCGTTTTATAGGACTCCAATCTATTGTATTGTTATATTTCCTTAGGGCTAATAGAAATTTCGAAAAAATACGACACTGATACTACCGGCTAAAACTTAGGATCTTCAACAGATGTTTTTTTTTAATGTTTTGGGGGGGGGAGGAAGGGTTGGTAATAGAACAATTGACCTTCATTGGATTTTGATGAGTTTCATGCTTCAAACTAAGTTTCGTATGTATTTTAGGTATTTCGTAAATGTTTTATCGACATACTTGTTGCAAAAACCAAGAATAATATAGTCTTTATATTTTTGTCGAGAAGAATATTTTCTATTTATGAAAGCTTTATTCTTGTCTGTTTTTTTTTTGGTACACGAAGTACAAAATCCTTTTTTTAAGTTAAGATCCTACAGCAAGTCGGAGGTGAGACTCACATTCGCTCCGTAACCATAGAAATATATTACATTCACATAGTTATAACCAAATCATTCTGCGAATTTGTTTTTCTTCTGTTTTTCACACATTTTATCCGTTGTTAAACAAGGCATTCTGCCGTTTATAGAATGCCTAAACCATTATTGTTATAATGAGATATCTTCCTATTATTTACGAGCTTAAAGCATGTAATATATGTTTATGAGTAAGTTATTAGCAATCCCCAACTCATTAATACATGATGTATAGCGTCACTCAATTAGATGCTAGTATACTTAAATCATTCAACTTTTATTGGTAAAAAACACATTATAAAGCTTCACATACGAAAAATCTCTTTTAAGTTAATAACTTTCATAATGAAATAAAAAATTTGTTACACTATGTTTTTACAAAAATAACTTTTGCTAAGAACTTTAGCTAGGTCATGGAGAGTAAGTTTTGCTAAGAACTTTAGCTAGGTCATGAAGAGTAACTTTTGCTAAGAACTTTAGCTAGGTCATGGAGAGTAACTTTTGCTAAGAACTTTAGCTAGGTCATGGAGAATAACTTTTGCTAAGAACTTTAGCTAGGTCATGGAGAATAACCTTTGCTAAGAACTTTAGGTAGGTCATGGAGAATAACCTTTGCTAAGAACTTTAGCTAGGTCATGGAGAATAACTTTTGCTAAGAACTTTAGCTAGGTCATGGAGAATAACTTTTGCTAAAAACTTTAGCTAGGTCATGGAGAATAACTTTTGCTAAGAACTTTAGCTAGGTCATGGAGAATAACTTTTGCTAAGAACTTTAGCTAGGTCATGGAGAATAACTTTTGCTAAGAACTTTAGATAGGTCATGGAGAATAACTTTTGCTAAGAACTTTAGCTAGGTCATGGAGAATAACTTTTGCTAAGAACTTTAGCTAGGTCATGGAGAATAACTTTTACTAAGAACTTTAGCTAGGTCATGGAGAGTAATACAGTGCATGGTCACAATGAGATTTAAACAATTTCGACGTTAGTTCAATCACAAATCGTAAATTGCTGCTGTAGCGCCATCCCCTACATCAGTAAACGTACTCACTGCCACTACGAAGGGGGTGGAAATGTTTGAACTTACAACTTGTCAACATTTACTGATCTGGGTGATGACACGATAGTAGCGAGGTAGACACTACTAGGAGGTAGTAATTAAATTAATGTTAAAATGACAGCCAACCAGTACTATCGAGCTGATACTGTGTTATTATAAAATCGTAAGGGCTTAACGTTTGCTAACTGTCAAACTGTTCCACTATTGAACTTTCGTGAATGTTCCAAACGTTGTAATATTTCTCTTCAAGTACTAATATTTATCTTTGATGGGAACTAATAGTATACGTATATTGTTTCATGTCTTGAATACCATTGGTTCCTTTTTGTTTGTGTTTAAAAAAATATTACCACCCTGCTACTGTGTTCGCGATCCAGCTAAATCGCCGTGAAAAGAAAAGTGGCAACGTTGGGAAGACACCTCACGGCCGCAGTTCGATTCTGCTACTGGTTGCATATAAAAACGAGTTGTGTGAGAAGAGCCGTAATAACCAGTCCTGAACTTTACTTAAGTAGGCTATCGATAGTTATTTTGAGAACCAATAATCGTGTTTATAAATGCCAGTAGGATTCATAAATACTCAAAGTGTTTTTGTTTAAGATTAAAACCGTCAAATAGAACAATGAATAGTTTTAGTTTGGTATTAACTACAATGTACGCCAAATATATTACTATATTACATATAATATATCGAACCTACTGTTCACCATATTATTATGCAGTAGGCTAACAGAAAACGACAATGCTAAGTTTCTATATAAAACATTGTACATATTTTTAAATAAATAAAACCCCTAAACCACAAATAACATTTTATTTAAACCTTATGTACATTTCGATTGCCCAGCAATCATCTTCAGAGGTATTTAAAAAATACAACTTGAGTTGTATTTTTTAAATACCTCTGAAGATGATTGCTGGGCAATCGAAATGTACATAAGGTTTAAATAAAATGTTATTTGTGGTTTAGAGGTTTTATTTATTTAAAAATAAACATTACGCCACAGTTGCTTCATATAGTTATAAACATTGTACATAGTTGAGTGATTTCTTCTTTTTAAGTCTTCTCATAAAATCTTCTTTATAAAGAATTCTGAAATCTGAAATATTTGTGCAGCCGTTTTAAAAAGCGTGAATTTCACCGGTCATATAAAAAGTCTGATACGTATCATTGTTCTACCAAGAACATATTACAAAGAACTTTATTCTGGAATAGTTATTCATATAGACCTATTGTTAGATACTTTAGGAACCAGAGATGCAGTCCATAAACCAAGACTAGTTCAGAAATCTGGTTTCACATCAATTTCTTGTTAAAACGAACACAAGTGATTTTCTTAATAGCACACATAAATTGATATTTTACAAAATATGTTTTTACACTTTGTGTATTTTTTTTAATAGTAAGGGTTAGGGCAAAATATTTGAGAGTTTTTCGAAAACTATGTTTTATAATTGCAATAGAAATATTGCGTTTCAGATTGATATTTGTCTTTTTCAGTAGTATTTCTGTTTTAGTGTAGAATTAAAGTTTTAGGGAAACACCTTAATTATTAAATGGTATTTGTATTTTAGCGTCGTATAATCTGTTCAAGATTGGTAGATTAGTCTCTTGGGTGGAGGATATTCTTTCGGAAAAAGTGTTATGCTGCATTTCCTAAAAAAAATTAAAATATTTGGCATAATATTTATAAAAGACAAGAATATGGAAAATAGAAATTGATAGTATAATACTTGTTTAAACTTATATTATTAAATAATATGTTTGAGAAAATTTAGAAGAGTTAAAAAACGCAACTGTAATTCTACGTTTTCTTTCAAGCCATAGCAATAAAACTACCTAAAAAAAGAAATACAGGTTTTTTAATTGTTACACTAAACAAACAATTTCTAATGCATAGTTTAAACTGTATGTTTAGAGAATAAATTACATGCCGGCAATTATGATGACTGTTAAAAGTAGCCTCATGATTTATGACCCCCAGTTACAAAGGTTTTATATTCGTCCCCATGCCCAAAACTAAGAAGGTGTATAAAAGCATTCTAGCATCTAGGAACTTTTATATTAAGACATTTTGCTCTTTACAGTCGATAAAATCTCCAGAAATTTTATGTTTTTAGTTTATAATTTCGCAGCTGTGACTGCCACAATGCGTGCCTGCTTATGAATAATAGCATAGTCAGCCGTAATTCTTTATACTCGAACTTTAGCACGTAGTAGTGTCAAAACTTCCAAGGTCTTTGAAACGTGGACCATAAAACTGTTTTGGGAAACTTGAATACCTGGTATAGATGAGTAATTGAGATGTGCGAAATTTGTGTTCTTTGTGTTTCACCGTCCGTTCGGCGCCTCGTAGTCATTTACAAGCTAAACTCTGAATGCATGTCTTAACTTGATGATATTTGTCTACTACAGTTATATAACTCGCTCAAGAAACACTTTTTAAAAAGAATTTTTATTTTCTCTGTCGATTTAGTACAGAAAATATGTTTACAAAATATGTATGCACTGTATGAAATACAGTGCGATACAGTAAAATATAACTGCAATGTACAAACGGTCCGGTTAGAGTAGGTTTGGTTATAAAAAAAAAAACATTAATTTTTGCAAAAGTAACATTGAATTCGCAAACAGTTGAATTTGGTATAAATGGATGTAAGTATATGCAAATAGTAGACGGTTCGTGTACTGAAACGCTCATGTTACCTGAAATTATATTTTAAAAAAACCAAAAAAAGTGATAATAAATGTTGCAATTAGTGGTAGAAGTATTTTAAAAAATCTCGAACATTACAATCATTCAGCAACAACCTCGAAACTGTAGCCAAGTCAACTCTACAAGCTTACAGATCACCATGCAACAGATCATTGTATGTACCACAGAAGTTGAATTTGAAGAGGAAACTGAAGTAATTGTGAGATAGAGCAGACACCTGAGATATAAATTGAGAATTGTTCAAAACCACAAAATAGGATAATATACACAATAATTTTTTTAAATTTTACACAGAAAGTCATTTTTCATCAATTGTAAAAAAATTCAGTATGGAGTATTAAGTTGTGCATCAGCTGCGAAGCAACACATACCTTATAGATGTATTAAAATCACACACAAACCTAATTTCTTGCAATAGGAAGCAGAAAAACTACTTACAAGGCCGAAACAAACACTTACAGACACTATTTCACGCACAAAACAGAAAATATTGCATTTAAAATCTACACACACCTTGTTCTATGTCCTACAAATAGAAAATGTTCTGTGTCCAGAAAATTAGTTTTCTGCCAAATTAAAGTAGTTTAGCCAACCTTGGAAAGTAAATTATTATCTACAAAATCAAGTAACCTGACATAGAACACTTGTTATACAGTTATACTTGAAATTATACGTATATTTATGCCAATAATTAAAAAACAGATGGACTTTTATCTCCAATTAATTTTACACAACTACCTTAAAAATTGAGAACATAAACAACCAGTTCTTCTCTTATAACACAGTTTCATTTTGTAATTTTTACATTTTGTAACTTTATTCTCATAAACTTATTGTATTATTATAATTTCAAATAATTATGGGTTATAACAAGGTGTTAAATTATAATAATTTGTTTCTAGTTTAGATTGTACATTAGATTATACATCTGATAATGTATATCATAGGGTGGTAACGTGAAGAGTTAATTCATAGAGAAATGTGTTTTTACAGTTTGTTTACTTCAAAACCATAATTCACGAACATTTAACCTTTATCTATTGTTTAAGACACTAAAAACGTTTTCCTGTTTAAAATATTTTTAAGTTACAAAATTGAAAGGTAAAAATTTGAATTTCACTTATTTTTACTATTAAAACTTTAGATGTTCGATCTTCTGAATATAATATCGAAATGTAAATGTGATCTAATCAAAACAATCTGTTATTCTAAAGATAATATCGAAATCTACATGTGAATTAATTAAAACTATCCTATCTCCTAAAGATATTATCGAAATGCAGGTACGAACTGATCGTAACTTCTAAAGATATCGAAATGTAGGCCTACATGTAAACCAATCAAACCTATCCGATCATCTGAAGTTATTATTGAAATGTACATGTTAACTAATTAAATTGATCCTATCTTCAAAAGATACTACCGAAATCTACATGTGGACATATCGAAACGATCGAATCTTCTGAAAATAATATGGAAATGTACATGTGACATAATTAAAACGATCAGATTTTCCAGAGATAATATCGATATGTATATGTAAACTAATCGAAATTATCATATCTCCTAAAGTATTATCGAAATGCAGGGGTGAACTGATCGGAACTTCTAAAGATATCGAAATGTAGGCCTACATGTGCTAATCAAAACTATCCATTCATCTGAAGTTATTATTGAAATACGAGTATTATTGAAATGTAGATAATCACTAATTTAAGTGATCCGATCTTCAAAAGATATTATCGAAATCTACATGTGAACTTATCGAGACAATCGGATCTTCTGAAAATAATATGGAGAGGTACATATGACCTAATTAAAACGATCAGCTTTTCCAGAGATAATATCGATATGTACATGTAAACTAATCGAAACGATCCTATCTTCTAAAGATAACATCAAATGGACACGTGAGCTAATCAAAACTATCCGATCGTTTGAGGAGAATATAGGTATGTACATTGTAACTAATCAAAATGGTCCGATCTTCTGAATATAATATCGATATGTACATGTGAACTAATTAAAACCATCCCATCTTTTGAAGATAATATAGAAATATAGGTAAGAATAAAAACTTAAAAAATGAAACCAATAAAATGCTTTTAAATTTATTTCATTTTGTTACTGGTTAGAATTTAATAAGGGGCTTGATGTAAACTCATATGAACGCCATATCTCATATTTTATACATTAATTTAAAGTATTATTATATTATTGAAAGTTATTTATATTACGATCAGAAAAATAAGAATAACTTTTAAAATTTTACATTGGGCTTGATTGATGATGATTACAAACTACACCATAAAGAAACTACTCTGTAAATACCATCCAAATATATTAAATATCAATTAACTGTAAATTCGTGAAATTAATAATTGAATTCATTTCGTCCTAGATGATGTTAAACATTGTTTGGTATAATCTCAGAGTTTCCAATGGTTTTTGCGCCTGTTAGAATTAACGGCATGGCATTTCTATAGAGCAGTAACTCTTAATTTACGAGAATAAATGTTTACCTAGAAACCATTGAAGTTAAACTAACGGAGTCCACTGAAAATACACGTTTAGTAACAGAACCAGAAATCTCTTTTGGATAGGGCATGCGAGACAATTATTACCCCCAAAGCAGAAATTTGAAAATTAATTAAATTTAATGCCACTTTAAACTTAAAGCTAAACATTAGTTGACAAATTGAGTAAATTAAAGTTGTTAGTTATTTAAATACGCTTGAACCTTAAGAGTAGTCTACTCATTGAATAATAAACCTAAGCACAAGTACACAACAAGAAATAACAAAGTCTTAATCTTTCAAATCTTCACTTCCACGACTACGAATCTATAAAAATATACTGAGTATTAAAATCTTCTTTAAAAGTTCTTTAACAACTTCAACCTCTGTTAGCCCATAACGATTTTCTCATGGATATACCATGTGCTATTGCCAGTCCATTTATTTGCCCTTCATAAAATTTATTTTCCAAACATGAGGTAATCATTAAAACTAAGCATATTGAACACTTTTGTAGTTACTGTATATCCTCATTTATTACCACCCCTCAGTTTACTGTCTCTTATATATGCCTATTCATTTTATTTCTTATAGATTTGAAATCTTTATTAATTTTTATAAAAAATTGTTCAATTTAAAGTACTATATTTCTTAAGCTGATAAGACTTTATCGTTTTTCAGGGAGTTCCCGTTACTCATGCTGCAGTTATTAAAGTATTGATATGGCCTATATAATTTTGCCTATACAGTTTTGCATTTTATCTTGGTGGCAGTTTTTCTTGGCTTTTTTATTTTGGCAGCATTTAAAGTTGCGAAATTCTCAGATAAAAATGGCTTGCTTACATCAGAATTCAATGCTTTGTCTTTGCCAAGTTAGTTTAATATATTGGTACCCTTTACAACCTTTTACTGACCTACATTTATACTGCAAATATTCTAATGCTTTTTAATAAAGACAAAATAAAGATAACTAACAATATCTTTTGTTAGTTTTTAAAGGATATCTTTTGTTAGTTTTTAAACAATTTCCACTTTTAAAGGAAATTATATATTATCTTAGCTAATATTGGTTCCCTGAATGAAATACAATTTGCAATACTAAAATATTTACTATGAACACTTTTATTATCATACCGTAATTGTTTGATTACAACAAAATATAGGAAACAATAAAATTTGAAACATGTGCAGTTACTTTAAAGCATTATCTAATGTTAGGATTTCAAAATATAACCCCACTCTAACATTATCTAACCTAACCTAATAATAAATTCCAATATTCCTCTTGTATTTAAAATTGTGTTTATTACATTATCGTCTAACGGAAAATAAAATTAACTAAATGGTATTCAGATTGAAAACAAGATAAATTACTTCATAGCCCAGCAAAAACGTTTCTTGAATGAAATGTCGACAATGTAATGAAAATTATTTTTAACAGTCCAAAATATTTTTATATAGCCGAATATTTGTGATGAACATAAAAATAAATTTTTAAAACTCTTTGAATGTTTTTCCAAGCCTTTTATCTATAATATCGAATATAGGTTTTTGACATGAAATAAAAATTTTGCAAATGAATGTATTAAAAAAAAATAACCAAAAAATTATTTTAAACAAAAAAAAAGAAATTTTTGAAATGTTTTTCACTTTCTTATCTAATTAAGATAAAATCTTTATTTGACTTTTGTGGTGCATGTAACAAAAAATTGTAAACAAATTTACATCCTTGAGGCATATTGCTGAATTAATACTTGAGTCATGGATTGTCCATTTGCTCTAATTTATGCAAGGCTTTATAATATAGTAACTTATACCTGATGTTTTTACATTGAATTCTGTGTTACAGCATTTATATTATATAATGTAATTTTAGCGATTTCATTTTAAATTCTCTTGGTTCATGTTTTTAAATAAGTGAGCTTTTGAACTTTTTGAAACGTAATATAATAAATACATTTTTGATCCGAAAGTTTTTTATTCCAGTTTAGAATTGAAACGTAGAGCAAGCTTTTAAAACTAAATTTTATTTGAAAATTTATTTTTCTATATTTCATCGAAGTCAACTAAAGTTATCATATTTGATTGACGCTAAATTGTGAAATACAATTTCTTTAAGGTTTCTATTTATCATCTGCTATTCATATTCTATTTTTTTTTTATCCCGTTCTTTCACCTGTCGTCACAATTTAACTCAATGAATTTATCCCCCTCCAATATTTTGTTCTGTTTCTAGCACGATGTTTTTGTACAATTTTTTCTGTATTTGTTCAACAAAATGTCCACTAAAAATGTACCTAGAACAAATTCGGAGAATCCTTATGGGATAAACTACGACGAGGGTAAGGGAATATGTCATATTTTATTATTATGAAACGTTTTATTCATTTAAGGCTGCTCATTCTCCATCATGTGTGTCTACCTGGCCAAATGATGCGAAAATAGAACTGATTATGTAAACAGTAAATACTCAGGAATGACCAAACGAGCAATAATGAATAAAGCTAATTTCTGTAAACACTTCCCTTGTATAAAAAACGTCATGCATCTTTTCATAAAATGTACAAAAATATTCACCTCGCACTTGAAGTGAATCTAATCACGAAAGTCTTAGGAAAGGCATGGCACATATTAATAATTAGTAATACAGTTTATTTTTCTGGCAAATTAGTACATTCTATTGTAAATATTTTTCATCGAAATTTTTTTATTGGATTCACTAATTACAATTTTACGCCATGCACAGTGTAACACAGATAAAACTATGTAATAAAATCATTCAATTAAAGTGAAGTGCATAATGTTAATTTTTTTCGAATGAAAAGAAAATATCTAGAGAAGGAATAAGCAAAATATTAAAGATTTGTTTTTAAGAATTCTTAATTTAACAATTCTTGAAATAACGACGAAATAATTCTTTTTTTTTAATTCTATTTAGAAACAAGTTTCTTGACACTAATTAACGAAAATACCTCATAATACACGAAACAGGGATGCATATTTCAATGAATGAAGTGACGGCCTGACACCCAGAATGAGATGTGTCTGTGGTGAATGGTTGAGAACGAGCTTGCGGCGAGTTGAAAGAGGCGCTGGTAGAAGTGAATCTTTATTCGGGATCGGCCATGCGTGCAATAGCTGAACGGTAGCGCCCTCTATCGTGGCTTCCGTATGTCCTTAGGGCACTACAGACTGTGCGAAACTACACCAACCTTATTCGGGTGAGGCAATGAACTATTGCTTCTAGCAGCTCAAGTTTTAAGTTAAGTTTATGCAGTGGAACATAGATGCTAATTACATGTCATGTAATTAGATGGTTATTAATATTGACCGTTTGTTTCTGTGTAAAATTATACCTACACTATTTCTTTTCTTTATAATAAGAGTAAAACTAAATTTTCACTATTTGTTTTCCTTATAATAAGAGTAAAACTATATTTTCACTATTTGTTTTCCTTATAATAAGAGTAAAACTATATTAAAAAAATTAGTTTTCTTTAAAATAAAAGTAAAACTATACTTACACTATTAGTTTTCTTTATAATGAGAGTAAAACTATATTCTCACTATTTGTTTTCTTTATAAGTAGAGTAAAACTATATTTTCACTATTTGTTTTCCTTATAATAAGAGTAAAACTATATTTTCACTATTTGTTTTCCTTATAATAAGAGTAAAACTATATTTTCACTATTTATTTTCCTTATAATAAGAGTAAAACTTTATTAAAAAAATAGTTTTCTTTAAAATAAAAGTAAAACTATATTTACACTATTAGTTTTCTTTATAAGTAGAGTAAAACTATATTTTCACTATTAGTTTTCCTTATAAGAAGAGTAAAACTATATTCTCACTATTTGTTTTCCTTATAATAAGAGTAAAACTATATTAAAAAGTTAGTTTTCTTTAAAATAAATGTAAAACTATACTTACACTATTAGTTTTCTTTATAATGAGAGTAAAACTATATTCTCATTATTTGTTTTCTTTATAAGAAGAGAAAAACTATATTTTCACCATTTGTTTTCTTTATAATAAGAGAAAAACTATGTTTACACTATTTGTTTTCTTTATAATAAGAGTAAAATTATATTTACACTACTTGTTGATCTATAATAAAACATAAAAATTATTATGACGTCACTGGTATTAAGTTGTAAGAAAATACAATTAAAACAACGGTTCATTTGTGAATCAAATGTCTTTTATTAAAGAACTGGCAACGTTTCAACAGCTAGTTTGTCATCTTCATAAGATAGTTTTCATTTGTTTCAAATACTTAACTTCGTCAGTGGGGTGTATATCTATAGTCTATGACTACATGGCCCACTAAAACAGTTGAACATTTGCTACACAAGTTAAAATGACCTGACGAAGATGGCAAACTAACTGTTGAAACGTTTCCAGTTCTCTAATAAACGACTCTTGACTCACCCATTGACAGTATTTATTGTATGTCCAAATAGTTATATGAAATAGTCTATACGATGTGTGAGTCAAAAGTCATTTATTAAAGAACTGGCAGCATTTCAAGAGAATAGTTTTTCATCTTCATCAGGCAGTTTTAACTTTTTTCAAATACTAAGCTGCGTCAGTGGGGTCTGTAGCCCTTGTTTAACAAAGCCCAATGAAACAGTTCATCATTTGAAAAAAAAAGTTAAAATATCCTGATGAAAATGCAAACTAGCTCTTGACACGTTGCAGTTCTACAATAAACGACTCTTGTCTCACCCACCAACCGATTTTTATTGTACAGTATATTATCTTACATAGTTTTAAGAACTATTCCTTTTTTACCATATACGGATAGTAGAAAAACATATCACAGTGAGAAAATGAATATGAATTTTTTCCATTTAATTTTAACTTCTTTGTTAAAGAATGCCTTTTTATGCACCCTCATCAAAACTGTAATATGTAATATCTTTTTGAATGTAAAATTAAAACTGACTCTCTGGAGTTAATTGTTTAAAACAAATTTCTAAATTTTGGTTAAAATAGTTTGAATGGGTGATAAATAAATCGGTTTAGTTATAGAAAATCACATTTTTCAACGGATAAAATTTCACAATAGTTACAGTTTTCAAATATTGCTTTTCAAATAAACATGAAAATTAAGGGACATATAATAAAATCAGATATAAAAACTACGTTTTTTAAAGAGTTTTTGAAAATATTTATATCTTATTATTTTTGTAAGAATTATTATTGAGTTATTTTTTTTCCTAAACCCATGTATTTGCTTTGGCAGTAGATTTGGCAATGTCCTTTCTGACATGATATAAAATCAGCAGTAAACAAGGGAGTAGGGATGGTCGATCCAGTGACTTTAACGGATCGGTGATTTTAGTAACAGTGCCAGTCTTGTTTCAGTGATTTTACCGGTGACTTTAGTCCCGGTGACAAAGGATACTGAGACAGATCTGTATGTGCCAATAACAGACAGGCATACCACACTGGTGACGAATGACAGTGCCGGTGACATTATTATTAGGAAGTTACTGCAACACATACACTGGGGTAATAAATTATATATCTTATATAAAACTACAAAATAACAGTTTATTTACAACATGGGGTTTTGCTACAAAATACATTTTATTTACTATATTGGATGATTGTATTAACGAAAAGGTTTTTTCACACCTTATCAAGACTTAATCGAAATCTACTGTCATTTAAAATGTGACTTTCTTTAGAGAATACTCGCTCGCAAGGTACGGATGTGGCCATTCCACAAATTTTGTTTCATTAGTTTCCAATAATTAGGATAATTATAGGAGTTTACACCTCACTTTCTTTCTTTTTCGGAAAGCACATTTTATTTTTTAAAAAATTCATACGGAACTAAGAAAAAAACTATAGCGTTTACGGCACGCAACACTATCACTGTCCTGAAATCTGACACAAATCGCCCACTCATACACGACGTAAATGATAAGAACCAGTGACAGCGACAAATCAGCCTCGGTAAAATATTAGTATCTATAAATTCAGTGGCGGTGACATTTTGCGAGTAGATCGAGTGACAACGACAAGTAAACCAAAGACAGCCGCGGTAAAATATCAACTTTCTAGCCAATGACGACGACGTTTTGCCTCCGATCGATCCATTATCACTGGAACTGTCACTTTCTTTCTTTTTCGGAAAGCACATTTTATTTTTTAAAAAATTCATACGGAACTAAGAAAAAAACTATAGCGTTTACGGCACGCAACACTATCACTGTCCTGAAATCTGACACAAATCGCCCACTCATACACGACGTAAATGATAAGAACCAGTGACAGCGACAAATCAGCCTCGGTAAAATATTAGTATCTATAAATTCAGTGGCGGTGACATTTTGCGAGTAGATCGAGTGACAACGACAAGTAAACCAAAGACAGCCGCGGTAAAATATCAACTTTCTAGCCAATGACGACGACGTTTTGCCTCCGATCGATCCATTATCACTGGAACTGTCATTTTCCATATTTTGTCACTGGTACCACCAAGCTACAAATTAATATCAGTGACAAAGTCACCGGTACAGAAATACCGACCATCTCTACATGGAAGCCGAAGATTGCTGAATAACAAAGCAAAGTTAAAAATAATACCGTTAAACTCACGTAAATGCACGAACAGATTTGTCGTATATAATAAGAAGGCTTAAATTTATCGCTGAATCTAAGATCTAAACGAACTTTTATAACACCTGCAAATACCATGTGCAATAGATTACTTTATCTCAGCGCACAGTCTACTCGGCAATTTGAGCTTACCTGGAAATGGTATAGTGAGTTTGCTCTGTGAACAGACGAGAAATATCAAAGGGAGGACATCTGAACGTATTCCTCTGCTTCAAGCAAGGTAGGCCTATAGGTAAAATGTTTTAAGATGGCGCTTGTCTCTTGGGTAGAAATTGTGTATTCGTCATCTATAATACGAACATCGTACATCAAGCACTGCCATCGTCCCTCATCGGGGCCATAAATCGCTACCTACCCGTCCCAACCCTTAGACAATCCTATTACCACGCTTCCGTGGACGCCCTATTTATATTTGTTGTTACTTATACTATACATTAAAAAGTATTAATAAATAACAAAATAATGCGTCAGCCTTATAAGTCAGAGGAAATCCAAAGTTCGATGTTTTAAAAATGAGCTACGAGCCCCTCCACCGTCCTCTTGTCTTCGTTCTCTTCCCGAGGCCTGCAGCCCCTAAGTGCAAGCTTATAAAATTTGACCTATAAGTTACCAACGCTAAACATGTATCTTCCCCAACTACCAAAGCAAGGGGTACACGCTACATACGTAGCTCATACAAATCTCTCCTCTAGTCATGCATGTATGTTTTTTCGGCATTTATTTCCGGTTCCTACATAATCGATTTTAGCAAAAAAAAATTATTCCAGGCTATGCAGAAAATCATCAGGTATATGAAAACTCTTGGAAAACAGCAATTTCCCCATCCACGGCACACGTAGAACGTTACTAATTCAAAGTTTTGAATTAAGAAAACACGCAAAATGTAAATAAAACTTGATGTTGACTCCAAAAATTACAAATTTTGCTTTAACAAAACACTAATATCCCGACATTTCACCTGGTACACAGACTTTATAGAATTATAAAACTCGCACAAATCTTTTTTTACGATGGTAAGTAGCAAAAATACTCAAAAGGATAAAACAAACCTTAACTGAGATACAGAACAGAAAATATTGCATCGAATGTTTACACACCTTTTATTTAAAGCAGTGTTACAGTTGATTTTTGTTTGAAAAATTTGTAATATTTGGGAGTCAACACCAAATTTAGTTAGATTTAGAGGCAATTTGCGAGTTATCACGCCAAAAAAAAGGCCAAAACGTTGAATTATAGGGGAAAGATTACTATTACCTAAAATTTCTAATTTTATTTTGGGGCGTGAGCGGAAGTTAATATAATTGGTTTCGTATTCCGGATGCCTCTCTCCACAGCCCGATATATTTTTTCTACCCGGAAAGGAACGGGAAATAAATAACTTTTTTCTCCTAAACAATGACAAATTACAACAAATAAAAACAAATGAAGCTATAACGCAAGAAATGCAAGTAACTCTGGCACACTTCAGCTAAGTGACTCTTCCCACAACGTACCATAATTTTCCCGCATTTCTAATACCAACAATCATTACTTCCTAACTTTAGACCATCTTAAGTCCTCCTACTCAACTTTTCTTGAGGCATCCTTCGTTAACCTTCTTCTTAGAAGAGAATGTAGCGGATAAGCAAGCAAATCCTTATGGCAAGGAAAGTATTTATTCCCCCGTCAGGATTGGAATCCTTTACTCGTCTCGCCGTCCGTAATCCACACATAAGAGTTTTTACCCTTCATTTTTACCCTAACAATTTACTAACAAATCTGTCTAACATACACACGCACAAACAGAAGTAATATGAATAATCGCAATATTATAAAAATAGTAATGTATTAACTATTTTAGTAATGTAATTATAATAACGGATTTTTATTGAAAGGAAATATTATGCTCACCTATACAAATGAAAATTTAGCAATATATAAACACATGCAAGTAAGTAGCACTTTACTTTTATCTGAATGAGGCGAACTTCTCGGAAGACGTGTCTACTAGTAAAATAAGAATAATAATTATGATTAATACTTAATAATAATACTTTAATAATAAAATGAAAAGTGTGATTTGTTGTATTAATTAGATTTCGTGTTAACTTATCTTGACAGAAGCTGAGTTTAATATTTAATTATTACAAATTACACTTTTGCTATTACTTGCGACCAGAC
>JBAIZL010000001.1:351032782-351152782 GCA_036971475.1 Prosapia bicincta
AGATGCAAAATGGAATTTTGAGGCAGTTAGATGGCTTCAACTAACTTATACATTGATCCAATTTTGTATAACTTTATTAAATAACTATTTCTTTTCAAGTTTTAAAAACAATTGGCGGTCAGTACAGAATGAGTCGGCGGGCCGCCAGTTGGTCAACTCTGATCTAAAGGATATAGCTTTAGGGCGTCACACAAGTGATTTAAATTGTTCAAAATAACTGTTGAATACTGTAGTTCAGTATAATGGTTTTTAGATACTACACCGTGTTAATTTTATAACATCGAATTCCTAACTGAGAGTTTGTACATTCTTGGTTTCATGTACAAACAACAAAAGCATTCGATGTTATTTGAACTATTTATAATAAAAGTATTTATTTTTAAATTCATTTATACAACGTTAAGAAGAACGAGATGTACACTGGCTAAAAGGAATTTTAACTTTTGGATATAAAATTGGATTTCATAATTATGTCCCTTTTATGGAATCCAAGACTTAAAACTACCATAATAGCCATGGATGTTTTCAAGTGATTTTAAAATGACATAATTTTCGACCAGATGGCGCATCGAAACCGCTTTCACTTCAGGATTATTGACAAGCGTAAGAAGACACTGGAAGATTATTTCTGATTTAAACTGGTTACAGATAAAACCCGAGTGAAAGTTGTTTTTGAAATGAATTCCTTGCAATTCAAATTAAGCACTCATCATATTTGTGGTAAATATTGTAATGAATTTGGAATAACGCTGATGGAGTCGGTGTTTCAACCTTTCCCTTTCACCGACTACGCCCGTCCGACGATCTGAACTTCACGATATTCGCCAACGCGGCGCGGCGCATAACGCGTCCTCGTTCTTGCTTTCATTGCGAATTTATTATAAAGTATTTTAAAAAGGTTATCGGTACATTAACATTATTAGTGTTCTACAGATTGTTCATTGTTGTTCTAATACAAAACAGAATTTTTAAGAGCATTATCTACAAATTGTTATAAACCAGTTCGTTTCCAGTTTTGTAACTGGTTTATGTTACAATAACAGACATTAAACCAGTTACTAATTCAGATTTTAATTATTAATTGTGATAATTTCTACGATTATCAGCTTAAGTTTGAAGTTATTTCGGTAATTTCATAGAACAAAATCTCACATTCGAAATCTACTGGTTAAATGAAACTAGAAGCTTAAATTATTGTACATGTGTAAACAATAATAATATGAGACTCATGCTGTACAATTATGATCTATTTAAAGCTTTTTTCTGCACTGTTTAATAGAATTTTTCAGAGTAATAATTAATTCTACATAAATAATTGAATAGGTAAATGTTGTTGACAACATAAAGAAAAAAATATGTTGCTAAAAATATCTACATAAGTAAATATTATTGTAATATATTGCTAAAAATATGTAAGGGAATCAGAATTCAAACTGAAATATTGATGTAAGAAATTAACAGTTATTTATTTGTTGTTTTATAAATACACAACCAACTAGCAAGGTGAAATCAATTTTAGGTATAGTATTGAGCATATATCTTGATCAGTTCACTACTATTGAGTTTTGCATGGTTACACCTACTTAAGCCACCCATATTCCGACTAGGTAGCTACATTTTTGCAAAACATATCAGACCTTTTATTTAAATACACTTACAAAACTTGAAAAATGTACTATGTTACAGTTTTTACTAACTTTTTAAACAATTTGTTTGCAAATGAATAATTTATATTATTTCGGGTTTAAATAAAAACATTTTATAGAAAATTTCGGTCCGAAAATGTACTATGTCAAATATGTTAGAATACATTTAATTTAACTTAAACGAAATTAAAAAATTTTTACGCAATACAGTTTGAATTTCAATTGCTTGGCTAGTGAAGGTATTGTCGAACGATGCTTCAGGTTTGCACTGGACGGAGTTGAGTAGACGTTATCGGGGAGCAGTCTGGTCTTTTTACGTGTTTAAAACAGAAACAATCTTGAAATCACTGGCTTCGTATATATCTCTTAGAGCCGTGCACCTCGAGTGTGTTTTGTATTGTTTAGTTTTCTTCCTAATAGGCTTTTGGTTACACAATAAATTGCAAAAATTGGCCAAGACATTTTTAAACAACATTTCCTTTACAATTTTGCAATAAAATGGCATTGTACTTTCTTCGTTACACAAATTTTATATAATAGTAAGGAAATTGAAATAATGTAAATGGTATTGGTATTGAAACCAAATTCGAAATATTCCAATCATGTTTTCTACGAAAGAAATTGTAAGAGGAGTTTAAGAGTAATAACAACACTCCACCTGAAAAAATGTACTTGTATGGTGATATATCTAAAAAATATGTATTTCGTCATGGAAAATGCTCTATAAGAGGTCGAAATATTTTACAAAAGTCTATTGCTTGTGTTAATTTCGTTCTTCACTACATCTGTAGGACAAAACTTAAATTTAAAAAGGAGATTAAGTTTTAGAAAACAGATTTCTTCTGTAGGAAAATGCCATACAGAAATAACTTTTCCTCTAGGACATTAGAAAACAATATTTTTATTAACATTTCGCTAACAAATTTTTAACCACGCAGCGCCGAAATCTTATGCATGTTAATATAATAAAAACATATCTAGCTACCAGTAGGCTACTTTGAAATAGCATTTTACCTGGATTTATATTCAGAATAAAGAAAATAAGTTTTGATATTATAAGTTACAGCTTGAATAGTAAAATGGAATAACAAGATGTAAACATTGTTGCACGATTTCTCACAATACAATTATTTAACCATAAAATGTTTTTGGCCATCATGTTTCCCGCATAAGTGAAAAACTTACACATGATGGAAAACCCTTGTAATAGTGCATATTTCTTGTATAGTAATTTTTAAATAATAAATCGTATGGAAAATCTATCACCATTTCATTGGAATAAACTGTGGTAAATTAATACTTAAAACCTTTAACCACAAATATTTCTATTTTTACCTTGTTTTAGTATTATTAAATACGAGTAATATTGTTTGTTAATGTGCTAAAGGAGTACTTATTCCTGAAAGGCAATATATTCTACGGATAAATCTGTTCCCTAAAACGTACTTTTTATGTTTTAAATTTTTTCCCCTACGGATGTAGTGAATAACTAATTAAAACAAAATATTTATAAACCTTTGTAAAATATTTCGTCCCCTCATAGAGTTAACACAGTTAATACAATAGTGGGATGTAGCTTCTCGGTTAGATCTATTCACGTAAGACATCAGTCGCTTAGTCAGAAGGTTTCCCTTGATATGCTTCTGGCCCGATTGACGGTCAAGGCTCGTTGACTACTCCACCTTATCGATTATTTGAAACCTACCGACAGATGAATTATAGATCCGGAAATTCAAACGATCTACCCGAACAGATAAAACCTAGTAGGATATCTTGTAAATTAAATCATAGGTTAATCATACCTTTCAATGACCTTGGAGGCTGAGTCAGGTCACCCTTCACCTCTGCTTCGTCTTCTGAGCTGTTCATTTGTGATTCACAGAGGTGATGGAGAAATAAAAATACCATCACATCCGCAACGCTCTGTCTCTATAATAAATTTAAGGACAGAGTAATGCTACGAACCGTTTAATACTTAAGAATGCTTAGAAGAATTATTGGAATTGAATTAAATACAATATACTAAGATAAATTTAAGTAGGTTCGTATGTAACGTGCACGCACACTTGTGTATTTATTTATTTATCACTTCACAACCAATTTACACGCCTTAAACAAAAATAATTATAAACATAATACTTCATTGCGTTTTATCAATTTATTATTTTAGACATGATCAAGAGCTTCTTCTCCTGTCAACAGTTAACACAATAGAGCTAGAGACGAACGCTACATGGGGCTCAAATATAAAGAATGATCAACGACTTCAGATAAAAAGCAAGATGAATGTGTCTTGAAAGTCAGATATTTTATAACAGAATCGTTAAGTACATATTTTATATATCTAATTTGTACTTTCATTTTATTGATACGAGGGAGCGAAAAAACTGTCAAGAGGCCGACAAAATATACAGGCATAAATTTGCATGTGATCTTTGTAATAAACAATTATACCCTGTTTAATTCTAATTGTCAAGGCTTTTGTCAGGCTACTTCTGTTACAACATCGGGTTCTCAAGGTCAAACGGGATGAGTTTTATACCCGGATAGGACTAGGTCCCTAGTCTGAGGGGCGGTCCTTAGGTAAGGTTCTATTGAACCACATGGATTGAATCAATCAGACCATAAAATCAAGGTATAGAAAATATGACCGTTCTGAAGATTGTCTGAGGAAAAGCGGCCAAACAGTAGTGTTTAGTATGATAGTAGTGTTTAGTCTCGTCACAGGGTCTGGCCGGTCACCAGTCCAGGCCTTACAGTAAATCTTTCACGCCACGAAACACCTAGCGTTAGTCACCCGAGCAGGTGTCACAAGTCTGACATTGAATTCGTGGGAACGTGTTCTCATATGCTGGACTGTAGATTATCCATATTTAGCATCTATATTTGTGTTCCTTGGCAAGAAGGTGGAATCGAAAAACAGGAACTCTGAGTCACCATTCTTCTTTTTGCGTAACACATCCGCGAGTGTTGTAATCACTGAAATCTGTTTCTCTACATTGTGGGGAATGGAAACGTGTATGGGATTGAGATTGATGGAAGGTCGATCGGCAGATCTTACTTTTATTCATAATCATCTCAATATTAAAATTAACTAGGATTATGACATTTACAGATAAACAGAATGAGGATTGTATTTAATTTTTTATAGTAAATTGAACTTAATAATATTAAGTTATGGATAGTAGAACATCTAACCAACCTAAGTGTTGTGGATTCGACCCCCGATAGTGCCATATAAATTTCTGTTTAATTTTTCCAAGATCCCTGTTGGCTCAGCCTGTAAAACTAAACCTGATCCATTACTTAAGATCAGAGGCTGGGTAATAATAGATGGCTGAAGCCTAGTGCTGTTTACATTATACGGCGTCTCAAATTACGTTTTGACAAGCCAGGTATCTGAGGTATTATCACCGGCCAGGGCGATGAATAGGCTAGGACAGCCCGGCGAGAACATCCCATTAGTGACGATTATTCCACTTAAAAAAGTTAATAAAATAAATACGTATTATTTGAGAAAAAACGTTGATACGGTTTTTTTAAATTATTATTACATACAACATACAATTGAGTGTCTGTCACATGTTAACCGGCCAATTTTAAGTGTGATTACCTATAGTGTACTATAGACGAGGTCATGGCAGCAGAGAAGACGGACGAGAGGATTCTACTAGCGCAGAAGTACATCACCATCGACGAGGGAGTCAATTTAGTGGTGAGAGGAAAATTATAACAGTGTTTGGTAATCTGTTAACAGAGTCGACAGCTTCACTTAGAGAACTGGTAGAGCGGATAGTGGCTTTAACGGATGCAAGCAGAGCTCCTGTGGTGCGAATAAGGAAGCAGGCAAATAGAGGGAAAATTGTAACACCTGTTAAAAACTACCTGGAGCTGTTTTTTTAAGAAACAAATTTTGTTTATTTTTCTGTTTGAATTTAAGAAAATAAATCGAAGTATTTCAAACTATGAAATAAAGATATTCATTCGAAAAAGACGTGAGAGTAAAACTAAACTATTTTAGTTGAAACTCAAAGAGACTAAACAAAATGGCAATTCACGGATCGATAAGTAAGACATCGTTGGTATCTCTGTATCGGACCCTTGTGCTAAGACCTATCACCTGTGTGACTGTTTAAATCATGAACAACGTCATTGACGGGATAAACTTGATGATCGAATTAAAATTATTAAAAGATTCTTTATAAATATAACAAAATAATTTTGAAATTAGGGACTCTAGTTTATAGTTAGGTAAGGTAGGATTCTAATTTAGCAGTATTTTTCTTTTGCTCGTTATTCTTTTAATTACCATATTTAATTGACATGCATTAGAACATGGCCCAGTTAGTCACTGATATTTCTAGATAGATTTGAATTATAATTTAAAAATTAGAAATGATTGTAATGTTTATATTTTGTATTGTATTAATGCCTTTTCAAATTTATCTTATCAAAATTGAGATTATTTCTTATTGTGATAATTAATTGCTATTGATAGTATGTTGATAATTTTAATTTATTTTTTCTGTACTGAAAAAAGATTAGTAAAACAAAATATAACAGTTTTAAGTTGCTGTCTTGTGTATAAGACATTTCTTTGCAGTTAAATAAACTGTTATAGATTAAAATCTAAATTTGAAAAATTATTTTAACTTTCATTTTGCAGAATAAGTGTTTTAATAGAAGGAAATAATTGTAATTTTTCCCTGTGATATTTTTTCATCTAGGAACTTTGAACTGAGTATTTTGTCACTTTCAATCTTGTAACAAAAAAAATTTAAGGATTTCTATAAACTATTAAAAACGTTTGTATTTATAAAAATAAAACAAATGTTATTTTATAGTTTTAAATGAGTAATTGGTATGGATTCTTTTCAAATAACAAGTGTACAAAATTTGCAGTAAAATTAAAAACGAACGGAGTTTGACTGTAGCATAAATTAATACGCAACTGGTATGAAGCCCATTTAATAGACGTTATGTAAACCCGTCAGGTTACATTACAACCAAATCTTTAAACCACCCACTTTATTAAGCTTTGTCCTCTAACCCTTTCCGTTATCTTGCATTTTGTTTTTATCGATAAAACCCTGTCGGGCATGGGGAGGGGAGACGTGAATGAACCGGAAACGGTAAAGAGACCGGAAGCTGTGATACTTGTACACCCTCACTAACCTAACCCAGGCCATTAGCAAGATGTTTTATTGATATAAGTAAAGGCGACTTCATCAAATAGGCCTAACACTTCAACGAAGTAACTAAGTGTTCTAAAATGATCGGTTCTAAAGTTTTTCTTTTCTGTAAATGAGTCGAGCTACTGAGGGTCGGTAAAGGATCGGTTACATTTCACAGAACTGGTTATTATGGTTTGTGTACTTAGGACGGACTCGTAAAGCTTCTCCTTTGTACGGTGTGGTATCAATGATAGTTATATATGAGTGTTTCTTTTCGACAAAAATACCAGGCTTATAATTTATTAATGTGAAAGAATTTTACTGAACTTTCTTTTGTTACTAATTATCAATAAACCAAATGTAAAAACAAAGGTAATAAAATACGTACATACGATAA
The DNA here is from genome assembly GCA_036971475.1 of Prosapia bicincta. NCBI lineage: Eukaryota > Metazoa > Arthropoda > Insecta > Hemiptera > Cercopidae > Prosapia > Prosapia bicincta. The sequence continues at coordinate 351,040,000 of JBAIZL010000001.1, forward strand.
TTTTTTAATCTATTTTAGAAAATATTTCATTCCATGCATGCAATGAATTAGCTGTTTCTTAAAAGGGGGATGTCACTTCATTTATGGGTTTAAACATTTACAATATTAAGTTAAGAAAGTTTTAGTGTTTATGTCCATTGTTGAAACGGTTACTATTATAGAAGAAAAAACCAGACAATAAGAAATGCCACAAATTTTATGACATTGAAATGAAAAAAAACATTAAAAAATACAGTATAATCTGTAATTCTATTAAATTTCAACTAAAAATTTATTGCATGACTTTAAAGCATGTAAGGAAAAATATTATTTGCAATTAAACTTTTATGATTTCGAATATTATTTTACTTCTGATTAATTTTTATTATTATTTCATTGTAACAGTCAGATGTGAATTACGTAACTGAGCTGTTTCCTTTTTTACTTAAAGTTTTCCTCAATTATTTCTTTATTTTACTATATATGACGTATATCTCATCTCATAATTAAATCTTGTTTTCATTTAATGTTTTGAACTCAGCGTTTCCAGATGATGATTCCAATTTCCGTGAATAATTTTGTTGTTGTTCAACTTCGTAATCCTGATTTCGTGCGCAGTATTTCGAGTTTAGTGAACGAAATTCGTTTGAACATTTTACTCATGAAATAACGTTCTTATTAATCTTTCTTTCCCCAAATTTATCTGACTATTATATTTGTTTTTTGTTTCTCAGTAGGCCCTCTTGACGTTTACTGTATACAATGTTGTTTTCTATCCAGCTGCAGCCTTATTCACTTACCTAAAATTGTTAATTTGTATGTATATTGTGTCTGATGAACGGAGAAAATCACAAGCCAATGAGTTGTAAGGTCCGCCCTTACAGTTAATTCAGACACCTTCTCAACACCATCTTCAGTTAATGTATGTCATTCGGTCAGCTGACTCGTAAAGGCCCATTGAAGATATGATGAAGAGAGTCTGTATTCCAGTTTAACCGGAATTTAAAACTATTTCGTGTACATTTATGTAACATATATGGCATCATAGTAGAAGACATGTACAAATGTCTAGCACATTTTGTTATTTATAAGAAAATATTTATATATTTTAACCTCTTAATTTAAAAGCAAGTAAATTCCAGCAAAAATATTTCCAAACAAGAAGTATTATGTTTCGTGGTTACAATGAACTCATTTTTCTGCCTTAACCCTATTTTTAGTGCTCGTAATCTTAAAACACAACCTTTTAAAATGATAAAAAAAAAATTATTTTGCATAATGTAACCTCAAATTATCCATAATAAATACTGTTACCCATTCTGTATATATACTGTACTTTGAAACATAATTTATAAAGTAATATATAAAAAAATTCTAAATCAAAATAACTTTATTCAAAGAATTAGTAAAATTACTTTACCCAAAAATATTGCTTTAAAAATGTTTGTTTCGTGTAAGAAATGCGTGGGTGCAATAACAAATAACAATATTACTTGGGATCCTTTCACGTAGGCGGCCATCTTGTAATGACCATCATTAGGTGCCGTGTGATGGCCTCCATATTCATATACGAATAAATCAGGCAAAGTCAAGCGATAAATTGAAAATATTAATTTAATTTGTGAGCAATTAAATAAATTTATTTAAAACTGAAGGATACAAATTGCAACTCAGTGGAATTAACCTTTGACCCATTTTCTACGTGAACACACTAGAAACTATCTTCACGTTGCTGTAGCCTATTTTATCTATTTTATGTTTATAATTTCGTCGTTTGTTCTTAAAGTTTTATCAGTTATTTAATAATTATTTAGTTCTCTACAACTTTAAAATTACTTATTTGCTTAATATTATTATTATTATTTATAAAATTAGTTTACATCATTTAAACTTTAGACAACACATACATGCAAATACGCTTTCGCGTGCACGCGCGCGCGCGCACACACCCACCCACCCACCCACACACACACACACACACGTGCGCGTACTCATACCAAGCCTATGAGTTTAATAATTCATAGCAACATACGTAGAGTGATAGAAATGAAGATAACATGACATTCCTAAATTTTTTACTTTAGACATTTAAAAGTAATTCGTAATGAGGGGAAATAGGTGGGAGAGAGGGAGGATGAGAAAGAGAGAGAGAGAGAGAGAGAGAGAAAGAGAGAAGGAACTGTTCTAAAACGTTCCCATGTTTCATAAGGTTTATTTCCCACATAATTTATCAGAATCTAAGTGGAAACATATCAATTAAGAACTCTTTTTGCAAGTTCAATGAATCATCGCCCAAAGTCATCAGACCAGACAGTACATCTGTGTCTCAAATCAGACTATACCCTGCACTTCCACCATGGATGTGGGAATATCAAGTTTTTGCTTTGCCAAGATTAACTCTATCGATTGCTTCTCAATGTTTATTGAACAAAGCGTGTAAAGTTGCCAACTTTATTCATTTACTTTTTTGTTGTTGAAATCCTGTCCTCGGATGTTCGTTAAATTGTAAGTCTGTCAATAATTGTAAGGTATATAATACTTTGAAAACAAATATGTATAAAAAACTTGTTGAAACTTCCGCTGTTTTAATAGAAATTTAAGGAATAAAATTATTTTTGCTTAGTTACATTTTTTTGTTGAATATATTTCTATAGTTTTGGTCAAGCTAGATGAAAGACTTTACTTGTCATGAAATAGTTTTTATGAAGAAAAAGAACTTGGTTTAATATGAAGAAAAAGAATTGCTCAAACAAGCCGTGAATGTTTGTCATTTTCATTTAATTATTTTATAATTCTTATGACAACAAAAAGTTGAACATAAACATATTAAATCTTTATTAATATAGGCTTAATTTTTTATTAGCTTGCTTAAACAATGTTATAAAAATTAAATAAAAAATTTAGTTAAATTGCACTAAATTATAGTAGACCCCTACACAATTAGGAATATTTATTAAGTTTCAAGTTTGTTAAAGATTTTTTTTAAAAATAAGAATGAATAGCAAAAACATTTTATTTCTTCTTCCTCTCTTTCGGTTTTTCGTTTTGATGTTCCTGTTTTTTTTTTCATCTACATTACAATTATAATTTCACTGCTCACGTTCCAATTCTTTTAATAAAGCCTATGTCTGTGTCAAATATCTTTTATTCTGTGTACTAACCCACTAGTTTTAATACTTGGCTTATTTTTAATACTATATCGCAGACAAATTTTATTAATCATTGTAAATAGTGTAAATGTTGTTATTGTTTTACGTAAGCATTATATTATAGAATCCAGACAACTCTTTCCCGCGGGTACTTTATTTTTAAGTCCTGTAAAACAAAATGGGAACTCTAAAAATGTTCTAGAAAAATATAGCTCCTAATGTGGTTATTTTCATAAAAAGAATCAAGCGGTTCTTCTTTACTAAGTGTTGTTTCAGCCAAAGATTTGTACTAATTTCTTCATCAAGTTCTTTCAGTTTGATTAGCTGGAATTTGCGTAAGCCGAAATCAGTGTTCAGTAGATCCCTATAGTCATGTGTGTGCAGTTTATCAAGAACTTGATGAAGTCAGCATCTACTTCCTAGATGTCCAAATCCTCTTACTTTATCTTACTAAAGAGAGATCAGTAGCATTCGCCTTTAAAAAAAGAAGAGGTATAGGGCCTATACAATTTACATACTTACCCATTGAATCTGGATTTAGGTCGTCCAAAATATTTGTTCTTCTTTCAGCATAATTGTTGACTCTATTTTGTCTTTTTGACAAATGTTGAGCAAATGTTGAGTGCTTTGTGGTGACTGTTCTTATTATGGAGGACCTTGTTTTTTTCTTTGTTTCTTTCGTACTCGAAAAGTACTTTTATCAAAAAGTTCCTCTTCATCTGGTTCGACAAAATTGTTTTTTCTTTAGCTGACTCTAGGTTATTTAGCTGTGCTTTAAGAACTATTTTTCTTCTTCTTCTGCATTTGCTTTGTTCTCTATAATTTTGTCTTGACTACTATTTGTTCGATCTTCTCTTTATCTTCAGCTGTCCGGAATTACGACTCGGGGCTAACTCCAAGGCATTGAGGCAGATAAGGCACGATGTTTTCCTCGAGGTAACCATGTTCCCTTCAATACTGCCTCAATTATTATCTGCAGAAAGTGACAGCTATCGTTGTGCATAAGAGGGCTGAAGCAATCAAGTTTTATTATAAGGGTAGTTTTAATTTGCTTATTTATCTGGCTTAGTATATGTTCATTCGTATTTCTGGCATACCATGGATTTTAAAATTCAAATATATAGTTAAATAGTAATACTCCTAGTTACAATGACTTTAAACGCGTATCAATATCAAAATCATCATCGTCGGTGAGCATAGCTAAATACGTCTACTTGAAACTGTAACAGATGATGCCGACTTTAAGATTAAAATGCATTTTAGAACTTGCAGCTTTTGTGTTGTACCTCATGAGGTTTTTGTATAAATTATACTTGTTTTGTATTAACTTAGCAAAAACCACTACTTACAGATTTATTCAGCAGACGCGTTTCGCACTAGGTCAGCGCATTATTCAATGCTGTGAATCACTGACAAGACTAATGCTCAGGTGTGTTGTGTTGGTGTGAGTCTGTGATGTATTTCGGTTCTGTGGTGTGTTATTGTTCATAGAGCAGTTGTTAATTATGTGCTTAAATATAGACTAGTATTTGATTAGGAGTGTGTTTTGTCATTTAGAATGTGTTGTGGATAGTATTTATGGTGTTCATATTTCTAGTAGTTTTGTTGTTTGTTGATTTGTTGATGTAGTGTAGGGTTTTTAGATTGGTATCTATGTCGGTCTGTGAGTGTAGTGCGTTTTGTATGTGTAAGGCGAAATTTAATTTGGGTTGTGTCTTTCTTACGTGTATTTGTATGTTGTGGTAAATGTTCTCCCTGTTTGTCCTATGTAAAAGCTGGGACATGTAATCATGTATACGCCTGCCCTGTCGTGTTTATCCTGGTTTTGAACTGTTTAGGTGTTTTTTAACTGTTGGATGTTGTGAATGCTACTTTGTATTTATGTTTGCGGAACGAGGTAGCTATTTTTTGTGATGTGTTGTGATATGTAGTGTTATTTATTTTTTGTGTTTATGTGTTTTTTTTTTGTGTTATGTGTATGTTGTTTTTTGCTCATTATGTTGTTTATCATATTGATTGTGAGTTGATGTAAGCTATTATTTATTACCTTTGCTTACAACCATAACTAAAAAAATTCTCATATTATTTAATCCCACATTTTTAAAAATATTTTATTTTTTTTCATGTGGTTTCACTAGAGCCCCTAACTCAACACTATACAAAAGAGTTATACTTTTTTGTATTAACTAGGGAAAAAGTTAATACAAAAAGTTAAACTTTTTATTTAAAAGAATGCTAAATACTAGAAGTGTTTATTTACAGAATCATTTAAGTCAGCGTACAGGAGTTTCATATATTTTCTGGTTAATATTTTTTTACCTCCAAAAAAAAAAAACGTTTGATTTTCAACCTTTCATCTAATTTCTTGAATGTTGCTACAATTTTCAGTCTTCAAACTTTAACAATTTCGAAACATTTTTCCATTTAGTTGCTGATTAAATATTTTTCTTGTACCTTCCGCAATGATAGTGATAGTTTTAGAAAAAGATTTTTCATTCTGACAGGTAAGCTATTGCTACAATGACACTTTTGATACTAAACACCGTGCCATTGTTATATCTGCTATGAATATAAAGTTGTTAATATCAATAAAACTGTAAGTAGTTGCGTGCAAACTAATGTCGGCTAATTGGCATATACTAAAATAGAGAAAGATTTTGTCGTCAACAATAACGAATGATTAAATATAGCTTTTAATTGTGTAGCACGCAAACAATATTAAATGCTATTTTTAGAGTTCTAACGGATAATTGGTTAAACACATTTTCTGTTTGGAAACCCAGATATTAAAATATGTGCTAATTTTTATTTCACCTCGTACAATAGTTTTAAATAAATAGATGGAATATAAGTTAAAAGATAAAATTAAATTTCACATGTCTTATTTTTAAATTTTTTATCTGTATACTTTTGTTTTACTAAGAACTTAAAGCTTGTAGAGAATAAAACCAATAAAAGCGTACTTTTATTTTCTCTTCATTAAAAAAACTTAACGGCTTAAGGAAATAGTACAGAAAAAAATCGCAAAAATGAACAGTGATATATAAATAATTTGTCAATCAAAATATCACGCCATCATGTGAGTAAAAATATTTATTCGAGACTCTTTATGGTGAAATAAATATATTTAGAAATGTGGACTTTGAAGAAGTGAAAATAAAAATATTTTGCTACACTTAACCACTGTAATGTTGTAGTCAGCAGGATAGGGATGCTAACGTATCGAGTGTTAAGGTAGGTTTGCCAGCTTTCATAGCATTCAAACAGGTGCAACACTCTCACCGTATAAATCTAACGAAACACACACGTCATTATATTCATTACACTATGTAAGTCTCACAAATGTTCCGACAGGTTAGAGAGTACACACATTTTTACTACGAAACCCGGGAGCGCGAGCTAAAAATTCTACTGTTCCTAGAATGTTCATTCCCTGACCAAGTCATTATTAAATCTAACTGTTTTTGGTCTTTTTATTAAAGGCTTGTAAAATTTAGTCATCCTCATATTCCAGATTAATATTTTTATCTCTTCCAATAATTCTAGGCGGCTGGGTGATCTAGTGGGTACACGCTTGACTACTAACATGAAGATTCTAGGTTCTATTCCTAGTAGCAGCAAAGAATTTTTGATTGATTGAATGATCAGAGCTTAAAGCTTAGTGGGGGCCACATTACGTCCTTTGAATATCGTAGGAGCAAAGTAAGGCAGTTCTACCCTATATCTCTGTCTGTCAATGGTATATAAATGAGTCATTATTATGAAATGACTCGGAATATTTCAAACCGTTTAAAGACGATATTCGTGTTGTATTTTCAAGGTCTAATTATATAAGTATAAATGTAAAATTATATATTGCGTTCTATAATTTTATACGTACTATTTTAAAAATATAAAATTTAGAAAATTACCATTTACTACTATTTTAGAGCATAAAAAAGGTAAATGAAGACAACTTGTAGAATGTTTAGTTTATCATTTTGAGGTTTTTAACAACACCGTTTAGTCCCGCTTGATAATGAAAACGTTAAGGTATTAAAATTATTAGTAATAGTGATAATGCCATTCATTTTCCATGATGAGTAAACAGAACATAGATACTGCACAATTATCACTTGAGGGAGATGTTAAAGAATGGTATCATATAGCATAGATAGTATTAAGGTTGTCAGGTAAGTCACTCATTCCCTAGTGGAGACCTGTCTAAGAGAACCAAGGCTCTAGTTCTAATGATTCCAAATGAGGTGGAAATTGTCTCCATTGAGGATAAAAGATCTCCATTTAAATCCAGTAGCATGCATAGTAGCATCTTATTGGATAATTCCTCCTATTTTTTAACTACCTACTAATAACTAAACACAGTAAACAACCAGTGTGTATCATTATTTCATCAACTACCCATTACCCTTTCGTTATATCTTAAGTGAGATGTCACTTTAAGAAATCATAAAGTTATAATGACAATCATAAGTTTATTGCAAAATGAAAATGCATTATGCTATTAACATAAGCGTTAACCATGCTCATCCCGGAGCTGTATTGCCTACTATTAAATACAAGTTAACAACAATGGCGGCCTGGCCCAAGGTCATGTTGTTCCCTAACTCATCTGACGCACCTTAATGCATCATCATTGTAGGCGGACGTTATTATTGGCCGATTGGTAAGGCAAATATTTAACCTAGAGGAGCGGCATTCTTTATATAGCGTACTTGGTAGTGAAACGAATTAAGTTTGCTCGAACTAAAGTGATTCTATTGTTTCTTTGTTTTGTTTATTTTAAATAATAATAACAATGTAACAAAAATTTATTTTATAGTGACATTAATTTTATACATTTCTGTTGGTGTAAACCGAAAATAGGCTTATTACTTTGTACAACATACCCATAAGCTACCCAATTTTAATCTCTCTTTTTCTCTCTTTCACACACACACACACACACACACACACACACACACACACACACACACACACACACACACACACACACACACACACAAACACATACAAAACGCCGTATTAATTTTGATCTTTAAAATATTTTTAAGTAGTCTTACTTAACGGTAAATATTAAAAGAGTTCACTACAAACCTCACTACAGATTAGTTTAATAATACAGACTGGCTAGTTTCAACGTTGATGTCACCTTCATCAGTGATTGTCTAATAGTTACTTATTGTGTATAAGCGTGCGCGCATGCGTGTTTGTGTGTGTGTGTCTGTGTGTGTGTGTGTATGTGTGTGTGTGTGTGTGTGTGTGTGTGTGTGTGTGTGTGTGTGTGTGTGTGTGTGTGTGTGTGTGTGTGTGTGTGTGTGTGTGTGTGTGTGTGTGTGTGTGTGTGTGTGTGTGTGTGTGTGTGTGTCTGTGTGTAAGTGTGTAGGTGTCGGGTAAACTTAAAACATAAGCAGTAGGCCTTTATTATTTCGGCGATATATTTTTAGAAATACACAGACATTTGAAAAACGTGTGACATTTTCTAACACCGTAAAGTCGCATTCTTTAACAGTTGTGTAACGTATTGTACAAACTCGATTTTCCCACAAGCACTGTTTTCCCCGACACTGTGTGTCAGAGACAATGTTAGCGATATGGCGTCATATCTAAGTATTCTTCTTACACAAGTTGGTAGTACTGTAATTACATGGTTGCTAACATACACATATCTATACCCTGGAGAACTTTGCAATTGCGTAACTCCAGGGTCAGTCATGTCACGGTAATTTATCGGAGTAGCAGGCGCCGTCTGCTCGTACGTTCACAGAAACTAAGAAGCAATTCAATTACATTCACTTCTATATGTATCCCCCATTACTATTATGTACATGTATATACAAATTATATTATCGACATTTATGTATTAATAAATTATCTTCAGTTATAACAATGTCTGAAGAAATTTTCCCATGAAACTTATACGGTCACTTTACTGCGAATATTATTCAAGATGGTTTCTTTAGTGAGGAAGATGGCCAGAGGGAAGAACTGTTACCCATAGTAAAAACAAAAACTATAAAAACATTTTTTAAAAGCCTGTTCCTACTTAAATCAACAAAAAATTTTATTTTACAGTTACAATAATATATATATATATATATATATATATATATATATATATATATACATGTCACAATAACAAAATTAAGTGGCAAAATAGAAAGCTAACTTCATCGCATTTTTCCATTTTCCTATCTATCCATTGTGTTGGACTAATAATTTTGTTTGTTACTATTTATGGGCTTTCCTTTATTCGTCGTTTATATAGTGTTGTAATTTCGTTTCACTTTCCTATAGCATTGTCCGTGTTTGTGAAGCAAGGTTCTATACCGTTAATCCAGTTTGTTTGTTTTATTCTTCTTATTTATTTTTGATCATAGAGTATTTTTTATGATATTGTACGATAACCTTAGGAGCAATTCAAGGTTGTACAATGGAGGTTTCGACGACAACCAGATGGGGACAAAAGAAATATTCATATACATCTTTGAGAAGTACAATTCTAGCTATGGGAAAGCTGGCTCGGTGCAAAACGACTCGTACATGAAGATGCTCAGTTCAAATTCGAACTAGACCCCCAAATTTTTATAATTTTTATTTTTAAATCATTATTTGAAAAAAATCTATTAACATCAAATAATTGTCATCCATTATAGGTTAAAAAAGTATTTGAACTTTATTGGATGAATAATAACGTATTTTATTAACGATTTAAAATTTGTACAAGATATATATAACTGAAAAGTGTGAGCTAATAGAAAGAATTGAAAAAGTTAAAAAAAAACATAATTATTTACAAATTATTGAAATGAAATAAAAATACTGTTCATTGAGGCGCTGAAACCTTAATTACAATTTGATCCAAAATCATTACAGATTTGTTAAATTACAAATTTGTTTATGATTTGGTAAAAAGAATTTTCATTGAAAACATTCGATTCTTGGCATTTAAAATGAAAATTTTGCCAAATTCTCACTTAATGCCCACTCATAACATGATTTAAGGGTATAGGCAAAATGTACCTTTCATAGTTCGGGTTTCATGTTGCTTGTAAACGCGTATTTAAGCAACTTTTACCCTTTAATGTAAAATATGTGCAAAATCCTTTCTTAGTGGACATTAAATCTATTTATTTTGTAATCTAATACTTCATTTCAGTCTAAATAAAAAGAAAATATTCAAAGAACAAATGAAACACTAAGCATAAATTACTGTTATTCACGTTGTAAAAATTGTAATTTCTGTAACACACACAAACGTATTAGCTCAAGAAATAAACGCTTGATATATGAGTTAATAGTCCTTTATTTCAGTATACCGACGACCGTTTGACAGCTATTTTATGGGCCTGAAGAAGTCAGCAACAAGCTGACGAAACGTCGTCGGTTTATTAACAAATATATTGAATATATATCAAGCCTTTTCTTCATTTTAAAAATTGTATTTCTTCAAATATTACATGTTTGAATACTTACTAAAGAGAAGTAGAAAATAACAATTGCATTAATTTTATATAAGTCTATTGATATACTGAAATGGACAAAGACATTATATGATATGTCTATTCTGCGTTGATAAATAAATTTAAACAAACGTAAAACTAGCATTGAATGTTAAGGTTTGGTTGAATTCAAAACATCCTATGCAGAAAGACGTAAGGATACACAGTTTAGATTTAAAAAAAAGCTACTTGATAAATTAAAAATTTAAATGATTCAATTAGCCTAAATCTTTAAAACGGCTAAACTCTCAAATTGTATCAGTGAAAAAAAATTATTCAAGACTATATTGAACGTCACAGATGGTTACTTTATTTAAAACTTAAGGACTTATTAAAGCAAGAAGTTATTTAAAGTAATTTCCTAAAAGCGACTTTCACAACACTATTGTCTGATGACAGGTCACGTGGCCTTTGTAGCTCCAAATGTTGGTTTAATCAAACGTTTCTGCTCAATATGCAACGTTGAAGTGGGCAGAGATGGTAATGAGGAGAAATCATGGCTGCGGACTCCTAGTGGCTATTCGCTCTTAGTACAATTAAAATTGTAGCAAGTTTGGGAATAAGTAAGAAATAGTTGAAGTAGTGTATTCAAAGCTGAGGTAAAAAAAATGTCTTTACTGAGTTCAGTGGCAAATAATTTTTTAAGTAAAATTTTAGTTTTTAGTTTTGAGAATGTAAAAGTCAAAATGTTTAAACAATTAAAAACGGTGAAAAAAATCAATTTTCTTGCGGTTCAAGTAGTTTATAATTGAGGAGTTCTTTGTGAAAATGACCGTTTTTGGGAGATTGGAATTTTGTATTCTCCATGGTTTCGTCGGAATACCTGGTAAATTTCATTTCAGTTACTATTAAATTCACAGTTAAAATTAACCTTACGTTTTTAAATACAAGCCTTTATTGTCTAAGTTTACAGTTGTTTTAATCCTTCTTAAATAGAAGGATTTAGGTAAAAAAGAGTAGGTTATTAAATTACAGAATGTTTGAAAAAACATGAAAATAAAAAAAAGAAAATGACAACAGCTTTTTGTTGCAGTGTAAATAACAAGAAAATATATTCTGGTGAGACGCACGAATCGATCATCACTCGTTAAAAACTATAAAAACAAATACCAGAAATTTTAATATAGTAAGACAAAAAACAAAGCTAAACGATTGATAATATAATAAAGTATAGTAAATAAGGCTGTTGTAAGAAAATAGGTGCTCTACATGAGGACAGCCTATTTAACCAGTTTTTTACGAATAGTTCAAAAAACGTTTAAGATGTACTATTATCAGGTCTAATGAAAAACAGTAGCTCTTCAACTCATGTAGCATGAGTTTGGAAGTTCTTTGTTAGAGTAAATAGAGTAGGAAAATCCGTTTCTGGCAGCTCCTTTGTGTACTGTATCAGATATAAGATGGACCTTTTCTTCGTGTAATACAAGAAAATGTCACACTATGTGATATGTTCAAGAAAAAAAGGTACTCACATAAATCGATCCAGAACTATAAAACAAAGTCTTTGGGGCCTTCTGAATGAACATTTGCTCTTATCAATCAACAAGAATCCCACTATTCTTGAAATAAATCAAAAAATATTTTCTGAATTTAAACAATATGTTAAAAAGCTTTTTTTGATTTGTTAAATATATACTACATCAAAAAACCAACAGGGAGTAGAAATTGAGCTAGAAAATATATTAAAAATACTCCAAGCCTGAAATTAACTATTGTTTATTGTACTAATTATTATTATTGTTTCAATTATAATAATAGAAGGGATATTAATAACTAAAGAAAGAGTAAAGTATTTTCAAAATATCATTCACATGATATAAAATAGAATTTTGTCTTCTTATTCATTACAATCTTTTCAATTCAAATAATATTTTGTAAATACGTAGAAAGATAATATATCAATTTAAATTTCTGCCAGGACTTTAAAATCTAAATCCAGTTTAAGGATAAATATCCGAAGTTCAAAAGAATTAAAAATTTTAATTTTATAGTAAAATTATGTTTTAATAACATCCTATTTCTGTGAGTGTCCTATCTAATAATGAATAACTGATACAATGTAACAGCTTATTTCTGTGAGTAACCTATCTAATAATAAATAACTGATACAATGTAACAGCTTATTTCTGTGACTAACCTATCTAATAATGAATAACTGATACAATGTAACAGCTTATTCTGCGAGTAACCTATCTAATAATAAATAACTGATACAATGTAACAGCTTATTTCTGTGACTAACCTATCTAATAATAAATAACTGATACAATGTAACAGCTTATTTCTGTGAGTAACCTATCTAATAATAAATAACTGATACAATGTAACAGCTTATTTCTGTGAGTAACCTATCTAATAATAAATAACTGATACAATGTAACAGCTTATTTCTGTGAGTAACCTATCTAATAATAAATAACTGATACAATGTAACATCCTTTTTCTGTGAGTAGCCTATCTAATAATGAATAACTGATACAATGTAACATCCTATTTCTGTGAGTAACCTATCTAATAATGAATAACTGATACAATGTAACATCCTATTTCTGTGAGTAACCTATTTAATAATGAATAACTGATACAATGTAACATCCTATTTCTGTGAGTAGCATATCTAATAATGAATAACTGATACAATGTAACATCCTATTTCTGTGAGTAACCTATCTAATAATGAATAACTGATACAATGTAACATCCTATTTCTGTGAGTAACCTATCTAATAATGAATAACTGATACAATGTAACAGCTTATTTCATTGCCAATACTATTTCTTAGGTAACTAACTGAAGATAGTGTAGGCAAAAACTACATTGACTTAACAGTCTATCTCAAAAGGGCTCATAATAATTTAGCTGAATGTCATATCTCTAAAAAGGGCCTATGTAAGCATTTAGCAATAATTATTATATTGAAATAGCACTATATTGCACATTGATGTGATTGAAAAGTTGTTTCATTTCATATAATAGTAGAAAAATAACACTATATAATTGATTATAACCTTTTATCTATAACAATAATAAAATTTTACCCATAACAATTACTATCTAGGTACGATCATGTTAAAATTTTGGAAGCTGTTTTCTAAATGAACGTTAGTAACTTTCTAGTAAAAATCAAATCGTTGAACAACGAACTCCAAATCCCTAGCAATAACGCATTTCGTCTTTAGCATTTCAGTGACAGTCATCATCAGTGAGAATGACATTATACACTCTGATAATTCACAAAGATTTTATAACTTATGTAAAATGGGAGTATAATCGAGCAAGTTGTAGTTTAAAACTGTACACACAATGATGATGACATTGTCGTTGAAACGATTATGAATGAATCACCCATTGAATGGGCGTTGGTGTTTATTATAAATTATTTTTCCTTACAAGCTAAGCTTAGAATTTTGTGTTAAGACCAAATAATTACTAAAAATTAATACCATAATTTTGCTAAAAACAAATACTGCAAATTTTAAAATTTACGTTGCACATTTTAGGAGTTGTTAGAATATAATTATAAGTAAGTTAAATTGTTCAAATGAAACCATACTCGTTCACATGCACATTATGTAAGTGCTCATAATAAGTACATAAAATTAAGGCATTGAAAAGGTTAATCTACATGTAACAATGTTTCAATGTAGACTCCCTATAGAAACTTTGGCACGATGGATTGGGATTTTGGAGGCATGTTAATGTAACGTCCTCCATAGAACTATAAGATGAGGGAAGGACGAAGAGGTTAGGTAAGGTGCGTTCTTTCCATCGGAGATATAAATGCCTACCTACCTGTTGTATGCACGGCCTGTAACTACCTTGTCCAAGCAGTAAACTGACAACATAGCAGTGGAGACTAGGACATAGAAAACCTTGGGAGGACGCGTAAAATTAGACTTTAACATTAAATGCTACGTATAACTATTTAGTCTTGTTCATTGTGTTACCTTCTACTTGTGGTTTTATTTGAAAAACAAAGAAGAGATATTTCACTAAAATGGAAGAAATAAAAGAATTTTTAATTTGTTCATGTTTTTTTTTTACTTTTATTGGGTTACTGGTTTTTGTATATCCCATTTTATGTATATTTTTTAATTAATTTTATAATCTAGCGAGAAATTTCTACGGTTATCACCAGCTTTTATTAATTTCGTTAAACTTCAAGATTGTTTCTCATCTGTAAGGACGTATGTAAGTGATATTCTGTAACGACATTCTTTCTTGAATTGTGTAAGGGATAGATATTTTCCTACCAGTTTACAAACAAAAATTATTTGACAAAATATCAGACAAATAATAAATCTAAAAATCACTATAAAGTAAGTTTTACTTTAAACGCTGTCAATAATTACTTTACACGTTGAATTTCTCCTCTTAAGATCTAAAAGTACTTATGTATGCGCAAATATTTGTAGATATTACTGTAATATTGTATGGATTAGTGGACTAACAGTCAATAGTAGTCTATACTTTAAATTGCAGTTTATTTTAAAAAAAAATGTTGAAACCAAATAATCACTGTAAAAGAGAATTTTTTAAAATATAACAGATTTTTATTTTCCCCAGAATGCTCTAGCTTTTCAATCTGCTTTATTTCTTATCTTCGTAATCTAGGAATACATATATATATATATATATATATATATATATATATATATATATATATATATTTAAGATTAAATAATATACACTAATTACAGGAATAATTTATTGAATAATACACTCAAAGCCTTTCGTTGGTTGACATTTGTTAGACAGTTTTTTTTATCATTCTTCGTATTGTAATTCCTGAGGATGTTGGTAATGTCAACCAACGAAAGGCTTTGAGTGTATTATTCAATAAATTATTCCTGTAATTAGTGTATATTATTTAATCTTAAAAATAATTCTAACAGGAAAACATATTTGATATTCTACACACACACACACACACACACACACACACACACATATATATATATATATATATATATATATATATATATATATAATATTAAATATGGTGATATATTTTCTTGTAATATAGTTAATAAATTAAAAATATTTCAAAAACATATACTTTTAATATATATATATATATATAATTAGGATGGGTTAGGAGTACAATGGTAGAGCTGCTACTTGTACATACGGCAATCAAGTGACGTCAAGTGGCCAGCACCAGATTTCAACCGTCCACAACAAACTATCTCAGGTTTGTCTCCAAGAGTTCAAGACGGAGTCAAACTGAGGGATGCAAAGTCACACAGAAATATCTTTGGCGCAACCGATAATCGAACCTAGGACCTTTAGGTTAGTAGTCAATTGTCGAATACTATCCACTAGATCTCTCAAACACCGTAGTTAGTATTTATAGAACATAAATTACTTATGATTATATAAATTCTAAGAGTAATTCTGTAACTACAATTTCATTGGTCGGAAGTTGGCAAACCTAATAGCTACAATGGTAGGGAAATATATCTTCTTCATTGTGATAAATGTTTCACCAGAGGCTTAGACGACATCCATTGAATTCCAGCATGGCTATTCTCAGCATTTAACATTTTTCCTTTCTCATTATGATTCAGACTTTGAGTTTTCCTCAATTTGCTGTTAGGTAACAATTAGTTTCCATTCTTCACTCTGTTAATAACTTCCTCATTAGGTGCTCTCTGTCCCAGTTATAGACAGTCTTCATCACGCGATGATAGAAATACACTTCAAAGAATTTTGTTATCTAAATTTTTTAACTCATTGGACGGTAGGTTATACGTCCAATATCGCCATCATAGAGGAATATGAAAATTACATTAGTTAACATATTCACTTTAACGTAGATGCTTAGTCTAACGTCACAGCTCAGATAAAATATTGAGTAAAAGTTTCTCACTAACATACATTTTTGTATAATAACAATAAAATAATAATACATCTAAATTCTTTTCGTACTCATGCATTTATTAATTCTAATTGGTATTTTAAAGACAAAAACAATTATTTAGAAAAGTAAGTAGTAAAAGCTACAAATTCAACAAAAATACTGTTGTTTCAAGTCATTTAGTAATTAGATTTTATTATTGATATACAATATATAATATAGGTTTTATTATAAAAAATATTCCGTATAAATTTATTTAACAAATACACTTTAGGGACCAAGTACTTAGTTCTTTAAATAAACCCATACGAGGAAGCTACCAAATTATCCTTATTTTTATTCTCATATACGAGTTCTTTTAGGGCTAGACAAGAATAACAAATAAATTAAATAAATAGGTTTATTTAAACATAGTTACTTTTTCGTATTTACTTCGACTCTTATTTTTTAGCTTCTATGGACCAGCTTAAATTATCATTTCTAACGGTTAGTTTTGCTTTTTCGTCCCTTTTTTTCACAAGTAATGTAACAAGTTTCATGGGAAATTCTTTACAAACACTACTATGTTTTATTCTATGTCCAATAATTATTTTTAGTGTCCACATTACTATATTTTACGTATAGTGACTGTACATGTGATTAGGATGTTGCCACCATTACACAATTAAATTGTTATAATAGTTCAAGGATATATGTGTTTGGAAACAGTTTGCTACTATCGGGGCAGAAGAATACATTTTTATAAGAGCAGCTGTAGCATACCATCAGTTTTGTAACCTTATTTTTTAACCACGACTTAGAACTAACGCCGCAAATATTTTGCTCAAAAAAAATTGACCGTCAGAATCAACGGAACGTTGCAGACCCAAATAATTTGCGGACTCCGAAGGAACCGTTGCTTCGGTTATTGAATCCATAACTCAATTTGGATTAAATTGGAAACTCACTGAAGCAGGATGAGGGCGTGTGCAATCTGGGAGTGAGACCACAAACACCTCTACTTCTGTTTCGCACTAGCTTATTGTAAACACTGATGTAACTGTATAGCGTCGTCGGAAGGAACAATGGTTGCACACGTGTCCTGGTTGAGGTCCTTTCCTTTCTTTAGTTCCGGCAATAATTAAAATTCAATATGAATAGGGCATGAAAATTATTAAGTATATAAGCATATATGACAAAGTAACTTGTATTGTCCACGTGCACCTAATCCAAGAGGATGGCTTTGTTTGACAATATTATGTCGGTTCTTTTGATGCTTGTCAATACTATGCGTAGTATTAGTTTATAGGATGCATAAAAAATTATATTTCGATAACATTTTTGAAGTAACAAACAATATAGCTTCTTCACTCTTTTCTTAGATATTTTTGTAGTAAAAATACGTATGTACCCTCTTATATGCTAAATGAATTCATTTTAATATCTGTCGTTATTATAAATGATAGAGTGTGGTAAAATAAATAACCCACACACAAATATATATATATATATATATATATATATATATATATATATATATATTTATATATATATGTATGTATGTATGTACGTGTGTATGCGTGTATATATATATATATATATATATATATATATATATATATATATATATGTATGTATGTACGTGTATGTGCGTGTATGCATATGTTGTATGGTACTTTGATATATACACTATTTATATTTATTTAATATAAATATTTTTATGAAGAAGAAAGAAGGTTTGATATATTGAATTTCGAACGTCTTACCGATTTATTACCTCAGTCTCATTATCTTCTGGTTCCATTCAGTTTCAAGAAGTTAATAAATATAAATTTTTTATGTTCAATTGAATAATTGGTTTGTGTTCTGTTGTTATATTACAATGTCGTAAAATTTGTAGTGTTAGTCTACATCAATAAATATGATACGTATTTGAGAGTTTAATAAATAGCATGCATCAAAACACCAAACCTAGTTATTAATAATCCCTTCAAATCGCAACTAGCCTTAAAATGTAGACACTAAATTACTCATAGAAAAAGTTCGTAAATTAGGTATTTCAAAGTTAACGTCTTGTTTTCAAAGACAGTTATATTCAATACTTTTGACATATACAAAGTTTTACTTTTCCAAATTTTTAGCCCTCTACTGATTATATAAATTTTAGTTTATACATAATGGTTTTTGGTTACAATGTTTTTTTTTTTAATACTAAATCAAAACCTTGGTAAACTCTACATTAATGATAATAAGAAAAACTTCGGCATTGCTTGAATTAAAATAATAATTACAACTACCGAACCCAGGTTTAATTTTCTTTTAATTTTACTTCAATCAAATATTATAGTTGCAATGCTAGTCACATATGCCTAATAAAGGGGCATTAACACACTCTACATACAACACAGTCTGCATTCTCTTCAAATAATTTAAAACTTTTAATGCATCGGAGCTGAGGTAAAGGAATTTAATGTCGGGTATAGAAATGTACAACACCAGGCGTAATGAAGAAATTTTCTATCTCCAATGCTCACTGGCTTTCATTAACTTTATAACGTAAAATGCACAGTTGTAAAGACTTTAATGCTACCGTGCTACTTATACGCTGAATTGAAGCTTACGTCTAATGAAACATATATTCTCCTGTTAACAACTTGGAAGATATAGCAGTAAAAAAGGGAGTTTAATGTCTGATGTAAGAAAGTACGCCTAGGAAACAGACTTTAAAAAGATAAACGTAACCCTATGGATGTGGTTTTCTATTAACAAACATCCATACAGAGGTTGATCCTTTCACTCGGGCATGTCCTTATTCAGTCACTCGGGCGTTATTGATTACACCCGAGTAATAAGGTATAGGCTACATCATCGATTATTGATTATCCTCATCCAGTGATACAAAGGAATGCCAAAACACTACTTAAACAACCTTGAAAGGACCTGCGGGACATATGGCTGCCAGGATGTGGGTTTGTGTTGCGAAACAAACACCCACATACGTCATCAAGACATTCATTAACCTCACTTAACTACAGCGGGACGATCATGTAACAAGGCCGATGTATGTATGAACTAGGTCGCACACTTTTATTTATTGAAAGGTATTAGTTGAGTTTATAATTCAATAAGTGATCAAACCTAATTAAATTTTGTAATACAAGTTATTATAAATAAAAAAGTTAGAATATATAATCAGTCTAATAATATTTTTAAAATATTACTAAATAAAATATTAAAATCACATTTTCAATTATTAGGAAAAAATAATATTGTTCTTAAATGTTACAATATTATTTATAATATTAATAAGAATAAGAATAACAACAACAATAATAATATCATAATTATAATAATTATTATTGTTTCAATTATAATAATAGAAGGGATATTAATAACTAAAGAAAGAGTAAAGTATTTTCAAAATATCATTCACATGATATAAAATAGAATTTTGTATTCTTATTCATTATAATTTTTTCAATTCAAATAATATTCTGTAAATACGTAGAAAGAGATCAAATTTAAAAGAGAAATAATATATCAATTTAAATTTCTGCCAGGACTTTAAAATCTAATATCCAGTTTAAGGATAAATATCAGAAGTTCAAAAGTATTAAAAATTTTAATTTTATTGTAAAATTATGTTTTAATAACATCCTTTTTCTGTGAGTAACCTATCTAATAATGAATAACTGATACAATATAACATTCTATTTCTGTGAGTGTCCTATCTAATAATAATAACTGATACATTATAACATCCTTTTTCTGTGAGTAACCTATCTAATAATGAATAATTGATACAATATAACATCCTATTTCTGTGAGTGTCCTATCTAATAATAATAACTGATACATTATAACATCCTTTTTCTGTGAGTAACCTATCTAATAATGAATAACGTATACAATATAACAGCTTATTTCTGTGAGTGTCCTATCTAATAATGAATAATTGATACAATATAACATCCTATTTCTGTGAGTGTCCTATCTAATAATGAATAACTGATACATTATAACATCCTTTTTCTGTGAGTAACCTGTCTAATAATGAATAACGTATACAATATAACAGCTTATTTCTATGAGTGTCCTATCTAATAATGAATAATTGATATAATATAACATCCTTTTTCTGTGAGTAACCTATCTAATAATGAATAACTGATACAATATAACAGCTTATTTCTCTGTGTAATCTATCTAATAATGAATAACTGATACAATATTACTAAACATATCTTTGCAAATTTTATAAAGAGGGTTACTCCAATTTTATTATTGGAAATAAAAAAAATATGGAAAATAGTAGCACAAACAAAAAAACGTTAGGGGAAAAATATATATCTAAATTTATCAATACTATATATATAAAGAGTATTTAGAGGATTAGAGTAAAGAGAAATAGATAAACGTAAAATTCATTGATAAAATTAAATACTCACAAAGTACAACATTGTCGTTACCATATGACGTTTTGCTGTGGTGCATTATTGGTAATGTGTGATTTATTTTTAAGGGTAAAAGTCTAAGAAAATTTTCCAAAAACGTAAATTATTATTTGTTTTTTTTTGACTAAATGTAATTATTAAACGTGCTTCAACACAGGGACCATTTACCAAATAAAACAGAACTTTTAGCATTATAAAATGTAATAACTTTAGGCCCACTATTTCTTTATAAATCGCATAATTTACAAAATGTATTTAGAATTTAAAATACGTAATTTAGGATGCAAACATTACTAAACAAAAATTGTGTGTCAAATAATTTTTTTAAAGTATTTTATTATTTTTTGTTTCAAAGCATAAGAAGTGTTTGAACGTGTTAAAAATAATTAATATCTAAGATAAATAGAATGTGTATAGTATTTGACGAAGTCATTTAATGTTGACCTTAGTTACATAATACAATCTTCATATACTTTTTGAAACATAGGTAAAAAATTCTTCTCCAAATGGAAAATATGGAGTTGTCTTCATATAATTAACTAAGTTAAATATTTTGTACTAAGGTAAAAATTCGAAACAAAATACAACTAACGTTTTAAAGAATATAGCACAAGTTCTATATTTGCAACAACCTTTATGCATTTTATAAGCAAACAATGCTCACAACATTTAGCAATTCATGATCAATAGAGTGTTTCGAACAGTGTATATCTTGGTATCTAAAATTTATAGTTAGACATCCTAACAGGAAATAAACTCTTACTATAGTGAATAAATGATCAATTTGTGAGTTTTTAGTGTTTCTTTTATTTGTTTCAACATAACCTCACAGGCTAAGCTCAAAGCTAATCTGTTCTATGGGACATCAATACAATGTTTATGTGATCTATTTTTTGTTGTTGTATCTTATAAGTTTAATTTTAAAAAAAACAAAACAAAACAAATAGACCGAACAGCTGTTCACTGCATTATTATACAAGTTGATGTTTTCTTCCTAATAGATACATATTTATCACTTATGGGATCGTTATCATGAACATGAAACAACACAGAATACAAAATATGTCTGCATGGAGTAATAAGGTAAAACACTATCCGTCATTTACAGCTTGGTTTTAGTGACGGCACAGCCTTGTACAGCTTACGTAAGGGAAATTTTATGTCGCTTGTGGGAAATTAGTCATTAGCTTAAAAAGTTATTCTTTACTGTAGTAAGTAGAGTTGTAAATAGAAACTGGAATACAATACAAATATTACGTACATTTCTGTAACAGTGTAACAATTTGTAAGTTGATTTAATACTATGTATAGGAATTATTAAATTAGTCGCTAACGATAGCAACAGCTTTGCAGAAACTGATATAAGGTTTTACTAACACTGTATAAATTTGCAATGAGTGTTGATATTTTGATAACAAACTGTAGATGGATAAATTAGATTTTTTCATAAAAATGGGCCAGGAAAATATTTAATGCCAGCAAAACAATTACTTTTCCTACCTGTAACATTTTCAATTATAATCATTAAAAGCTTTACATTTAACGATTGGTACTTGAAAACTAAAAATCTTAGATGAGGTTAAAGTTCTAGTAAATTCCACTATTTTTAAGATTCCAGATATATTGGTTCTTTTAAAAATTATTACATTTATGTCATGTAAAGCGTGTAATAAAATAAAAGCAGGAGATTACGTTACTTGAGAAACTCATCTAGAAGCAAATGATTCTAAATACACCTGTTCTTAAAATATATATGAATTTGTATCTAAGAAAAACTATCTCCAATCTAAAGATATTTGATATTGGTTTTTTTCATAGTTAAGATTCAAGAAATTAGATATTTTAATGTAAATGCTTTTTAAATAATTTAATTATAGAATTACAAAATACATTATACTTTCTATACTACATTTATTGAACGAAGAAGTGTGAAAAAATAATAATTAAATCAAGAATACTCTAATCAAATATAAATTAAAAGGCTATTATGAATAACCCTTTCCATCAATATATAACTAGGAAAGTAATTAAGCCGCAACACACGTAAGTTGATGGCTAATCAACTTTAAAAGCCTTTAACTTTAAGAGTTTATATTAGGAACAAATGGTCACAAACTTATTTCTGTTTATTCAGTGTATTTCCCAATGAGCTAATCGTTTCCCCCGGAGATAATTTACTAATGTTTTACATTTCTATATTTATTCCTGTTCTTTACTACAGTTAATGTCTCTACCTTGAATACTTTTTTATCTCTTACACCAAGTTTACATATCAAATAATGTTTTAAATTTTTAAAAAAAATTAATTTTTAATTATCCGTAATTAGGTAAAAGTAGATACCCGCAGATACACAGTAATACACACTCGTGCACTTATTTACATATATATGAGACAATTAGGGTAGCCTTGGATATACGTTAAGAATTAAACTAAACAGAACAAGAGATTAAACACGTTTGTCCGAAAGGCATTTTTACTGTATTTTAGTCCAATTACTACGCGCTACTAAATACGAGTGCTAGGCGCTACAAGTACGAGTAAATACTAGGCGCTCGGACACAAAAGATTATTTCATTCAAAATAAGTATTATTGTCTAACATAGTGTAAAAACTTTTCAGTTTTGATCAAAGTATGAGACAGAATAATTTGTTTCAGAATATAGTTGTATACATGCGAAGGATACAAAAGAACATTACGAAATATTAAAGAATAAATAGCTAAGACACCGAATATGTAGAAAATTACTAGAATCATGCAAAAGGCAAAATGTTGAATAAGAATTGTAAAAGTACTTGTCATTGAAGGGCGATTTTAACCATTTTAATTCTTCAGAAATATTTTGGTACTGCAAAAATGCTGAACAATATGGAATTAAGGAGAAAACTAGTGAATTTAAATAAAAAGTAGTGAAATAATATTCTATAAGAAGGACCAATATTTTTCTATAGTAAGTAATACAAACAATTTAGAATATATTTAAAACTATATAGGTTTACAGTAATTTTGTATGTCTGTGAAAGTCTTATTGCCATTAAGGTTGACCAGTTACGTGCAAATAGGATCTTTATGTTTTTGTGTTTTTCGTAATCCAATCTCATTAAAAAAATGAATAATATTGGGTAGGGCTTAATTGGATGCCTAAAGTAGAACTTTTAGGCTTGTTCTTTTTCAAAAATTATCCCTTTATTAATATTATTATAGTATTTCAAAAACAAAAAATATTTTAAACAAAAACTTCCAAATGTATGAAATTTGAAACTTCTGTTTTACGAAAACTTGTTGGAAAACATTTTATCTTTTATTTTTGAGTTTATATAAATTTGCTTCTGCTTCTGAATTTACATGTGACTAATGCAGAGAGTGGTGGAAGCACGTCAAGGTAGAGATAATGCGTGCGGACTTTAACCGTGAGCTCACACCAATGTTGCCATATTTTTGTAAGCAAATCTTGTTTACCCATGCAATTCAGATTGCACTTTGAAGAGGTTCGTGCACTCTTCGGTCATCTGACAACACCTCGCTCCTCTGGTCTTATCGTACGAAACAGATTTGGACGTATGTTGTAAAATTATATTTTTTATACGATACAAAATCTGATAACTCTAATTTTCTACCGAAATTAGTTTTTATAACATTTCTGGAATAAAATTAAAGTAACTGTTATATATATATATATATATATATATATATATATATATATATATATATATATATTTATATATGTGTGTATATATTTAATTTTTATGGTAAGAAACATATTTTTAAATTCTTCTATTCTATATGTGTCGCCTTAATCAATGATAAAAACTATCTTTGCTGAAATCATTGTAATATTAAAATGTGAACCTTTTCAAAAACGTTTTGGCAAGTGAAACATCTCGTAGTGAGTGAAAACTTTAAGTAATTGGCTCTAAGCAGGTTAAATGTGTTACTTGTTTCTTCGTGTACAGCACTCGAAGAGCAAGGCGACAGAAAGGATGACGACATTGTACCACAAGGTTAGGTGTGTCACCTGCGAGAAGGCTCTTGCGAAACGTCTGATATACATCTCTTCTCCAAGGATCACGAATCTTTCCAGCTCACGGTTTCATATTAGGCTTAAAATTTACATATTTATTTATATAAGCAAAGATACAAAGAGAAGTAACTGTTTATAAAGAATAAAATAACTTTTTGAATAACAAACTATAGAAGAAACAGATAAACTGTATAATAATCGTAATATGATCATACGTTACTGCTCTATTGGTTTTAAGATCTTTTAATATAACGAACTATTTAGTTAATTAGAGCTTAGCTAGTGAGAACTATTCCGTGAGTTACCTAGTTTGAATTTTACCTTTGTAATTGAAACTATGTTTTGTGAAACAAAACTATATCTCCCCCTCTCTCTCACGATCATTTCTCTCTCGCTCACTCTGTTAATACTCAGGTTTGATAAAGAAAAGATTCAACATAAGTTATTTGCAATTATACTTAATACATAGAATATAAAACAACTAAAATAACTTCAATAAATTTTCTAAAAACATTGCTCCATTTTATATTCTTTTTCTTTTGTAGAAACGTTTAGCTAATAAAAAATCTTTTGGAGACGATTAAAACTTATGTTTGAAGAAAATAGCATACAAAACTAATAACAAGCTACAATACAAAATACAACACAACACCAACAACAAGGAAAAACTACAAGCACCAGGCGTATACAAACTGAACTGCGACGAATGTAACAAATTATACATCGGACAAACAGGTCGCAGCTTTAAACAAAGAGTCAAGGAACACAAACAGAACACCAACTCAACATTTTACAACCACATAAAAGATACAGGACACAAATACACAGACATTTACCAAAACCTAGAAATCCTACACATCAACAAAAAAAGACCACATCTCAACACACTAGAACAATATGAAATTTACAGACACACAAAAATACAAAGTACAGACATATTAAACGAACAAACACAATACAAATCACACATACTCTTTGATACTATCGAAAACCTACCTATAAAACCGTCACTGTTTGATCCAACAGCTCCAAGCAGAAGTCACTGATGAAGATCGACACATAGCGATCGAAAACATTCTGTCTCAGTAAGTTTTAACAAATTTCCTAAATTTAAAGTTCGGATAGTCATAAACTATTGTTTAAGTGATTAATAAAATTCTTATATTGTTATAAATAATAACTAAACAAGAATATAAAAAAATACTATAGTTTTTTGAAAACAAAAACAAAAAAACAGAATTTACAAAATAACAAATAAATAAAATGGTTTTCAAGATCATGCAATGTTTCTTTCATATTTAACGGAGCAATATTATCGGATAAAACGGCAGACATATAAATCACGCATTCGTATTAGATTATGTTTTAATTAAAGATGTAATACTTTCAACTGGTAGCCTAGAAACATTGAAGAAATTAAGGGGATTATTTTTTTAAAGGAATTTTCGATAATTTACGTATCTCTCCATACAAATCTTTAATGGTTTGTGAATGGTTACTTACTTTTTATAATGCCAATAAGAAGATATTTTACGTTAAAGTCAATACTCACCTTATCTTCTTCTTTTAATTATTTAGGCCTAATTATTGTGTAAAGAATGGCGGTCGCTAGATAAAACGTCTTGCAAAAACGTACCCAATGAATACATCTTTAAAGTTAGCTTCATAACTACTAAAAATTTGGAAATTTATGAAATTTCGAGTTAGTTTGGTAATAATGAATGTCTTAAGTTTAGTCCACTTTCGGGTGTTTTTGGAGGTATGATATTGATTTCAAACTTCTCGCATTGGCATCATTATTGTATTTAAACTGTTTAAACAAATGTTTGTTTTGGGAGCTATTATCACTAGGCACGATATAATTTATTCCCTAGGTAAGCATACACTCGACTGTACAGTAGCTTAGGATCGACTTCTGCCCAATTTCACAATTTTATTGAGGAGAAAATTAAATTGTAGTCTACATAATTGATTTTTCTACGCAGTTTTAGAATTTTTATTTTGCACTTTTTAAAAAAGTGTAATAAAACACCACATATAAAATATCTTAGTACTATTTAAAAAAATGTATGTTTTTATTTTTATTCAACAACTCAAAATTATGGGTATTTGTATAATTAAAAGCCATAGTCAGGTTTTAGATTTAATGCATCTTAAAGGGAAAGTTGTGTAGCATGTGGTGGACCTAGATCAAGCAAAATATAGCATTTAACCAAAAAAACAGTATGATAATCTAATCTTGACTTAAGTAATATATACACACATATTATTATAACATTAACATATTTGTAACCAACTGAATCTCTCTTTACCTATTTATGTGTAGGACTAATGGCTCTTCTATGTGACGTTCTTCTTCTTATTCGATGAAGTCATATTTATAGGTATCCCAACGTTACTATACACTTACGATTATCTCATACTGCTTTCATTTATTTCAGTTTCCGGAATATGCCTGAAAAACCCGAAACAAATCAAGTTACTTTTATTTTGAAAAACCCATCTCGATTTAAATGAATAGTTTGCATAGATAGACTTTACATCAATAACTTGATGTAAATCAGTTAAATTGTTTATTGTTTTTGGTTTTTAACAAATTGTGATATTATGAAGTGCGTCTTCTAAAATGTTATTTATATAAAAAGTATGTTACACCAAAGTTAGTTAAAATACACCTAGATCAAGCCCAAATGACATTGAAAATACAATGAATGTATATTAAAGTAAATCATAATAACTTTATGCAGTGTGTTTCTCAGATATTATTAGTTAAGAAAGTGATACAATATTTAAAAAAAAGGAGTATATTAAGGATATATTAAGTAATATAAAGGATATATTATAAAGGAGTAAGAAAATAACATTTCATACAGCAATGAAAAGTGCATTGACATGAAGTGATAAAACGGGGCAATGAAAATAAAAACGGAAAGTTTATGTTTCACCGAAATAAGTTTTTGGCGCAGATCGGTAAGATAACAGGGAAGATATCTGGTGGTAAAGGAAGAATTAATAAATTATGAAGATAAAAGTACAGTAATTGATGATTTATGTATAAAATTACCTGATATAATATGAAGACGTATAGAGTAAAACAAGGAACGTTTGCCAAAAACAGATACTGAACTGGTCAACACCAAAAAGTTATGTATGACAAGTTGGCGAGAAAGTGGTTCAGAAATAGAGGGAAAAATAGCAGGAACAGAATTGCAGAGGAGTGTTCTAAGGGTGAAACCCACCTCCAGAAGGTTTATATTATTTTTTGTTTACCTTGTATAGATTAAATGTTTTTTTAAAGCTGCATTTAAAAAATGTTATAGTATTTAAAGTTTTATAAGGAAATTTTAGAAATAAAAATTTTACAGTATTCAACAGAACGATTTCAGGATATGTTTTCATACAAAACAAGTTGACAGTAACCTCAGCAATATAAATATCAAAAACAACTAAGTTTATTCAAATACAAGAATACAAGAGATACAAAAATTCAAATAGAATTTTTGCAAAATTATACAAATTGCCAAGTTCATTTTGTAAATAGAAATTTTTTTTAAATAAACTTAGCAATAATTCTATTTTTAATTTAACATATGTCTTATATCATGCATTATTGTATTATTAATTCCTGATGTTGTTGGTGCTGTTTATCAACGAAAAGCTTTGAATATAAACTAAAAAATAATATTTGTATTTGAACCTTAGTTAGTTTTTGATTATTATACAAGAAAATATATTTTATATAAGCCTGTAACAAGTCTGTAATATAACAAGTCTGTAATATAACAAGTCTGTAATATAACAAGTCTGTAATATAACAAGTCTGTAATATAACAAGTCTGTAACATAACAAGTCTGAAAAATACGTCAATTTGCCTAACCTGATTTGGCAGTGTAGGGAATCATTGAGAAACGCATCTTCTCAAGAGCGTCCAAATTGACTAGCTATGGTAATATCAATGGAGAGTCGCTGCAATAGAGGATGAAATGTTTAATTACCTTTAAAAGAACTCTAATAGGTTAATATTTTTATAAAGAAATGGTGTTTATAAAAAAATTAAAATTTGCTTATAAGATCTGTAAGGTTTAACTTGATTTCGTAACATATATGTAGGTATACTTAAATTTAATGTGCATGGAGTACTCTTTACATTTGGAAAGCAGAACTATTTAAATGAATTTAAATTAGTAAAACAATTTTATTAATTTTTGTGTTCAACTTACGTTTAATCAGAAGTGATAGAGTGGTGTAATGTAGCATTTTTCCAAAGTTGGTCTTGTGGCCAAAAACTGGTTCCCAGTTTTCCCCTGAATTTCGTAATTAAATCTACCTTAGAAGTATATTCTGTTTACCCTGTTGTACAGGTTGGCTTATTAACAAATGTTGAGGAATGAATATGATGCATCAACAAAACAAAACTTTATGCATTTAAATATAAATTATAAATTATTTGGTCAACATAAATATTATTTCAAATATTGGTCATTTCAAATAATTATTGTTTTGTTTATTATTTCAAATGTATTTCCGATTCACCACTCTACCATTAGCGAGAATAGTGACACAGCTTTTGTTGTATTAAAAACGCCAGGGTAGAATATACAATGCAAATTATTGTATCTATATTATCGAAATTGTGTTTTTATTAAAAAATATTCGTTATCTAAGAGAAACATAGAACGAAAGACTAAAAAAATCCGAACAATGTAAGAGTTAATCTGATATAAGTATCATAGCCATCTTGTTAACAAAAGGAATATGTGTTGAGCTCAGAGAGGAATGTGTTCGAGAGGAAAAAGGGATATCACAAAAGACTATAGAGAATACGTTTTATCGTTGTACGACACTTGCACTCAAATGTTTATGAAGACACGTTTGGGTTGTCTAACGGACTGGGTACCATGTAGTACTAGCGCCCGAAAGAGCATAGCCCGCCGTTACAATACCAACAAAGAAGGTCCTAGAAAAACAGAGCCCATGTCGTGATTAAAAAGTTAATTAAGAACTTTAATTGATTTTCTACAAGTCCCTGAAGAAGATTCGTCTTTACGGCGAAACTCGTAAAAACCGAACCTTCCAAAGCTCGTTAAAATGTTACTTTTAACTGTTTTTATACGACTATAATTTGCTTAACCTAAGTTTACCTAATTATTTTTCTTTTTGTAAAAAATGCCTCTTGTTTCTGTTAGTTTTCTTCTGCCCTAAATTTTGTATCTTTGAATGACGTGTTGCAAGCGTAATGAGGCGAACGTCTTCTTACACAATGATTGCGCAACATTTTCTCGGTTACATACCGGACAGTAACTGCTGATTAGATTGACCAAACATATTTATAAGTGCAATATCATTATAACTTGTTTTATATGATATCTAGTTAGCTGTTGCTGACAAAGCCTCCTTGGTATTGCATCGCCTTTCACTGCCTCCTAGAGATGTCAGTCGTTAGGATGAACAAGGATACGACTAATCCCACTACCGGATATAAATACTTCTCTCATTAACATCAACAAAGGAGTTAGAAAAGCAAATGTAAATGAAACTTTCTGATTTTATCCGTGGTATTATTTCATAATTTTACGCTTCGGTAACGTCAGAGATTCCAAAATGTAGGCCATATTCAACACTGTAACTCAAAATATGATTTTTTTGGTGTTTTTATTCATTATTTTTTTAAAATTTACAAATTTTAATAATGAATCATTATTTTATTTTGTCGCTTTTGGTTACGAAAACGACATATGGGCTGTAATAAAAAAATGAAAATAAATATTCAAATTATCTCGAAATCTTGTTGCTGTTCATGACGAGCTGGTTGTTTATTACTTTTTCACTTTGATATTACGATCACATCACTTTTAAATTTCAAAAATTGGCACCAAAGAAGGACAACTGCAACAATCCTATGTTTGAATAACCTGTTTTTTTAAAGCTGATGATGTTGGTACTGTTTACCAACGTAAAGCTTTGAATATAAATTAATAAATATTCTTGTATTTGAATAACCTATGTTGTTTTAAATTATTAAACAAGAAAACGTATTATATATATATATATATATATATATATATATATATATATATATATATAAAGAACTAAGTCAAAATACAAATACAAGAATTATAATTGAATTTACAATTCAAAGCTTTTCGTTGGCTAACAGTACCAACATCATCAGGAACAATTGAATTGTTTAATATTCCTGATGATGTTGGTACTGTTAGCCAACGAAAAGCTTTGAATTGTAAATTCAATTATAATTCTTGTATTTGTATTTTGACTTAGTTCTTTATTAATACACAAGAAAAAATATTGCGATATTTACGCGATATATATATATATATATATATATATATATATATATATATTCGACGATTTCAAAAAAAATCAGTATGAACATCAAAAGTTTCAGTTGGAATAAATCTATTTGCCTATGCAACGATTTATTTCTATTTTTAAATTTAAATTTTTAGCAATAAAAAAAGTTTTCATTAGTTTTAATTAAAAAATTAAAGCTTTCATTACATGGCTGTAGAATAGGTTTCTCTTTCCTGTTTTTTCCCGTGTTTTAAGATCATTAAATAAAATGGGATGATGTTCAAGTATTGGGGCCTATGCAGATTTATAAAATAGTTTCTACTTAATTTTTGCATTAAAAAATAATGCATTAAATACTTCAAGCAATGAATGTAAGAATTATTTCATATAATTTTCAGAAATTGTAGATAAAGTTGTTAATAAGCCTAAAAGCATTATTTTTATATTTTTTAAAATATAAATTGGAAGAGTTACATTTTTTAAAACAAATTTGTATTATTTTAAAAACTATTAATGACTTCCCAAAACACGTGCATTTAAAACCTTAGTTCTTCAACCACTGTATTAATTAATCGCGTATAATATCGATTAAGACGTCTCAATGATGTCATTAATAAAGACACTTCTAGGAGCTAACGGCAACAGATAATTGTCAACCGGACGTTTTGACCTCATAATAATCATCATTAACCTGCTATGCTCGTTGCACAACATTATCTTGTTATTTGACCATGTGGAGTTACGTGAACATTACATAAGAAAGTATCTTCATGAAGAGGCACATACGCACGAGCGCGGACGAACGGCTCATCTCGTCCGTTACTAACTAGCTTTCACCTTGTTCACCATCTTGTACGCTGAATAATGCTTTCACCAGAAAATTAGAAACTTATTCATACAAATATTTTAAAATCTGTGAGAAACCATCACTTTATGCAAATATTGGTGCCCGCGATCTGCATAGTGAGAATTTCATGGACACGTAAGTCTCTCTAGTGATTGATGCCTGGAGATAGAGAGACATAAGATTCTAGAAATGGAGTCTTGCGGTTTCAGCTGTGAGTGATCCCCTGAGTTTGTTTTACAACTATAATTGCAAACTAAAAACCTTTTTATTCTGCTTTTATATCTGCTTTCAAAGTAAAATTAAATAAAGATCTTTAAATATTAACAAATAATTAAATCAAAACTTTAATATTACATAGTATAAAACTAGTAGTTCCAGAAATTAATTTAGAATTAAAGATGGAATAAGTAATCAGTTATTAAAAATAAATAGTTGAAAATTATTTTTTATAGGAAAATTAAAAATTAAACACCGTTTAAAGATCTTCTAAGACAATGAATAATCAAATAATAAACTTTGTTTTAATAATATACAATTTATTAACAGTAATAGGATTCATCAAACTGGCCATAATATTATCTAATGATTATCTTTAATGATTTCGTCCTGATTTTTAAATCGTAATTTGTTAGAATAAATAAATTTCTTTCATCATAAAAAATAGTTGAAGATTACTAGAATTGTTTGAAACATTTATGTTAATAACATATTAAACGTAAAATGCTTTTAAAAGAAACTAGTAAACTACTATTTTACTATACACGAGTTATAAAAAAACTAGCAAATGAAACAACAAGCACCCATTGCTTTACATATTTTCTTTAAAAGAATAGGGAAGGATTGACTGGATAGGTGTAGCTAAGATCGGGACTTGACACCCACTGGTAATGGATATACAGGTAACGGATATACAATATAGAATGGATCAAGACACCATTAGTGCAGGATTGTGTACTTAAACTATCTATCTATCTAGGTCATACTGAAGTGTCCCCGCATAGATATTCATTACCCGCTTGATTTACAGAATTATGATATTCGATCAACAAATTTAAGCGGCTTAACAATAAATTTTATCAGTTTTTCAAGAGTCAATAAAACACAAACACACACACACACACACACACACACACACACACACACACACACATACTGTAACGGTCTCAAATACCGTGACAAATAGGAAATAAATAATTTCCTGTTTTTAAGTAATAAAGTTGATTTTTAAATTTATCAAGTTTGGAGTTATAAGAACAATAAAGAGTGAAGAAGTAAATAAAACCATAAATAGAATAATTAAGCTAAATTAAAAAGTATTAGAGAATAAATTTGTAATAACTAGCTAAATTTGACCATCGGGAGTGGGGCAAAATTTTCTAAGTGCTTAAAAAAGCTAACTTAAGAACAAAACCACGTAGAACTTTCATCGACATTTTAGAAGAACCAGAATAAGCCAGAATAAACATTAGTGAAAACAAAATTTGAAAAACTTAAAAAACAAAAAGTTAATAATAACTTCATTGAGCTAGCCTAAAGATTAGTTGGTTTTTTGTATAAAAGTCCAGAGATTTATCTACTGGCAGATTGTGTTTAAAAGGACACAGGAGCCTTTTAAAATAGGTAAATTAAACACGATCATATTTTGCACGTTCCCTTGCTGTCTCTGCAGATCATCATCAGGTGGTAAGACTCTGTGAATATTTTGTGCATTATTTTACATGTGTTTTGTTTCCAGCTGACTATTGAAATGACATGTGTGACTATATCTAGACCCTACATAATTGATAAACCAAATTTGGGGAGATTATACTTATTTTAAAATAGTAGTCAGCGGGAATAGGCTTGTTTTGGGCATGGCCCTATGAGCGGGAAATATACACGTAACTCAGGGATTTTAGCACGGTTTAACAAGCGGGGTGATTGGCAGATGTTTGTTTGTTTATAAGTACGTTTTTTAAACAACAAAATTTTGGTATTCTGCGTGCTGTGTAATGAAGGGAAGGACGTTGCAATACACACACACACACACACACACACACACACACACACACACACACACACATACACATAAAATAGGTGTTGTATCGGTATACCTATATTAGTTACACATCGTTAGGTTAGACTTTTATATTGGTGGTTATTTCTTTAATTGAGGAACAGTATTCTATGAGTTTCTCGACAAACCTAATGCTATAATAATAGTTAATGAAATAATAACGAATGACATACCACTTTCAGTAAATTATTTCCTCATTTGTGTTTCAAATCAAAATGATCAATAGTGAGTGAAACGTTACAAACTATAAACTCTAAAATATAACTAGTTTGAGATAGGAAGTTGCTGGTTGTTATTTATTGCCCGTTGCTATTTAATTTAAAAGAGACATTAAGAGACTGAAAAATACTTGCTTCAGTAATGTTTTCCAAAAATTATGTTACGTGCTTCCATCTAATTTCGATCTACAACAACTAATATAAAGAGAATTAGCGTGCGATATTTTCCGTAACGTATTCTTCTTCTGGCAACGTAATTCACGGACATATTGTGCAGGAATGTAATTTCATATAGACCCCTATTTATTTCGTGAAAGAAACCTTTAAAAATACTCTCTCTCTCTTTTCTGTACGCTGTCTTACATACCTTCGTATGAGATTTACTTGGAATAGTTAAAAATAGCAGATAAATGTATTATGTACAATACCATCAATACGAACATGCTCTTTAACTTAAACAACTAGTCTACATTTTCACGTTGAAATACATAGGAGTATCAGTGCTATCGATCAATAATATTATTGTTTAATAAAATATAAGTTTATTTAATAGTATGTTAATGTTTATAATTTTGTAATTTTTCAATATTTTCTCAACTTGTTAAATAATTTTTATATCGACGACTTTCTTCTTAATGATATTTTTAAGATTATATAATTATTTCTTTCTGTACCTTCTAACTATTACAAATTGGAACAGATGTAATAAAGCGCTTTTACATTTTAATATATATATATATATATATACATATTTAATAAATTAAAAATATTTCAAAAACAAGAATACTTTTATTGCATATATTATTCCAAATAAATATTATTGCATATTTAAGAAAAATAATATATGCAATAAAAGTATTCTTGTTTTTGAAATATTTTAAATTTATGAAATATATTACAAGAAAACATATCACCATTTTTAATATATATATATATATATATATTTATAAAATATTTCAAAAACAGGAATACTTTCAATGAATATATTTATTCAAAGCTTTTCGCCGATAAAATTGTACCAGCATCTTCAGGAAAATAATTATCTAATCTGATTAGATTCTCTATTCAAATTAGATAATTATTTTCCTGAAGATGCTGGTACTATTTTATCGGCGAAAAGCTTTGAATAGATATATTCATTAAAAGTATTCTTGTTTTTGAAATATTTTTAATTTATTACTATATTACAAGAAAACATATCACCATATTTAATATATATATATATATATATATATATATATGTATGTATATAGTACACTATATAGTATATGTATATATACATATACATATATGTATATATACTATACATATAGTATATGTATATATACTAGTATGTATAGTATACTATATATTTGTATATAGTATGTATATTTCTTAACAGAAAAATACAGCTTCTATTTAAATTGTTTAAGTATGAATATTGGTAATGTACTAATTATACAACAATTCACAGCAATGAAATAGTCCATACCTTTAAGAAAAGTAATAAATTGTCTATTTTTAAAATATTTTAAACAGGTGTTGAAAGTGATAATCGCGGCCTATAACGAGGCCGATGTCAATTAAAACCGCCACTGCCAAGTGACAAAAGCGACATCTTTTCCTTTTGTGGGTAATTGATGAGGTTTCTTATTATTTAGTACTGTTAGAAGGAGAAAGAGAAAGAGAGAGAGAGGGACTTTCGTTTGAACTTTGAACTCTACGATTGCTTCCTGGGTTTCCAGTGCCTTCTTCAAACAAATCGCTCTTTGTCGCCTCTCCTCTCCAATACTTGTTTTTCCAGTCCCCATAATAAGCTAGAAAGCGCTCAGATAAAAGCAAGAACAACAATCACATTGAGGAATATTAAACCTCATAGTTTTACCTGGATTATGTTTATGATCATATGTTTTGTAGACTCTGTTTCCCACGGATATTTATTGCATGCAATGTTGTATTAACCTACATACAACCTTCGTCACCAGTTACGTATGGTTTGTTGCAACTTTTTTTTTACTTTGAAACCTTTTGGTGAAATTTATGTTTCCCTAAGTGGGGTTTTTATATGTTTTCTAAAGCTTAAAAGATAATAAAAGTTTGTAAATGGCCATATAACTCGAGGATTATTTACTAAGGTGAAAAGGCAGAGGTGTGGCACAGTCTTGAAAGGTAATTTTAAACACCAAATCCATTAAAAGGGTGTAAGGCTTAGTATTCAATTTTTGTAGACTTCTATCAAACGTGAGAGAGGATATAATAAACTCTTGGAAAATACTGTTAAAAATGTTTAAGAAATTATTTAATAGATAACAGTTCTCTTATTCAACACAATCAATGCAGACATAACTCACTACTATACTTTCAAAACTCTCTGTTAGAGTATTTCAATATTCCACTATAATATGACATTCTAGAAAACAAAATAGATACAAATGTAAAGCTTATAAATGCAAAAAAATACAACTAAACTAATTATTAGAAAATGTTGAATCCTTTTTTGCTAACAGAAGCGCTAACGTACTTTTAAAGTTGTCAGTAACAGTTTTTATTGCAAACGTATCTCTGCAACGATTATTGCTAACGGTTCTCTTAACGTTATCTCTACAATAAAGTAGAATACTTTCATATGCGATTTGTTATAATGTGTAAAAAGAGTACCTTTAAAAAAATATTTAAATATTCCTCTCAAACTAAACATGTAGAGATAGCTGTACTATAATATTCTGTTAACACCCAGTTAAAGCTACTCTCAAACTGGTAGCTGTATATTATTCTAAAAAAAGACATTAAGTATAGGGTTACATATACTTTTAAAAAAATACTGAGAACATTAAAAAAAATCTTAGAAAAATAACAGTTGATTACCTTTTTCTACCTTATAGGATTCCCAATTACAAAATTTGCACTCATCTAAAATAGATGACATTAAAGTATTTTTATTTTTTGTTTTGAAGAACTCAAAAAAATTTTTAGGTGAATAAATCTTTTTTTTTGCATTTAAGAAATATTTTTGATATACATATACAGAAACATGGAACTAGTTCTGGAGTCATTAAACAGATGCTGTTCGGGTGTAAGTTTAGGTATGTTGGTTTAATCTAAATGTCTATGGCTAAAATCACTTCAAAGTTAACATTTCTTCAAAGTAAAAACTAAATGGGTAAATCATACATAACATAAAAGTTAATGTGTAAAAAAATTCATACGTTTGGTTCATTTGCATTATCCATATCTATTCAAGATAAAATGAATAACTAGAAGGATAATATTTTAAATGTACATGTGTAGACCACGTATAAATGAAAATTACTAGAAATTTAGTTTCTAGCCCCTATAGTTATAAATAATAGATCCAATATGGCGGCCTTGTGACTGATACTGTTCAAGACACATATCTATTTCTTGAAACTTCATCCGCAAATTCCTTTAAAGCTCATTAGCAAGAAATGTGTAAATAAATCTTGTCCTAAGCCTGCTTGAAACTGCAACGATTATGTAAATAAACCTGCATAAAACGACCTTAAAGTATGTATAATCACACGGTTTCTTCTGCTATGTCATCTTCAGAGGCTGTTAGTAAATGTTAAAAATTCTAGGAATATGTAATCTATTTCGATCTTATACAAATTCTTTTATTCGAATCGAATGTTTATTTTAAAAAAACACTAATAATTATTAATAAAAGTATTAGTTATCCATTATTTTTTCCTATAATGCAGGTAATTTTATGAGATTTTTAGTATAAATTATATACAGGTAATTTTTACAATTTATAAACAGTTTTCCCCTCCTAACATTTCGTACACTTTAAATTCTTTAATATTCTTTAAATTTAAAGAAAAATAAACAATCTTTTTGCCTTACGAACGGGTAAAAAAAAAACAATTGAAACAATCTGTTTTAGACTTCCTGCCTTATAAGCTTACGTATTTTCAGAAAACTTTCCTGTCCTTTGTAGGTGATTATAACTCATCTTGAAACTACAAAAAGGTAATAATTTTTTTCTTACTAATAAACGATCTAGATCGTTCATAAGCTTTTAGATACAATTATAACGGATTAAAACTAAAAAAGTAACAATTACAGAACCGAGTATATTATAAGAAATACCTGAGCCAATAAATTATAAAATGTGTCTATGAATTGGACACGGTCGAACTGGGCCCACAGTCAAAACATCCCTAGTCGTATTACCATCAACCCTGGAAGTTTAGGGATTGAATTGGGCCCCTGGTCAGTCGGGAAACATTTATCATTAGTTATGAGATCAGGCAACATTAGTTCTTTTAGGTCATCAGACATTAGTTTTTATTTTAATGTACGATAGAATTAAAAACTAAAACATAACGTAAGCAAATAACTACTATAAAACTTCACTAAAACATAGATAAATATAAAATTCGTTAAAAATGCTGTATTTTCATATTTTAATTATTATTTAAACTTAAGAATAATCCTACTCAATAAAATAATGTGATCAATGTCTGTTTCAACGCAACATTTTACATCAAAATCAGCGGAAGGATTTGGCTTTCTAATTACAGTGTTATTGATATTATCTTTGGGGTTAGGGAGTCCCAAACCTGGGAGTAAGAAAAAACTGCATTTTAGATGTTTGAATGTATTTAAAGCTAAAGTGGATTAGCATTCCATTTTGTATTTCATGATTGTAGAGGTATGGGGCCAATTCGACACTGCCTCCGAACTGACCATGGTCGCATTTCGACCGTCGTTTTTACGACGCTAATAGGCCGTGTGCCCAATTCGACATCATCCTATGAATTCATTGAGTCCTACAAATGGCTCATAAATTTATTTTACCACTTGTTAAGAATAAACACTAGCACTAGAATATTTTAAATGTAATATGATTATGCAGCCTTATTCGAACAGTTCCCTAGTTCTAGTTTATATTATTGCTTTCATTTTCACCCAGTTATACTGACATGAATAGTTTATAATCAAAAATCAAACTTTGTTAAACACTGTAAACGGTTCAATAAAATCAGAGAGAGCTGTTTAATCCTGTTGTTGATAAGCATGTACGTCAAGCTTGGTGGATAGATAATCCTGAGAGTAATCATAACGCCTTATACTACCAAATTTAATTAATCGACATCATACAGCGTTTGGCTTAAGACCTTGCGTTCTATGTACGAGGCTTTAAAATGAAAGTGAACGAGTTCTGTATGGAAAGGATCGAGGCCGTATTGCAAAACGTCGCGAAGATGGGATCGTGAATGTTAATGATAGAACACGTAGATGTAATGTAGGAAGCCTACGCGATTTGTAGACTGGGACAGCAATCTGTCTGGTTGCCAGGGATGACAACGGTTCGTGTCGGAACATCTTCGGTGAAAGTTTACCTTAGACAGGTGGGTTACCGTATCTTTAGCTTGTATCGATGGAGCACGGGGGAACGCTGTAATATAAACACAATCACGGATAATTTTTCTTCATACAATTTAGCTCTCTCTACGTGCTTTCAAATAAATCTTTACTCGGTTTATTCGCAATTTTCTTAGTACGAGTTCATTCATGCAAAATAAATAACTTTTAAAATTAATTAATCTATACTTAATGATATTAATTGAAAAAGAACAACGACTTACTAATATCTTTAGGCAGACACGTTTCGCATTTGGTCAGTGCATTTTTCATTGCAACGAGTATAGACGACCAAGCTACCAATATAAGTAGTGTTTTTTTGCCAAGTGATATCTATAAGTAGGCCTAAATATTAAAAAAAAATAAATATGTAAAACAGAAAACTGACTTTTTTAACTAGTTAACCACAATATATTATGTTTT
Organism: Prosapia bicincta; assembly: GCA_036971475.1. Classification (NCBI taxonomy): domain Eukaryota; kingdom Metazoa; phylum Arthropoda; class Insecta; order Hemiptera; family Cercopidae; genus Prosapia; species Prosapia bicincta. Next base: position 351,080,165 of record JBAIZL010000001.1, read on the forward strand.
TACAGTATTTCGATATATCAAGTTACTGATATCTATATTATAACATCTTAAAATTTTCAAGTAACAATTATTACAATATTAATATAGTTGAATTCACTTCAATAATAATGTAGTTTAGGTATTAGCGAACAACAATGCCTTATTTATTTTTTATTTTAGTCTTATATATTATATTATTAAAATAATAATCTGTAAGATAAATATCAAATATTAAGTTCAAACTAGGTTATTATTAGAGTTAAGATCAACCGAAGGAATACCCAAAATTCATAAAATGTAAAGATGATTATTAAAAATATGATAACATTTTAATTTCAAATGTACCAAGATATTTGAAAAATACATTTTTGCATTCCTCTAGCTAAACATTTTTTTGTAGGAATTTACCATGGGTTTGAATAATTAGGCTAGGTTAGGTTTTGCAACCTACAAAATGTTTATGATTACCAGATTCACCAGCCGACATTTTTACTTTCTTTAAACGAATCAGTGTATTTCATTATAAAATTCAATCATATAGTAAATATACTTTGAGTATACTTAACATAATCATTCAAGTTAATGAAGCATCAGCACAGATTTCATTATTATCAACTAACTTATATTAGGCTAGGTTATGTTAAGATTAATCTAGATGCAACTAAATTTTTGTAATAAAGATAATTTCTGAACAGAGGTAAATATTTTAGTTAGCATTTACTTTAGTATGCAAAATACTAGGTATATTTAAATAACTAAATGTCCTATTTATATAGATTCCTCAAACAAAATACTGTCCTCACACTTGCCGATGTGAACATATGCGTGAAAGTATTCTATGAGAAATAACTTTCCCAGCATATTTTGACAGTAAATATTTCTTCACACGGATAAACATTTTCCGCAATAAAAGAAAGCTGTAAATTGATCGCTGGTATCAACACGTTCCAGTGAAACTTTAAGTCGGACGATTCAGGCTTATTTGCCATACTTTTGCATAAATTATATCAAGTTAGAAGATCTACACTTTCCGAGGAAGACGAATCGCCGATACGCTGATTTACGTGAGAGGCGGCATTCATTTTAATTTTTAGAACGAAAGCAACATCCAACATTTTCTATTCGGTGACTGAATCACATATTCTTTTACTAATTTTGCCACTTAAAAAGGATCCGACAAACAATACCAAACTATAATGAGGATTCCATTAAAAAACATACTTAAAAGATATAAAAAGTAAAATATATATTATTTTGTTATTATTATAAAATGCTATGTTTCAGTAAAACATTCAAGTTATAGAGTCTAAAAGCCAGCTGATTTCTTTATAGTATTTAAGAATGGTTACAACTAACCATATTTGTTTAAACTCAACAAACGAAGTAAATAAATATTTGGCACTTCAAATTATTAGGTTAGGTTAATATAACATGAGGGCTTGAAAGAGAGGTTAGGTCAGTCTGCACACATACCTGATTATAAAATTTTATGTTTAACTCCCAGTGAACATTTTTACAAATCATAATTTATCGTACAATTTAGTTATTAAGTAGACAGATAAAAACAAACATAACCGAACCTATTATCAAAGTATTTGTTTTTGTAATAAGGTTGGGATGAATTAGATTATTTTATTTTAATTAGGTTATTTAAAAACACGAATCGTGAAGAAAAATCCAAAAGTTTCCTGGTGAATTATAAGAAATAACGTTTTTATGGTTAGTTAATAAATTACAAATACAATAAATTAGAAACACAAGAAAAACTGAATTCTCACAAATAATATTATTTATGAATTTCTTCATGAAATACGATCTTTCAGTTTTAGCGAACACCGTTGTAAAGCAACTAAGAGTGCAGATCCGGTAGTAATAATATTAAATTATTCAAGCATAGTGTTGTGAAATGACTCGGTTCGTTTTCCCATAGTTGCCTTACCGACTTGAATCTGCTTTACAAGGTAACCTTGACATTGCAGATGCATTCAGAGTTGTTTTCCTACTACAGTAAACACAACCTTCACGAAGATCTCAATAATCATACACGTTTGGCCCGGTCTCGCTTTCGCCAAATAGTTCAATTGTGATTAAAACCGAAAAAAATATATTTTGTTCCTAATTTTCTTCTTGCAGCTTTCTGTTTCGTCACATTTTCATCTTTTTATTTATTAATAAATAATTCTTAATTTTTAAAATATCTTTTGCAGATTAAAAAAGCATAAAAAGATCAACATATATAAATATAAAATGTTTGAATAATACACGCTACAAAAACATAGGGTGTTTGACACGTTCCATTGAATTATATACGCATTTAGTGTTTTGCATAAAGTTCACCTGCAGTGTAGTTCGAACTCAAATGTAACCAAGTTAAATTCATCCTAATTCAAAATATTCGTTTCTGTGTCTTTGTTTTTCAATGCTTCCCATTTAGTATATATAAGAACTAAAACACACAATTTACAAAATTTAAAGCAGGAGGAAATGACAGAATTACTTTGAAAACAAACTTAAATTTGCTTTACAATCCGTAAACAATGATGAAACATTTAGTAACAAATGTAATAAAGTAGTTCTCCATAACTCTTTTTTTTGTTGAAGAACGAAATAATGAATAGTTTGTTAAAGTTGTTTGGTAATTGTTAAAATCAAAAATTTAATTGCCTTCTACGAAGAGACTAAAGTAATTGACACTTAGTGCTTGCATTTAAATAAAATTTAAATAAAATTCAAAATACTTTTTTTTTAATGCAGCTATATAAACCATTTGTAGTCTTTTTTCTGATTTAAAAAACCGTTAAAACTATCCTATGCTACATATTATATACCTATATAAGTAGTTAATACAGTTTTTCAGCCATTCCTCAAGTTTAAAATTATTTATCAATATACAATATAATGTATTTTCCTTTAATTTTATTTTTCTAACGATGAAAAACATGACGTGTAAAGCAGACAAAAAATTGAAAATTTTTTTAACAAATTCCAAAACCTTATTAGAAGTAAGTGACAAAATAAGTTTACGCTTATTTCGAAACACAATCGAAAACATATAGGCCTAATAGAAAATAGTTTTTTTATTCTTCATTAAATTCCTGTAATTATTTTTGTGACTCTTGTCACTAAAATGTATAATTTAATGGTTGTTGTTTTTATTTAATGGAAGGATTTAGTATTTCATAAAAAAGAAATTACACCATATCCTTTGCGAAATAGAGCATTGTTGTAGAGCATCATTGTTATTTATTATTTGGATATCATAAGAAATATATATTATCATTACCTTACTTTGCTAAGAGTAACAATAATTTACGGATTTTAATGTTTATAATTACAAATTTTTTGGTATTAAAAAGTTTATTAAGTTTGACATTTTTTTATAGTAAACTATAGCTTTATTAACACACATTTGTTTTCAATATAAAGTTGTTTTAAAAAGGTAAAAAAATATTTATTGAAATATGTTTAAAATATTTGAATAAGGAAATTTTAGAAATATCCATATTGTGTAATTGATCTTATAAAATATATTAATACTACTGTAAATGAATAAATAATAGAATTTTCAACTTATAATATTTTAAACGTTTGTATTAAATAGAAAAAAAGTAAAAATATAGAGTGTGCATTTAATAACCTAAAACTTTTTAATTGCTTTTTAAAGAAAACAATAATTACATTTCAGTATTTATGAGCAAGTATAGATTGTTTTAAAAACAGAGACTTCCTTGCAGCTACCTGACGGTCCATTTAAACTCGTTACTAAGATAATATTTAACTACTTTACTTTCAATGTTCACATTGATTGAATAAAAATAATAAATAAGTACTTAAACTATATTATGTGTTGTGCACAAAAGCATTTCTAATATAAAATTAATGTAAAGGTTGGACGAACTTTGCACCTGCACCAAAATGGACCTCCTGTTATTATTGTCTTTATATTGATTACTAATAGATTGCTGTTCTAAAATTTTACTACTTTATCAAAAACAAAACTGTGGCTAATGTGACAGAAAGTTTCAAGAAATCTTCAGTAATAATAGTAATAATTAGTAATTTTTAGTCTACTATTATGTATTATATAATATTTTTTTGTTTTGTTTATATTCTACATTAAGACTATTTCTATTCTAAATTCAGTAGGATTAGTAATCAATAAGATTAAAGAACAAAATAAGTTTCATTGTTAATTTTGCCAATTAAAGAGCAATGCGTCAAGAGTTTATTACAGAAGTGTTTAGAACTTGAAAATTAAATATTTTAAAGTGACCGTGTTAAAATGATAATAGCATTGAAGGTTTTATCGCAACGAACGTTTGAATGCGCTGAGATTAATATCGAAAAGTAATAAAATCTTCATAATGGATGAAGATTTGGGTCGAAAGGTAAGAAATCAAGCTGTAATTCTCACTAGAAATAAACGGTCTTCAGCTACCGCGAGTTGTGTCCTCGCCGCATAAAACCAGGGTTACACTTAAAAGAACATTTTGCCTAAAGTGTCTTTAATACGACTGCCGTAAGCTTTCCAGTTTATGGCTCATGAAGACCAAACATAAAACAAGGCTTACAGTTTACGACTGCGCAGCACATATGCGCAGTAGAAGGATATTCTATTTTGCCTAGTGCCTTGTAATCACGGATGTAAATATCGTTTTACAGCATCACTCATCTAAATTACTTGCAGCAGATTCCTCAACTCCTCTTATCAATATTTATGGCTTTCAAATTGAACGCTTTTACTTGCATGTACTTCGAACAGGTTATTTATGCAACTTTTTCTACATTGTGGCAATTTCATACTGAAAAAAAACGTATTAAACAGGGGCATTGTTTCGGTTTAATAATAATAATAGTCTAACCTCTTAATTTGAGGAGTAGCTCGGAAAATTAGTATAATATTCAATAGACACCTTTCATGTCCCGTAATATATATTAAACAATGTATCGTGTAATATTACATTAGGCTGACTACCTTAACTAAACAATTAATTACATTTTTTTCAATTAAAAAAATAGAAAAACGAAATAGTTTATTTGAGTTTTTTATCCACGTTTTATTTAACATTTTACGTAATGTAGTAATAAAGTAACCTAATTTACTGATATAAATTAATATCTTATTTTGTGTTTTCATCGTTTAATAATCCAAATTTGTTTGTATCTTCGAAATACTTTTGTAACAGTTCTAAGCCACATTTATAGAGTCTAGTTTATAAATTATTTTATTCTACATTGTAATTTTGTAATAAGAGCCTCTGAGGATGATAACATGGTCATCGAAATGTAAATGAGGGTTCAATCTTAGGTAACTTGTTTTATTAGTTATTTTATATTATTTTTGTACTATTGGGATTTTTTCCAATATTTATATCTAAATCACAGTTCGTTGGTAACTAACTTTCAATTTTTTTTTTATTATATTAGAGTTTTTTTTTAAATGCGTCACACGAAAATAAACTTATAAAATAAAACGATTTAAAATACAATTTAACTAATTCCACAATACAAGTTAATATAATATTATAGATTAAACCTTGAGGACATTTAGATGCCCAACTCTAATGAAGATACAAAAAACACATTCATTGTTTATATTGTAGTTTTATGGTAAGGTAATGTTTGTTTTTTACGCATGTTTCTGCTCTTCAATAGCAAATGAGTAAGTTTGTGAATATCTGCATAATCGACTAATTCATTATATAAAAACAGTGATTAAAAACAACAATAGTATAACTCACGAGATATAGCAAGGGATTTGTGATGCGCACGAGTAGAGTTACGCACTAGTGGATACGGAAGGTCAAGCATCCACTGCTCTCTTCCATCTAGGTACACTGTGGAATAAGACACAGTGATTGTACGGATATCAGGAATGTTACAACCGCCCCACTTTAAATATTAAGTATGATACAGCTCATAAGCTGGCCAAGTCCCTTGTCATAACTCCCGACTTTAATGTTTACCTAAGGTGTAAGGGTGTATGTATGGGTCTGGCTCAAGTAAAAACTACCCTATACGGAGTTTCTGAATCATTGCAATTTATATCATTAAACAATCGTCAATTCTGTAGCAGTTCATTAAAAACCAACATTCACATAGCCAAGAAGGAGATAGCGAAAATGTCTTCTTCCAAGCGATTTGCATATGTGAACCTGTGTGACAAAAATTGTGGAATTACGCTGAAGACGAACAATGGTGTAGTTTTGAAGTGAATAGAACAAGGAAGATTTTTCCTTAAGGCTATTAATATTTTCTTTTTAAGAAATACAATGCATGCAAAGTGCGTGTGTACTGTCATGTATGTTGCATTATTTTACACCATTAATGTGTAGATAATACAATTTATTCATATTTTATTAACTAATGTTAATCGATTTCTAAATATATTATGAAAATAGAATTAATTTGAATAATATTATAGATCTCTCTTTTATAGGACTTACAATGAGCTACTGGTCTATTCAATGCAGATTGCCGCATTGCATTCAATAATAGCACCAGATATAATCTGGCACTTGAAATTTATTAGTGGAGATGATAAATGTGAAGTGTTTATAAATGAATCATACATCCAATAATTTGATAAATAATTTAGGGTTTCTTTATGTTGTATTAAAAAACAAAATAACTAACAATAATGTAACACACATTCTTAATACATGGTAAATAATTTTCAAGCTATTAAAGGAATCGATAATATATAGCTTTAATGTTCTCGTGTTTAATAATAATATATTTGTTCACAAGCATACTAGAATATGTTTTATTTAAATACAACATTTATTTTCGAAGTTAAATAGCCTTTAAATAAGTTGTTATTGTTAAACAAATTAATAAAGTCGCTAATCTGTACTTAATGTATGCGCATAACAAAACAATAATTCCCTATAGAATGAACTAGTTTATGTTTGGAAAGTGCCGTATTGACGGTGCTTGTATAACGCGCTAGTCTCGGGACGAGCGGACACTTTCCACTCAAGTTCTTCCGAAGTTCATTACACGTTGCATAACCACTTCACCGCTTGCATAAACCATCTCTTGTCGATCCTCGCATACTTCATACTTCACAATTTCAGCTTTCCAGACTGTGGGAAAAACCTCCGTATAACATAATCACAAAATTTCCCTCGAAACTGGGAAAGTTTTACGTGCTTATTCATCGGTTCATCAATAAGAAAATTGAGCTCTGCATACACTGCGTTCTATGGATAATGTGCTGTATTAACGTATCAATTTCTTGGACAATTTTACGCTCATTAAAAAATGTCTGTGAGTTTCGATTTCTATATGTTCCCATGACACATAAGCTAATGTGACGCAAAGATAGGAAACTAAAATACATTCTCGCTTGTGATTGTGTGCATTGTGTTTATAACCTGTATAGGCCATTGAAAAAAGAAATAATTTTATTTAACATTAATATAAATATGTATCTGTTCTATCTAATTTGTCTCAATCTCTGCATAGCCAATAAAAGTTAGTAAAAGAAAGTATTACAAAAGTTGTAGGAAAGTATTACAAAAGTTGTAGGAAAGTATTACAAAAGTTGTAGGAAAGTAATTCAAAAGTTGTAGGAAAGTATTACAAAAGTTGTAGGAAAGTAAAACCTTACAAATAACGAAAACCTAATATAGCCTAACTAAAACTATTACAAATCAAATAAATTACACTTGAAATTCATTAAAAATAAAATTCATTATATATTTATTACATATTTAAACTCAAAGAGTTTAAATTATTGAGGTATTTTAATTCTTAAACTTTTTTTTAAAGAACAAAACTATAAGAAACCCTCGTAAATAAGAAAACATTTTAATCAATATAAATATGTTCAATTTTTAAATTTGATAAACATTAAATAACCTATTTCTACAACCATTACATATTGATAACATATTCAACGAATTACTAGCTTACACTTATAGAATTTAACATTAATTATTGCATGACGTAATAATTACTTACTTGTTTATAAAAGGCGGTTTTTTGGGAGATAAGGATCATTTTGAACTAGGTCCATTACTCAACCATTACGGTCTGAGTTGACAATGGGAGACACCTCCGGAAATGGCAAGTACCCAAGAGTGGTATTATAGACAAAAGCCACTTATTAATATATGTTAAATTGTTTAAGTTTGTAAGTTCAAATACAATTTTTAACATTTAAATTTATACGTCTACGACTCCCGACATTTAATTTAGTTCAAATACAGTTTTTAACATTTAAATTTATACGTCTACGGCTCCAGGCATTTAATTTTTAGTTATTTTAACGCCAATTTGTTCCTCTTCTAACACAAGGTAAACTAAAAAAACTAAAATTTGCCAATCGCAGAGTATTTCTACATTAAATAATAATTTTTTGGAATAAATATTCCGGAATATTATTTTTTTATTGAAATATTCCACTTTAAATTAAACAACTATTAATAAACTATTGTCGGAAACAGGAGATAAACATATAGTTACATTAAATATTGTAGTTTAGTAATTAGTAAATTCATTATTACAGTAATCAACATATAAAACGTATAATAAATATATAAACAATGTTAACAATTTAAAAAATGTTTCAAGATTATGGAATAATTTCTATATGTTTGAGAGATAATAGTCAGAAAAACATATTCAGTGGAAAATATAATGCTGAAAAAACCTGTAAAAGATAGTTTTTATTGAAAAGTACGTCGTTTGGAATATTTGAAAGATTTAAGCTTTTTTTAAACGTTTATTATATGAGAGATACAGGTATATTTAAACCCCTACTACGACGGGTTTTTCGTCAAATTATTTTAATTAGGAGTACAATATCTATTTATTTAAAGTAACTTCACATTTTTGAAGTTTATATTTTGTTTACATTAAATATTTATTACAATATTTTTTGAAAGATTTTACCTCGTTGATAGCATTTTCAATTTCCCTCCTGACTATTTTGGCGGTCTATGTATCTAAGATCTTTTGCATTGATACTTTGTGTTATTTAATGTAACAAAATTCTTTGTAGTATTCCTCTTTTTTAATTCAATGTGTTTTGGAAATCTAAAATGTTTTTTTTCCGTCTGAAACAATCAGCTGCTTCTCTACTCAATCAATTTACTGTTCCGCTAATCCCATTCGCTGTCTTCTCCATTCCTTATCCGTCCTATTTGCTGTATTCTTCTTCTACATACATCCTTCTTCACTCCTTATATCCGTGTTTGTTTCAATCAGTAAACAACATTTAACTGTCTAATCGTACATCTTCATATGGAATCAAATACATTTCCTCTCTTTTCTCATCCCATAGACCACAGACTATGCTATTAAAACAGTTTACCCTTATCGTTTCCTGTTTTTTTAAAATTATTTCCCCTAAGGGATTAAAATTCCCCCGATTACCTTTTAACCTGTCAAACTTTGGGCAGTTTTTCAAATCACTTTAGCATCAGATCATAAAATTGGAATATGTTTTGTTGCAGAATATTTTTTTTACATTATAAATATTATTTGTTACAACTTTAGACCTACTGGGGTTTTTGTCCCACATTTGCCATACCTTACCTTGTTTCAATTATTTTACGTTCAATTAATTCAACTTCACTTATGTCGCATTTAATTAATTACAACGATTATTATTGCCATGCCTTTTACTAATAAAATTATGTCATTGTTTTAAAATCCATAGAATTATTTCAAAAATATTTGGGATCAGTGGATTAGATATTGTACGGTTAGTAGTAAACTAAGAATTAACTTAATAATGTTTTATATTAAATTATTTGTATTTAGAGACGAATAAATTAGACGGAAGCTAAAGTTTAAAATGGAAGTAGAGTGAAAGTAATGTTATAGATAAACAGGAATCTCGGGAAAAAATGGAAAGAATTACAATTTGTTTCCTATTGAGAAAAAAAACAAATCGTATATATTTTGCAATAGTTAATGAATCGTTAAACACTTGCTTTCGAAAACATTTTTTATTTCTTACTTGCAAAATATTAATCTAATTTAAGCTTAAAGGGTGAAATAAGCACAGGTACGTTTTCGCAAAACAAGCATAGGTAACGTAAGGCTTTGTACACTTTTGCATACGTTGTAAACTACTCGTGAATTAGTGGTGACATGCCAATAGGATGGCATTTAATGGGTCACACAATGAGACACTGTTTCTGAAGAAATTGTCGAAGGAAGAAAATAACTGAATTGATAAAATTGTACACTTATAATAAGTTTTAAGTTTTGAACTTTAATAAGTTTTATAAACCGACATAAAAACCTAAATATCTGTTTAAATATTGTAAAATACACATGAAACACTAATACCCTATTCACATGACAGAAATTTTTAATCTTAAGAAAAATGTTTCAGTAACCACATGACTACCAAATCGTTAGTGTATGGTAATAAACGATGATGGGAGAACATTTCCATTTTTGTTGTGAAGATTAAATAATAGTGTTTTATATGTTAGTTATGCTATTGTTGTATGAATTGTGCGATATTGCATTTATGTGTATACTAAAAGTTATTGATTACACAAGCCAAGCAAAAGCAAATTAAACATTTGCATAATTTTACAACTGTCGGAAATGAGTGTCAGGAGTTACACTTTTATTTAAAAAAAACATATTTAAGGGAATACTTCGAGTAGTAATTCCACAGAGTAACACATATGCATTTATTACACTGAGTAGGTAAATGGTTAGAATACGCAAATAGGCAACTGTGCAGATTCAAGCATGCGGGCGTTAGAATGAACGAGCCGATGTCGCAATCACTGCCACATTCATCACGTCTGTCAGCGCCATTTTATTTTCTTAAACACATTCAACTAAATCTACCTTATTAATCTTTGCTAGTATGGAACATCACATTAATTCCCCTAACAGACGGCAGATGGCACGAGCATAGGCAAGGTTTGTAATTAACAAAATATCTGCACTTAAATAATGCTATTCATCAACCAAATTACTGTAATAGTTTCACCGCTTTATCCAATAAGTCAATATTTTCAGTTGACGTTTAGGTTAATAGTTAAGAATTGAATTCTGTTTGGAATATTTTACTTGAATATACATTTTAAAAAACTGAATTTAAATGCCGTAAAATATAAACCTTTAAAAATTATATTAATGTTTTTAATCAGAGCCTAATTATATTGCATATTTTTCGTTCAAACATAACTTAGCTTTGGTAGTTCTGCAATTTATTAAAAAAAATATTTTTTAAGATTCGAGTGTAAACAAGTAAGAAGTATATTTGTTTAAAAGTAAAATTTTCTATACTTTTGAAGATGAAATGAATATTTTCTTTGATAAACTAAAATATTAAATACTTTATGTAAATGTTGACCTATATTAAATAATGTTTATTGCAGATAAACGTTTGTTTCTAGAACTGAACATCTGAAAATATTGTAACAAAGGCCGAAAAATCATGCGGCTACCGTATCTAAATATGCCCAATTAAGCACACGGTGCCAGATAGGAGGCCCTTTTACATTGCGGGATTTAATGTTTAAATTGGTCAGTGTTTACTGGTTCTAATATAGCACGGCACCCGATGCACGGTAATGGGCCAATTTATTTCTCATCACCGCGTCTCCAGAGGCTAGTACAATTATTCTGATAATTTTATTTCCCATTATAGACTACGTCGGTTGTGTTTGAATTCTCCGGTTAACAATTTCCCAAGTACAGTATGTTGTTCTTCACATGGCCTAAATTCAACGTTCCAAGAGTGAACAAAATTAGATGAAGATAGTTATACATGGTTTGTTGGAAATTTAGTAAAATTTTTACTATTCAAGTATACCCTTATTTTTATCTACAGTTACTTTTAAAAATGAAAGATGCTGTAAATTTCAAGTGTTTCGAAGTCTCTCCTTCTTTGACTGGCTGGCTTTTATAACACCGCGCTCTCGTACATACCAACAGTGTCCCAATCTATAAATTCCCGATGGACTATAAAATTGATCAACGAAGACTAAATATGAGAGAACAAAAATGAATCCAGTCTAAGACTATTACAGAAACGTTTGATCAAGCAAAAGCACTTTGAAACCATGTACCTAAACCATTATTTATCTAACAAACATGTTAAATATCAAATTATCTTTATTTTTATTCTGCTGGAAAGACTAGTTATTGCTTGAGACGGATAGGCGGTTGATTCTCACCGCCCAGGAAAGCCTGAATTACGCAGGTGCCTTATGCATTGAGTCGATTTCCCATCCTAGATTTCCTGAAGTTACAAGATTGCCTAATTTTCTGCTCTTGGGACTTTCATTTTCTTTCTTCTGTGCCTTTTCTTAAATGATTAACGTGCAATTTAATTTAGTATATGTTTCATGATTTATCCACGGACTTCTTGAGCACACGTTTCACCCAAAAAGCCCATGACGGTGACTTTGCACTTTCGGTAACTATTTTTCCTATCGCTCTATTTTTGTCTACTATTCCAAACCACAATCCTGGTTTGCTTACCGAATGCGCAGAAACATTTTACGATCGACTTGTTAAACAGGATTAGGAATTTAATACACTGGAAATAACTGTCGCAGTTCCCCTGTTCCACTTACGTACTGATAAAACGATGGGGTCACCATTTTGGTGGCTAGGTAGTTATTCCTTAAGTAACACATACGATCACTATCAAATCAGCTCTACTCGTACTTTTATAAGTTTATTGAGAATACATTTGACTAGACACGATCACATCTAAAGTATTTAAATTTACACATGCATATGAGTACCTTCACAGGTCTTTTTTACAGTAACAGATTTTAGGTTACAAAAGCACTATAGGTTAACCCCTACATTTAACCGTTAGCTTTTTTTGCCTCCAAAGTTTTACCCTAGCCTTTTCTTAACAAAACGTTGCAAAGACCTCCTTATTAAATATTTACATCTTTTACTTTTAATTCTAATTTAAAATTAAATATTTTTCTGTTCACATTACAATTTACGCCTCATTACCTTAGTCCAAGTACATATATATGTGTAATACGAAGGGCGGTCACCATAAGGGTTTCATTAGGAATATTTATCGTGGAAATTTGTCTAGTATGAGGTACGTTTGCCAAACTGTAAATAGAAATATGGTTTCTTAATGCAGTATGTTTAGGATGTTTACTAACGACAGCATACTTCTTCATAGCAGCTAACCTAAAGGGAAAATTATAAATAAACCAGTTTTAGCAAATAAGGCTAGGAAATGTGATGATTTGTTGGACAATTACTTGTGCTAATTTACCAGTAAAATACTGACTTATTGAAGACAGCAGTTGATAGGAAAGATCTCTGTGGAAAAAATAATTCAATTTTCAATTTATAGTGTTGTTTCGATTTTAAATATATTTTTTTATTTCCTAATTTTGTAGTAGGCCTATCTATTTATGTTTATTCTGTACCCCAGACATTTCTAACTATGTCCTCTAACAGGCGAAAGTATCGCATTCAAGTACACCCTAAATACTAGTAGTACAACCTAATGAAGTCAAGCTAATGCCTACTGCAAGAAATCAGGTAGGGGTCTTGCTTAGCGATGTTGCCACGTATAAAACCTGCCTCGCGAATTATGATCGAAGTCGCTTACCCTTGAGCGCTAATTGGCAACCCTGAGCGAACAGCGTTGCCTAGTTCAAGCGTCTACCTGTCACTATCGCCTGTCCATGATTCGTCTCTCCCTCAGCTTAAGCCTTCAATATATAATTTTCTTGTAAATGAGTACTGTAGAATAATGCAAAATACTGACTGTTCTGACCCTTCCACGAGACATGTGGCAACGTTGCATTTGTGTACACCCAATTTCGTGAAGTAGACTATAGTATCGTATTCTTGTGGAAACTTCCTCTCGAATCCCCATTCCAAACCAAATTCCAATCTCCAACCAACTGAGGGAAGAGATTTCTCCTAAAATATGGTTTATTGTTGCAGTGTGTTTATGATGTTTGGTTGAGGTATGTACCTCTTCCTAGTAGCTAACCAAAATTGAAACTCAATATAAACCAGTTTTAACAGCAAGGATAGAAAATATAGTTCATAGTAAGACCATTAGTATTGTCAAAGAGAAAGTAGAGAATCGGTCAAAAGCAGGAATTTCGTTACGTACGTACTGATGAAATATAGCAATACATTGAATAGTAGGATAAATATGAATATTCTTAAAACGTAAGTTTTTTAATATCTATATTTTTACTTTAAAAAATATCTTCCAAAATACCACTAATTATTACTGATTACTTAAAATTCCGGCAGACATCAAAATTTTACTGTAGTTATTATACACTTGTATGTGATAGTTTTATCCATGGTCTCGTTGAAGCAACATGTACCAAAGTTAACAGGAGGGTTAATTTCCGAAACTGTCTCCTAAAATAATTACCTAGGGGTATCAGCTTAGCTCTCTGCTGTTGGGCTTGGTAGAATAAATGTCTTAGGTAAAATAATTTGTACATAGCTCGAGGCAACTGTTTGACGCATATTTTTATCCTATTTTCACAATGTTTTACAGTGCTCTGCAACTTTGGGAAAGAAAACAATTGTATTTTTAAACTAAAATCTAACTACAGAAATAGTACCTCTCACATGGTTTATTTATCAAAAGTCTAAGTCTATGGTTTTATTATACATAAATTAAAGAGGTAAGGTTTTCATATTGGGTGGTCTGCGTGATTTTTCACTGGTGGTTTTGGATAATCTGACCCCAAAAAAAAATTTAAAAAAGCTCTGTTTACATCTCTTACTATAAACAAAATAAAAAAGTTAAATTATTACAGTAATTAAGGCTGTCGATAAGAGTTTAAAAATTAACAACGTTTTTTGACTACTTCTTTCTAACTATTTTATTTCTTGGTAAATTATATCCTAAAGTTTCGGTTTTCGAAATCATTTCTTCATTTTTAAAATGAACGTAATGAGGAATTTTATTTTAATATACCTAACATCTTGTCAATCTTGAAATGTGTATTTTTCAAATATTGAAATTATACAATATCTGTAAAATAATTAAAAAAATACATTTACAAATTTTAAAAATGGGTCTAATTTTGTGTTTTTTTCTACAACATTTATTTAATCTAACATTAAACTGTCTTTAACATTTATTCCATTTAAATTTACCGTTAGTGTTTAATTTTTAAATTGGAATTGGCAAAGAAATAGTGTCAGTGTGTTTTTATATTATCATATCAAGAAAAGTAGATCAATATTAAATAGAATCTTACACTCAGGCGACTGAAAAAAAAAACACCGTAACTTGTGTCAGCTGCTGTCAGCTTCGTCTTCCGCTTCTCACGGTACCTCGACTCTCTTCCTCTTCCTTTCCCCAGAACCCCAACCCGTCCCCCCTAGAGGAACAATTTTTCAATTATTAAAAATAATTTTAATGTCTTTAATTTTATTTTGGTAATTGTATAATATGCTGATTGTGCCCGACAATTTCTGTGGCCGATTATATGTAAAATGAATGAATAGAAATCGTATGTTTTTACTGTGTTTAATTTCTTAAATAAACATATGTTCTTATTGTTAAACCATTAGTCATTTTTATGAATATATTTTGTTTTAACAAATAGGAACACATTTTTATTTGAAAATCAGAAATGTTTATAAAAGTATTAGAGCCATTATTTTAAGAAACAGTTTTTTAAAATTTATTTTAGGCACAAATATAACCTATCAACACCTTGAGGTAATTTATTAAGATTTTTTATATAAAAAGAAGCTCATATTTTAGTGCAACATTGTGTCAATATTTCAAAACACTCTGTGGGAAGCTACATAGATTAAGATTTTGAATAAAAGAAATCAATTTTTTATTTATAGATTTAGCAACACACACACACACACACACACACACACACACACACACACACACACACACACACACACACACACCAGTAATATATGATGTTGACGTCTTGCTTGTAAAATAATATCGAGGGCTTCTAATGAATTGCACAAGACTAGAATTACATTAGAGTTATAAGAAGATTATAGAGATGGGTAATTGTTTTTTTTGTGCAATTCATTAGAAGCCTCCAAAAACTTATACTACACTAATGATATATACGTCGCCTCAAAGACAAGCACTCGCACCAATTGGTACACTCTCTCGCACACACAATGACACCCGCTCAATGATCACTCCATGCATGCGAGCACACACACGCACATGCTCATGCACTATTGATGACGTATTACTTTCTCGCGTGTATTTGTGTCACATTAACTTTGTAACAAAAACATATTGATATCTTGAAAAGTCTGTCACTGTTTGAATATTTATCAATTTGCAGCGCTTTGTAAACCTCCGCTTTACTGTAAAGAGAGAAAAATCATAGTTATAACAAATGTTTTCTGGTAAATTGGGTGTTTTTACAACTTGCTTTCCAAATATTTCAGGTCTGCAGTTGTTTTTCCCTTTAAAATATTGTTCCAGTTGTTTAATGACTTTACAATACTAGACACTATACCGACACAACTATACTAGAGTAACCCCCTCGTATTACGAATTAACAATTAATTCAAGTAAAATTATTTTGTTTCCCTAATTTAATAAATTAATGCACATTACTTTTTTAATTCTGAATAATTTAAACAATTTTATTCAAAATAATATAAACACTAAATTAAATAAATCAGATATTATTTAGTTTAAAGTAGCAAATTATTTATTTATAACTTCAAATAAAATCTCAATTTTTATTAAAAAAATGATTTACTACTGACCCTTGAAAATAGGTATATTTTTATATAATATCTTACATTTTATTGTTTCAAACAAAATATTTACAGGAAAATTCCCTTAATATCTTCCAAAGAAATAGAAACAAAAACCATTTCTGATAATGAACTGAATATTTTTCAGAAATTTTCGTAATTTAAGACTTTGTTATTAATAAATGAACAATAAAGTGTTTGTTGTTCCGACCTAATAATTGTTCCGACTGTGACTCAGTCAGCATTTCTAAAACATTTACAAAGACGTCAGTAAACGATTAGGTTTGGAGTTTCACTACTCTTCAATTATAGATATTTTATTTGTCTTACATACAGAGAAACAGTCTGAATATAGCTATTAATCAACGTCTTGTAATGAGACGTATATATTACAATCTAGGAAGAACCGATCTCTAAAGGCTTTTTTACATTTTATTAAGAATTAAATTTATTAAAATGTCGGTCGGCATTTTTGGAAATTCGCATCATACTCAGGAATGAACGTCACAGCACTGTGAACTAATTACCATTTTAGGAAACAGTGTTCTCCTTGTTTTAGTCTTGTCTTTTAATTTTTACTTTTGCAACTATTTGCAATTTATGCTTATTTAAAATTTTTTGTCTGTTATTTTTTTTATTGTTTATTATTATGTTTATGATAAAAATGTAAATTTTAGGCTTCAGACAAAATTAACCTTACCTTTTAGTGAACGTTTTGTCTAAAATAGCTATTAAACGCCATTTGTATTTATTAATTTTTAAAACTTTTATTCACAACAATAATAATAAGTGTAGTGTATACTTAAAAAATCTAGCTTTCTACTCTCAAAGCAAACATTTTTTCTCATCAAACATGTTTCATACACCATGTTGCCATTGTATGTGACTAGTATGCATTGAAAATGGTTGTAAATGTATTAGGAAATCCGACGATTATCACGAGAATTAGACAATATTCGTTTCTTCCCAAAAATATCTCAAGAGGGTAGAGATTGTATAAATTAAAAAACTAGCAACACAAATGCACAAGAGTTACGTGTAATAAAATAGTCACGTAACTAAAACATCTATAATATGCTTTAATAATACCATGATCAAGACGAGTCATAGTGTTTCGCAATAAAAGAGCAAAGCCAGTAAAGCCGTGAACACTGACACTTAATCATGCTTTGGCCTTGACGCACACATTGTCATGACGATGAAAAGCTCTCATTAACATCGTATGAATTTATCGGTCGCGTCTGGTGAATGGTTACCCTTGTCAAATATGGATCCGCAACGCGAATTTATATTCACACATGTTAAGTTTAGAATGTAGGAGTAGCATGTGTGTGAGTGTGTGTGTGTGTGTGTGTGTGTGTGTGTGTGTGTGTGTGTGTGTGTGTGTGTGTGTGTGTGTGTGTGTGTGTGTGTGTGTGTGTGTGTGTGTGTGTGTGTGTGTGTGTGTGTGTGTGTGTGTGTGTGTGTGAATGTATAAATATGTATAACAAAAATAATACAAAATTGCTTAGAACTTTATATAAATGAGGACGGTAGTTTTTAAAGAAGTGTTTCATTGTTGGTTCACGGTATGTTAAGGTATAAGTTGACAATTGGGCACATCTCCAATAGGAAATAGCGATACTAATTTAATAAACAAGTAAGTAGGTAATAAACAATAAGTAGTAATAAACTATTATATATAAGTGCTTATATATTTTATGTTAGTTGTAAAAAAGCTGCTAAGGTTGAAAATGATATTAATTATTGATAACAAAATCTCAATAAGAAGTTTCAGTTAGTTATTACATCTTTATGTAATCTACGAGTCAGGACATCTTTTACTGAGATGTGCTTAAAGTAAAAGTTTTTTCCCTAATTGTATTATAGTTGAAGAATATTTGAGATTAAAAAGAGCGTGTCGAAAACAGGTTTTGGTAGGTGGTCGAAAAATTTATGGAAGGTGTCCTCTGTAGTAAAATAGCAGCATCTAAGCATAGAACTCCAAACATAGAACGAGCATAAGTCATTCAAAAACCGCCAGTTTCCCCAGATATACACTACACATTTCCCAACCCATACATATTCTGTTAAATCAGCTAATAATAAGCATCTTAGGTAAAAAATTCTCGCATGAAACCTAAATTTCGATAAAGAAATTACATAATAAAATATAAAGTAATATTATTTTAAATCCTTCATTAATTCTTCTCATCTAAAATAAAAAACTTCTAAGTCGTTTAGTGAGAAAATGTCGACTACTTTGACAATAAAAGAAAAAAGAAAAATTTGAAAACAATTTTACAAATTCTAAACTGTAACACTAACCTATATAGAGAGTTTTAGTCGAATTTTGGTATTAAAATCACTGATTGTGTTGATTTTATCATTGAAATGAGTAGAAATATAAAATTCTACGTTTTTGTTAGAATCTGTTGAATATTCTAAATTCAGCAATAAATGTTATTGTCACAGGAAATTATGGTGCTCAACATACTGTGTAAATACAAAAATAAACAAATTATACAAAGTATATAATGTACTATTTACAAAAAAATTAATGAAAAATTTAAAAGTATTTTTAATAAAAATATCTATGAAATCAGGACGTGTATAAATTGCCACCCTTATCTAACAATTATTTTGTCATCATATAAAAACAAGTAGCCTAGTTATATAATATCAATGTATACCAATATTGTCAATACTTTAAGGTTAAATGTAATATCGCTGCGAGCGAAGAATTCCATTTTATTTCTGCAAACCGTCTCTAACGATAAATCCTTTAAAATTGGCCATGCACCAGAGACCTGTTATAATAAGCTAATTAACATCGCCTTTGACTAATAACCTGGGTTTGTTATGACATCGAGAGGAAATTACTTGACTCATTACATCGGCTGACAGTTCATTCTTTGGAAATCCAATTACAGCTGCAGACTTGTTACCGGCCACTAGCCGCCACTTGACAACTCCATTGTTTAACAAAGCGAGTTGATGAGTTCGAACCGAGTTCGGTTCATTTGTCTTAAGGCAATCCATCCTGGAGACAATTGGTGCTATCATTAGGCCGGACGTTAGCCGAACAAAGATATTTCCGTCGTGCGATTATTGTTTTCCAGGTGAAACGGTTTTCACTTAGGTAAAAAAGATTTTGTTTTTGCTTCCGAAATTAAAATGTTTTATTTCGTTTTAAATTTATTCTTTACACGCAAATTCCCATTTCTATGTATGACAAAATCTAAATATTAAGAATTTAGGAAACCATAAATATTAAAAAAAACATCTAGGCTTAAATTGGTTTGCATATTAGTATATTTACAAATAGAGAACAATTATTTATGGGAGTTTCGTAGTTTAATTGTCTTGAAACACTAGACACTTAGAACCGGTAGGCTGTCATTTAGTTTTGTATGAGTGGAATAGAAGTGTGTGTGTGTGTGTGTGTGTATGTGTGCAGGTGTGGGTGTGTTTGCATGTGTGTGTGTGTGTGTGTGTGTGTGTGTGTGTGTGTGTGTGTGTGTGTGTGTGTGTGTGTGTGTGTGTGTTTGTGTGTGTGTGTGTTCGTGTGTGTTTTGTGTGTGTATGTGTGTGATGTGTGTGTGTGTGTGTGTGTGTGTTTGTGTGTGTGTGTGTGTGTGTGTATGTGTATGTGCGTGTGTGTGCGAGTGTGTGTGTCTGTCTAGTAAATAGAGAGAAAGAGAAATTAAACAGCGTAAATCCATCTATAATATTATCTTGATGAAAACTTGTTTTATAAATATCTCAACCCTATAATTAGAAAAAGAAAAGTAATGTTAGAATCTAGCCATGCCATTATTATTTCAATTTTCTTAAACAACGATGAAACATTTACCTCAAATATTTAGAGCGTTCGACCGTTAATGAATTGTCACTGGTTTGCGTTATTGTATGTATAACAAGTGGTACTACTGTGAAATATTATTACCTTAATATCTACCTACCATTTCATACCAATACAATTATTTATTAAGTACTTCTACGTACTAGTATTACCTTTACTTTATTATATACATAAACATTACTATATACTTCTCCCTACAATTAAAAATATTATTACGTTATTATCTCCTTAACCATTTCATAATTTTATTAGGCCTATTACGTTTGTGTATAGTTCTGCATAAAATTATTCTATACGTTTTTATCTACTTCTCTATATCATTCACAATAGCATTATCTACTTCTCACTACCATTATAAATAACAGTATGTTATTATCATCTACTCCATTCCGTAATATTATTATCAAGTTAATATCTACTTCTCCATATCAAAATAATATTAATACATATATACTTTCACTAACATTATAATTGTTATTACGTTAGGATCTACTTCTCCATTTCATAATTTTAGTATTTTGGTTCTATATACTTCTGCATAAAGTTATCTAATTTATTATCTACTTAATATTATTTAATTCTATATTATTATTACTAATAATATCTACTTTTTCACAACAATAATAATATTATCTTCTACTTCCAACTACCAATATTGTTATTATTGCTTCAATATATTTTTTCCATTCACCACCAATATTATTATTATTTTATTATTTAGGCTACATCTGCATACAAATATTTTGTTTGCGTCGCTTTCTGTTTTAAATATAATTATTAATGTATTTATCTAGTTCTCACTATCGTTATTATTATTATTATTATTAAACTGAAAAAAGTTATTATTTTTTAGTTTGCCATACCATTGTCATTTTCTACCCTTGTTCTGCTTGCTTGCTTTATTGCAAGAAATGTAAACACAGCCGACCAACGATCAAACCGACGGACAAGCGTGGGATCTTCACTTTAATTACAAGTCCATAGTTCACATAAATCAATAATTAACTGAAACTACAGAAATAAAATCCTTCCACCGGTCAACATATGGTTAACCCCGGTGGATTACAGGCCACGTCAGTCACCCGCCAATTATACCTTCTACAGATGCTCCAAACACCGACAGATCTGGAATTCCACAAATCATTCTAGTTTTTAAAAGTATAGCAATTAACGTGGCACGCTCAAGTTAAAGCTTTTTTACAATTATAGTTAAGGTCTCTAATAGTATAATTACCGAGTAGGATCTTAGTATTTGTAAATTTTTGCTTTCAAGTCGAAGTTTTTGTTTGCTTTGGGCTACATTGATTTTGTAGCCGAATTCCAACACTAAATTTATTATTAATTGCTGACTTTTTACGTTTTCACCTAAGTTTTTTTTAATTGTCCTAATTTGTAGGTATTTCTATTAAAATATTTATAACTGCTTCATTTCATATTTTTAAATGGACTGTTTCTTATGGAAGTCCTGAGTCTGTTCTTCTCGGAAAAAATGCCGTGACCTTCATGACATCTCATGAACATCTTCATAAGGCATTCAAAGTAAATAAATGGGTAACATGTGATTTCATGTATCAGCTGATTTTATTTTATAGAATATTTGTAGAACAGCTGTTTCAACACGTAGGTTATGTTTATTTATTGTACGTTATAAACTAAATTGTTATCAAACAACATTTTTATCAATTAATAACGATATTAAATTATTTATATTTCAAACATCTTACTTTAATTATATCAATATAATGATAATGGTATTATATAATTAAGCCCATTTAATACTTTTTAGGAACCGATTCCAATTAAATTATTATTTAGAATAAAATTAAATTTTATTCGGTAAGTTTTGTAACATTGTTTAAGATTGCCTAACAGCTACAATAAAAAGATACTATTAAAATCTCTATTAAGTGCATTCTTCAAATCACGTAATTTATTCATTTCTGTAATACTAGTCAGTGCCACAGACTAATTTTGTTTGTATGGTATTGTTTGTGTCCACGACGTTGAACGAAACTGTTATGTTGACAACAATTTTGCTACTCACATTGTAAAATTATATTGTATTTAAAGCAATTTTTAAACTTACTGATACAAACTGTTTCCAACCTCAGTACGTGAAATTAGACACAGGTGATGATTGCTAGTACGGTAAAAAAAACCTTATCTGTAGGTAAGTTACAACACTGACTATTTTTGTCTTTGTAAATGCTAAATTTACACTCTTTTAAATTTGTTTATTATTTTGTATAATGTCTATTTACACAGTGTATATATACAATCTAAAGAGTATCGCAAAATTTTGCTGAAGTGCAGAAATATGTATTTTTATAATATTAGTGCAGAAGCTTACACAATAGAATATTATAACAATATAATATTTAGAGTACCTATTTAAAAACATACATTTATTATCTGAGAGATGTAAATATTATAAACTATAGCGTTAGACGGTTTTTATATATTATGTAACTAAATATTTTATCATAGAAATATTTACCTTGTTTTGAACTAGCTTAAATTATACTAAAATCTCGAGTTTAGCTTGGGAACTAAGGCTATAAATCAATAGTAATAAACACAACCTCACAATCAATAAATTATTTTATTAAACGCGTTTCAATGACAAAGTCATTATTATTAAGTGTAATTACGCAAATTCTACTATAACTCTATATAGAAGGTAATGCTTTAATTTTGAATTTGTTAAATTATATTTACACATGATTATGATATTGCCATTTGAATGAGTATTAGGATATAAATTATTAGTTATGCGTTGGTGTTTGTTGTTATATAATTACTACTTAAAATTGTCAACAAAAATTATTAAAACATGGTTTATCAAGATTTATAATGGTAATATAGTGTTTTGATTTGTAAATTAAGCTCTAAAGTTGAATAACCAGTTCGCTAGAAGGAGTCTAATTGGGTTAATAGGATTCATGACGTGTGGGATGCTGTATTCATATATATACAATCAGGCTCATTCGATTTGTAATTTACAATGTTAAGCTCGTGTTTTAGCGCTCTGCGATCTGTGATAATCCCACGCAAAGTTGCTTAATACAGCTTTAGTTCCGTCTTGGATATAGACAAGTCTATCGGCGCGAACACATCCTTTATGATCTCTCTCTCTCTGTGACTCATGCGAAAAACCTGGTTTATCCGAATATCTTGAGAGATTGGACAGGTAGCAATTAAACTAAAATAACAGTTGCACAAATTTTATTGCTATCTGAAAATCCGTTATATACAAATGTTAATTTCCCCTTTAGTTATGTAAACATTTAGGGTGAGGGAATGCAAGAGGTTAATGGTTGGTCTAGTAAGATCAGTTTTATTGTAAAAAAGAACTTAAAAAGGGTTAAACTCAAATATAAAAATAATTATTGTAAGTAAATTATAAACGAAAATAAATTATATTTGTTTAGAGTATATAATCTTTTACTTCACTCAATTCTATTAAAACACTAAATATTATTAGAATTTACAAAAAAAAAATTTTTTACTGCCAAATTTCATTTCACTTTGATTTAACAATTATAAAGTAAAATCTACAACTCTATATCGTGTAAAAAATGTTTCCAATTGCAACATATGATCTATTTTAATCCTATTTAATAAATATACATATAATATGTATATGTGTATTCATATACATACATATAAATAAATAAATTAAATATATATCCGCAATTATTACTCGGTCTAGCAGTAGTTGACAATTTTTTTCGCGAGCAGCGTTTACTCTATTTAGTAGATACGACTTTTAGGTTTTACTATAATTAATAAGAAAAGAAAAGGAATTGTTTGGTTATACTAAAAATAAGGATTGATTGTTGATGTGTTCAAAATACTGACAGGAAAATCTGATTTTTGGAGTATTTTTTTTTTTGAGCTAACTTGGAAAAAATAAAGTTATAAAAAACATGTCATTTGAAATAAATAAATCTGACCTTTTTACGAAATAAGAGTGATAACTAATATTTGAATAGAAATTTGAGTTACCTAAAAGGTTTGAAATACCTCTGACAAGTTGTTGAATACGAATAAAAATAAACTTTTATCGTAGGAAAAGGTCGATTGAACTCTCATTTCATAAATCTAGTCTCATGTGGCATATAAGTTAGAGAGTTTAATACTGGACAGAAAAAAATAATAATCATTGAAAATATAACGTATTACTATATTTATAAGTCTGCTGATTTTAATAAAGTGTTTATAGTTTTTTATATTTTATAAATGTTTAGCCTAAATTGCTATTATAGCTCAGGAGGAATAGGGTAGGACTCAGGTAGGTAAACCCCCCGTGTACAGTATATATTCTCCATTCACAATCAGAATTATACAAACCAGAGGATTAGACGAGTCTCACACAACCACGCGCACACGCACTACAATCGTCTGTTTAAATAAGTTGAAACATAAACACAAAACTAAGATTTTTAAAATGTTACATTTATGTAATTTCTACTGTTATTTTTGAAGTCTAGATATTATTCCTTAGAAACAATAGGCAAACTCGACGACATTATGTCACTCAAAAATTATTACGATTGACACAATCTTCAATTGAAATCGATATAATTGATCGTTATCTTTTCTATTATTTTCAGCAAGGAATGACATATTTAGAGGTGACCCATAGGACAACCATGGGCGAAGGGGAAACCATCGGTGAATGTAAGGGAGTGAGGATCGCTGAAATAAGAATAGCGGAGAGATTACGGTATCACGTGTGCATGGTTGTGTGCTTCAAGTAGATGTATCTACCGGAGCCATAAAAAGTCTATGTCCGTTACCCACATTCAAGATCATTAGGAAGGGTGTTCGGAGTTAAGTAGCATTAGGCAGAGGTTCTGGAAATAAGGGAGACTTTTATGTTTTATACCGGGTAGGTCGCTCACCTAAAGTATACCTGCTCTTTACCGGGGTTAAAAGAGAAGACTATCTGTTGTCCTGTTTTGTGTTTGGATTAATAGTTGTTTTTTCAGAAGCACGTAGGTTATTTACTTCTAAGCCTTGATAGATATTTTTAACCAGGAAAATCTAACCAAATTTTATTTCCCCACACATCTTTACTCGTTTTAGAACTTTTAATTACATGTAAATATTTATTCTTCTGCTTTTAAAACAATTAAGGCAGAAGTATTACGACAATTCCATAGACAGCTGTACGTAAGCCAACCCACATAAATTGTCCTATCGTCTACAAGACGAGCACAGTTATGTAAGAACACTTGGCGGAATGCGGGATGGCACGCCGTCTAAATGTCAGTACACCTAACATAACCTAACTTTCTACAAGTGGGCGAAATGAAACCATTTGAATGCATTTACCGTATGCAAATCTATTCGGTCGTGATGCGCCGCAAACAACATTAAAATTGTCATTCACCATCGCCGTATTTAAATTTTGAAAGTATCAGATGAAAACCGAATCGCACAATGAAACATTTAACCTGCTTTAGTGATGTATTTTTAAAGGATTATAAACGGAATGCGAGTAAAACTATGTAGGCATGTTACAAGTTTTATTATTTTAGAAAAATGTCTCTGTGTCTTATATCTGTGTTGGAAAAAACACCATATCCATAAAAATAAATTATAAGATCCATATTTTGTAATTAGCCTATTGTTAAACTTCAACACAAAGACACACACACACATACACAAACACACACTCAAACACATACACAAACACACACACACAAACACACACACAAACACACACACACACACACACACACACACACGCCAAGATTCTTACTGAACCTTTAAATGAATCTTATAAAATTAATATTTCTTTACAAAACGTTTAGGTTTTGAAATTGAAAATTTCGCTTGCTTATAGGATATTATTATTTCTGAGAAACCTTTACTGTCTGGTTTACAAATAGATACATTAATATACATGTGCTTATATTTAAATTGCTCTGAGTAATCTTTAAATTTGAAATAGGCCTACATTTAAATTAGGAACTCATTTAATTCATAGTTTTTGTCAACTTGTGTCTAATTTTAAGCGTTAAAGTCGCAGAAATAACATTTATTTAAAATTTTTGTTAGGGTTATAAATTACTTCACAAGATAATTTTTTTCCTCAAACAAATCCATTCAGACCGATGAGATGCGGTTCGATCAAGACATTGTATCATAAAAAGCTATCTTTGAAGAGATCCTGATAGTTTAATAACTATCATTACCTCATTAAAACCATACAAAATAGTGGTAATGAAAGAGGTAGTAGTAATAAATTTCATTCAGATCTGGAAAGTGTTTCATATAATGATTTCGTAAAAGGAGAAGTTTTGATAGAAACTAATAACAACGCGTTCTGTCACGATAGATTGATCTATTTCGATCCTAATGAGGAGGGAATACATGGATTCTCCAACCTCAAACATATTTCATTTATCACGGTTTTAAGTTCAATGGCTATTTTATATTTTCATATCATTAAACTTTACTTGTTTTTACATAGGTTTATGCGCACTTAAGTGTCGTTCACTATGGTTTCCTAGTAATAAAAACAATTTATATAGTGATGTATTTTTTATGCTATCCGGAGTTACTGCAATTTTTTTTATTTGCCATTCTTCGATCCGTTACTTTTATTATACTCCCGAAAACGTAATCATATCACCTTTAAAAGAACATACGTGCATCGACACTCGACACATCAAACAAACACAATTTTAAAAATCACTTATATTAAACTTAGAATAAAAAATAAATTACCTCGAAATTCGATGTAAAAAAACAATTAGTCAATGCTACAGCATTAAACTGTAATATGTTGTGTGGCCAAGATAAATTTTTAGAGGGCTAGTGCAAACAAAAAATTAAAATAAAGTAAAGCAAGCTCTATTACAATGTTTTACCTATCCTACCTCAATTTTTGAGAGCTAGTGCAAGAAAAACTCTATAATCAAGTTAAACTAGCAGTATTATATTGTTTTTCGTGCGCTAGTTAGATTTTCTGTGAGCTAGTGCTAACATGACTCTCTAATCAATTATTATGTTTGGCATCCGCTAGCTCGTGTTTCTGTAAGCTATATCAAGCAAGACGCTGTAATCAAGTTTAAATAGCTGAATTAGGTCTATAATGTTAATCCAGTTCTAGCTCAGTTAGTTTTGTAAAAAGTTATTGCTAGCAACACACTATAATCATAATAAACTAGCTATATCCTAGTTTTTTCCGTACACTACCTCAACTGTTTTGTGAGCTAATGCAAGAAAGACTAACCTAGATGAACTAGCTGTATCATAATGTCTTCCGTACACTAGCTTAATTGTTTTGCAAGCAAGGCTAGTTCCTATAATCTAGAGAAATCTGCTGTATCCTAATGTTTTCCCTATAATACCCCAATTGCTTTGTGAGCTAATGTCAGCAAGACACTATAATCAAGGTAAAATAGCTGTATAAAAATGTTTTCCGTACACTACCTCAATTGTTTTGTGAGCTAATGCCAGCAAGACATTATAAACTAAATGCACTAGCTGTATCATAATGTTTTTCCGTACTCTACCTCAATTGTTTTGTGAGCTAATGCAAGCAAGACACTATAATCAAGGTAAAATAGCTGTATAAAAATGTTTTCCGTACACTACCTCAATTGTTTTGTGAGCTAATGCAAGCAAGATATTATAACCTAGATGAACTAGCTGTATCATAGTGTTTTCCTTTCTCTACCTCAATTGGTTTGTGAGCTAATGCAAGGAAGACATTAAAACCTAGATGAACTAGCTGTATCATAATGTTTTCCTACAATACCTGAATTGTTTTGTGAGCTAATGCAAGGAAGACACTATAATTAAGATGAACTAGCTGTATCATAATGTTTTCCTACACTACCTGAATTGAGCTAATGCAAGCAAGACATTGTAATCTAGATGAAATGGCTGTATCCTAATGTTTTTCGTACACTACCTAAATTATTTTGTGAGCTAATGCAAGCAAGACATTATAACCTAGATGAAATAGATGTATCCTAATGTTTTCCCTACATTACCTCTATTGTTTTGTGATCTAATGTAAGCAAGACATTATAACCTAGATGAACTAGCTGTATCAGAACGTTTTCCGTACACTACTTCAATTGTTTTGTGATCTAATGGAATGAATACTTTATAAACTACATGAACTAACTGTATCATAATGTCTTCCTTACTCTACCTCAATTGTTTTGTGAGTTAATGAAATCAAGACATTATAATCAAGATAAAATAGCTGTATCTTAATGTTGTCCGTACATTACCTCAATTGTTTTGTGATCATTAGCTAACAAGCTCACATTATAGTTTAACACTAAAACCAAGTTAAACTAGTGGTATTATTTTGTGTTCCATGGACTAAATCAATTTTGTCACGAGCTAGTTCAACCAAGTCACTATAATTAACTCAAGTTAGTGGTACTATACGGAAGTGCGTGCATTAGCTTAATTTTATATAACCTAGTTATAGACTACAAGAACCACGTAATAATTTATAAACATGCAAATCAAGCTAGTTCTTTTCTTGAGATGTTACATTGATTTTTGTCATTATTTGCAATCTATGATTTAATTCTAGGGATTCTGTAAATTGTGTTTGGTTGTTGTTTAAAATTTATTTTTTAAATGTTAAAAAAGCTAGTTAGCTCCTGGAGAAAAATTTCAGTTTGGAATCAAAGCGTAGAGCAATGATTTAATACGAATTTGAGATCGTCTGTAAGAAATATATTGTCAATAATTGTTCTTTAAAAAACTATTAATATTATAGGCCTGTTACGCACGTTATGCGCATCAAAGTGTATGAACAGCTATGAGTACGTTTTTTTTGTAAAGTGGGCAGTTTATAAAAACTGTAGTCCGGTAGTTTAAGAAATAATAACCCAAAAAGGTTTTAGTTACCTTGGCTACACGCTTCTGTTGTTAAAAACATTCTATCGTAAGTTTTCTGTGTTTATCTTCTTTATGATTTGTTGTTTATCCCTATTCATGTATTAACATTTTGGAACAGACGTTGATAAATTTAAAATATAATGAGTAATTTCACAAAATTTATGTTAAAAAATGCACAGTTTCAAACTAAACATTTGAAATCTTGATAATATGTTTTTTTAGAAAGAAATAATGTCATTGCAAATGGAGTTTTAAAACTTCATTAGTTTCTTTCTTTACGCTACAATTTCACTTGAATTAAACTCTTACATTCTGGGAAACAAAACCTTTAGTTTTATCGGCAACAGTACCTTACCATTCTTGCAAAACAACACCTGCGCCAGTCAAAGTGATATTATAAAAGCAGAGTACTGAGAGAAGGAAAGAATTATCTGTACACTAAAAATAACATCACGAAATGCTTTCTTTTAACGGTGTATTTTGGTGCGCTTCCAGAATGTTTATGTGTCTCGGACAAGTTTTATTATTTCAATGGATGGCAAGAATTAAAACTTTTATTTTGGAAGTGTTTTTTATCTTTATTTCTCTTGTACGGATCGTTATAAAGGTAGTGGGGAGATAACGGGAAAGACTAGGCACGTAGTTAAGCCTTTATGGCGGGAATATCTTGTACACTTGTTTTATCCGGGCCTAAGTTATGTGTTGACGCCTTTCGTGTTTACAATAACAGCATGATTTAATTCGCGGAGGTAGTAAAACAGGATTTTGAGAAACCACAAAAAATAACCGATTGTAAACTTTGCGATGTGGTCGTTATTAATGATGTTTTTGTTATAGTTCAATTTAATGAATATATTGTAACTCCTCAAGATATTTATTTAAGACAATTATTTCAGTATTAAAAAAATTAATAATATTTAATTATTGTCACAATTATTAGCTACTTACAAAATTATAACAAAATGTAAGCTACTACTTGGACATTTATTATTATATTATAAAGTATGTAAACTTAAATAAGAATTTGTTCATCTGGATTTATAAGTCCTTGCAAAATGAGGCTTAAAATTGTTGCTTTTTAACACAATATTAAATACTCGATTTTATAAAATTATTATAAAACATAAAATGGAGATTAAAACATAAATGAACATTATGGTCTTGTTGAAACAGTATTACGCTATAAACCTAGAAGTCCCAGGATCGAATTATTATCCTACTAAATAAAAAAAGGATGGGTGAAAAATAATGTTAAATTTTTTCTTAATCCAACATTAAAACAAAATTTAATTTGTGATTTTTAAAAAACTACAATTTAGGTTCAACTATTATGTTTAAAAAATTCCCTTCAAATTTTCACAAAAATATTAAATACTTTTAAAATATGTGTTTAGTTTTTCCAATGTTTTCACTATATAAAATGCTATTTTTTATACTCAGATTAAACAACAATTTATTGAATATTAGGCTTAAATATTTTGGGTCTTGAAATTACTAAAGTCAGTCCTTTATAATAATAAGATTAGTGCACTCATGCACTACATATTTTTCTGACGAAAAGATTGTACTCAAAATCATGTAGAGCGCTGCTTTGCTAGTGCTTTGCTTTGAAGTTTGAATAAAAGGATGAAATATTGCATCAATTCCTGACTTTAAAACAATGTTCTACAACTTGGCACCACTTTCAAACAAAAGCCACGGAAATATCTCAGTCAAATTATTAGCAAATACAAGCGTTTTATATTTCTTAAAAGTAGAAACAATATTTATAAATCAACGTTTGTTTGAAACGGTTGGTGAAATATTCATATTCTTTAATAATCGTATATATTGTATAATGAAACAACTACTCCCTTTTATTTCTGTTTTAAACCATTTTGTTAAAACCATTTTAATATTTGTAATCTTATAATTAAGGGCAAATAAAATTACCGTGACTTAAAAATCATTTACAAGTGTGATAATATTTTCTAATGTTTCAAGTTATTATTAACTCAAATTAAAAACAGATTTTGTGTTCAGTTTCACATCTGTTTACAGATAAATTGAATTCTGATGAACTTGTCAAGGCTTCATCCCTTGCACGAACGAGCGTAATAAACTCAAGCACGCAATGTCTTCGGTTCGATCGCCCCCTTTCCTGTCTTATTAATTGGCTTTCTATGATAAATTTATATTTAAACAAACCAGAAAACAACCACCAGAAACGCCTTCAGATCACTCCAAAAAGACACAAAGTTGGTTATTGTTATAAATTGGATTTAATTGGTGCAGAAGACGTATCGAGGTATCTAACTCTCAATATTTCGGTAAAATAAAAATGTCTAAAAAGGAGTTTCAAATTACAAATTAGAAGAATACAGTAAATAGGGAGAAATAGTAGAAACATAAAATACGAAAAGATTTTTTAACATTTTCCATATTTCGTTACTTAAAATTTGTTAACATTAAAATATTTTTTTAATGAAAGTGAACTGGATATATGAGAGTGATTTTATAATGTAGAAATAATTTTCTCATATAACGTTATCATGTAAATTGAGTTATATATATATATATATATATATGTAAATATATATATATATATATGTAAATATATATATATATATATATATATATATATATATATATGTAAATATATATATATATATATATATATATATATATATATTTATATATATATATACATATAGCAAATATATAAGCAAATCAATTACATTGATTATTGTAATTTTCATTCCTGATGATGTTGGTACTGTTTACAAACGAAAAGCTTTGAATATAAATTAATAAATATTCTTGTATTTGAATAACCTATGTTGTTTTAAATTATTAAACAAGAAAACGTATTATATACATATGAAGTATAAATGTTTTCGTTAATTTCAGTATACCATGAATTCATTATGTCTGAAACCTAAAAGTTATTACTTATTGGCAGGAAATAACAACTCATTTGCACCTATTGGCAGGACATAACAGCTTATTTGCACTTATTGGGAGGAAATAACAACATATTTGCACTTATCGGCAGGAAATAACAACCTATTTGCTCTTATTAGCAGGAAATAACATATTTGCACTTATCGGCAGGAAATAACTACTCATTTTCACTTATTGGCAGGAAATAACAGCTTATTTGCACTTATTGGCAGGAAATAACAACCTATTTGCTCTTATTGGAAGGAAATAACAAGTTATTTGCACTTATTGGCCGGAAATAACCATTGAATGTTTCCAACAAATCAGTGACGTGAACTAAGGAATGTCTATTCATGGTATAGGGCTACTTATATTAAAATACTTTCTATAGAAAATTCAAAAAATAACAAAATATTTGCAACATTTATCTTCTCCGTTGCTAGACACTAAATTATTTAGCTTATTAATATCTAATGACATCAATAAAAATAAATCCATTTATCTGGTTAGTTAGATTGACTGAATGACGTACTTAACAAGCTTTTACGTCATTGTTTGAACAAGGATCAATAACTGTGTCACTGAATGACAAAAACCTTCACTCAATACTACTTAGGGTACATATTAGCAATATATCCTCATAAGTTACTGAGTTACTTGTTTGAAGTGTCTTCAACGAGAACCACGCGCGACATAATTACCGAAGATGTGGCTTTCTCCTGCATTGGCTCGGCTCATCTTCATTTTACTTTCACTGCATCACACGGCTTCCCAATGTCTCTGAGATATTAACAGCAATCCCATTCCCTCAGGCTATCGTTAGCACACAGATAAAATCTGTAAACATGTAAACACCAACGAAATAAGGCTCAACATCTTGTTTAGCAAATGAAGGTACGGTGAGAGGTAATTGACAAAATGTCGTATACAACATAAAAATGACGAGTTTTAGGTTTAAAAAACAAAGGGAAATAGGAACCACATGGTTTTTAGTTTTGTAAATCTACAAATTTTAGAAACATGACAAGATTTAATTTTATGATATTGCAAGATGAAGAATTAATAAAAGATGCAACAAATAGTGTACTTTTACGAGTATGTTTTCAATGCAACATTCGGCATGGTAGAACATCAAGGTAAATATTAAGTTAGAACTTAGCTAGTGAGAACAATTCACAACGTTAAAAATTAAAACATTTTACTCTAAATCTCACGACGCACTAGTTTATTAAAAGAAACATACTAGTTTCGACGATGATGTCGCCTTCATCAGTGCTTGGCTACTACTACAGTACTATAGTAGTAATAGTCATACACTGATGAAGGTGACATTATCGTCCAAACTAGTTTGTTTGGTTAGTAAACTAGTGAATTTGCTTAAAAAAAACTAATGTCTAGTGAAATTTAAAGTGAACCGTTTTAGTTTTTATCGTTATCAAGGTAAATGTTTTCTAGGTGCTTTTTTTGGAATGTTGGATGATGTTTAGAAAAATATTTTGCATTTTACTAAGCTCTTCAGTTTAATGTCGATTTAGTGGATAGCTGAATATGTGTTTACCAACACTCAAAGTTATTACGATCTAAAGATTCCTAGGGTTGTCATGACTAACCTACTCAACCAGTTATTGGCTGTCGTGTCTACTTAAAGTATTATTTATTATTGTCTAGTTGAACTACTGGGTACTCAATCCTTCCTGACTTTTTGTGTAAGTCTTCATGTAAAGTAACTCTTCATTTTCAACTTTTTCACGATCATGTTAATTAATCTGTGTTAACCGAGTTCGTAGTAGGTCTAATTCAGGGAAGAAACCATACTCACGCTATGCCACTATTATTACCCAATTCCCAGGCCCAGGTGATCATTGTGTCGTTAGTTTAATCTTACTTTATTCTATTTAACTATGCTTTGCTTCCAAGAAGGTGTAACAAGACATATTTTCGTGCTTCCTTCCTAGTTTCTGACAGTTACTTGTATACGTCTTAGTGTAATATAGCTAAAGTGTAATATTGACAGTAAACGTGTCAATTCTACCTTTTTCGTGATCACCCTAACTGCTGGTTAACAGCCAGGTTTGGAGCAAATCCCCTTTAGATAAGAAACCGTGCACACGCCATAGCATTATAATTTCTATCATATTTCTAGTACTAGGGGGATCATTATTTCTCTACCTTATTATATCTAACCTTATTTTGCTTTCAAGAAGGTATGGAAATACCCTTCTCTATGCCTCTGATAGGGAGTTCAGAATCCCGCACACATGCTACCATAATATCTCTTATATTCTGCACCAGGGAATTGTATCTCCCTAACTTAAGCCTGCGTATATGCACAATCCTTTCCAATCCTCCTTTGACAATGATACTGGCTGATCAATTTAAGCAACTCTAACAGACGTTTGCTACTATTCCAAGTATTTCTCATTACTAGTTGAGCTCCTTCCTATCCTTTGACGACCTATAGATCTCAAAATAGTAAACCATTCTTAGCTCTCTCGCGGTTTTCCTATCTGACCCGTTACTAGACGATCCAATCTACTAAATGCATTTATCAGTGCTGACTAGTCCGAAACCTGACTGTCCCATGTTCTCCGACGGTATCTTGTACGGTCTTAAGGCTTAAAATCGTGTCATTCCAGGCTTTGTTATATTGACTCATTTTAACACGATTCTGTCTAATTCCGTCTCCTTTTTATAATGTCCATGATCTTTATTCATGGACAGCTATTACTCAGAACATGGCACTTGATTCTGGCACTTCTACAGCTCATGGCTCTAATAGAATGTTCGTCTCATATAATATTATTTTAAAAATACCTACAGTATGCCGTAAAATGATGTGCTGCCAGTTTAGTTTTAATAGATCTCTCCTAATATTCGTATTATCTCTATCTCTTTTTCTTTCCTTCTATACCTAAGTCTTTGCTATCAGAAATAGTTTTAAAATGCGAATAACATAGATGGTATATATATATATATATATATATATATATATATATATATATTTAAAGCAATATTTTTACGTATGACTTATTTTTGCGTATGACTAAACCTAACCTTCCAACTACGCAAGAGGTCAGATTAAGACGTAACACATAAATATATTTCAGTGCTCGTATAACATTAAAAACCGTTTATTTTCAATATTTGTGCAATAAGTGATGGTGGTTATTTTTATTAATTACACAGCCTGAGGAAAATTAATTATTAAAATGTTTGCCAACGTGTGGACAAAACAGCCACTCCTCTCCTGGCAGGCATACCTGCACATCTTCTAATTACGTATCTTAGGACGTTTCCTATAATTAGTCGATAATGAATCACACGTAGGCGGTCCATGAGCTCCATGCTTCTACTGAGGTTCCATTAAATAATCTTTCTTAGTTTACTATCTTCCCAAAACGAATATCGTTCCAATGTTGTTTGCTGCGTCCTTGGGAATTGTTTTTAAATATTACATTTAATATTTTGCAAAGTACTCAAGGCCCTGAAAACAATTAAGCAATAAATTTCAGACTATTGGTTAATAGTGAATACTTAAAGCGAAGATTATAAATAAGGTTTCAAGTAGAGTTTAATAAATTAGGAATTTTAACAAGGAGTGTTACTGACACAAACTTTATTACTCTACCACATCTTTATTAACCCAAACCAGTTTTCTTATAATTTCCAGTAAATACATGGTTTTTTTATTTAACAAAAAATTGCATGAAATGAAACTTAAGGCCTGGAATATGAGTGGTTATAATAGCATAAATATCTATAATGCATTTAGTATTGGGAAATATTTAAAGCAACTAAATACATATTTTATGATGAGAAACGTTACCTTTCATGTACGTAGTACTGCTGTAAATGTATTTATCTATACAAATATCGTTTTCTTATCATTTAGTTGAAAACACGTAGAGAGTCATTTTGAGAGCATTTTAAACGTATTATGTATCTTTCCTTATTGAAAAATATATATATTTCTTCAATCTCAAAATGTTTAGGTATATTTTACAAATATGTTAAAAAATTTGTTTTTGAATTCAATACTAAACTTTAACAAATTTTATTCCACCCTCTCTTGCCAACCTCCGCTACTTTGTTAACTTTTGTAGACTAACTTAGTTGAGTTTAAAGTTTAATTACATTATACCGTTTTCTGACGTAATCTTTGCATATTAATCGTTGACATTTTATGTGCAATTTAATCTCGTATTAGTGTAGGAACCCCTGCAGATGGTTTCAATACATCAGACATGTACATTAGGTTCAAGTTTGTAATTTATTTTGTATAGTTTGAAATTTATTAAACGAAAGTTGTTAAATTATTTTGCAAAAGAATCAACTGGAATATGCTCCTTAAATAGAATGTTTAAATATTAAGTTTAATATGATTTTAATTTTAGAAACCATTTAGTCTGTCATTAAGAGGCTATTAAGGAAAATTCAACTCTTGAAAAAAACCCATTTTTACATCAATGTTTTCCTTCCAGGAAATACGCCTGAATTTTTAAAATTAACCCAACGTTATTTTCGTTAGACAATCTCTCTTCTTTAGTTTAGATTAGAACTGAAACCTCTCAGCCAACGTTTTGTTTAACTTCCAATTTATTAGCTATTTACTCCTCTGCGTATTCTATATTATTTTAAATTAAATTTAATAATCCTATTCGTCTGTCTAATTTTTGTCGGTCAATTTATCTTCTTCCTTTTGAATTATAATTGATATTTCTCTTAAGCAATATCATTCTTATCGTATGCTGTTTACACTTCTGTGCCTACAAATTTCTATCATTGGAGTTTAAACATACA
This sequence comes from Prosapia bicincta, assembly GCA_036971475.1. NCBI lineage: Eukaryota > Metazoa > Arthropoda > Insecta > Hemiptera > Cercopidae > Prosapia > Prosapia bicincta. The sequence continues at coordinate 351,117,306 of JBAIZL010000001.1, forward strand.
GTATATATATTTATTTTTGTCGGGAAATTTATCTTCTTCTTTTGGATTATAACTGACAACTCTCTTAAGCAACGTTTTTCAATTCCCATTTTACACTCCCCTGTGTATTTTATTTAGCCTATGGTAAATGAAATCAAGAAATTTATTTCATTGGGCATCTTCACACACCGCTTCTTGGACTGGCTTTGACTCTCCTCAAAAACTCGGTACTCTTTATATCTTGCTATATCTCGCATACCCCAACTCTTGCTTCCTTCTACAGCAGTATTTACTTCTTCTTCATATTTACGAGTTTTATATCCCAAATACTGCTTGAAATTAATAAAGCCGTTTCACTGCATCAATATTATCCGTATATTTGTTGTTTTTTTCAAAAACCAAGTATATTTAGATTTTATTGTTTTCAAGATCTGTTATCGATTATATTCAATTCTTGATTTGGAAAGCTACAATTTTGAAATTAAATTATCAGCTTTCAAATTTGTTTTATATTTTTAATATTACATTTCAATCACTATTGATAAAGTTTGAAGATTTTTTGTGTCATTTTTTACAATAATTATATCGATTTTTAAGCGGAAAAATTTTAATTGCCTATTTTAGAATTTCTTGGTAAATTAAATAGGTAATAAATTTATCTCGGTAAAGATAAATATAAATAACCTGTAATTGTAACAAAAATTTTAATTTTTTAGTAAATATAATCTTAGTTCGTATAAATGTAATTTTGATTTTTAAGACAAATGTACCAGGAACGATAAACAATTAGCCTTTCCACCTTTGGGTAATATATAATACGTTTTCCATGGGATGACTTTTGATTCGTAAGGAAAATATAAAATGGCTGACATCAGGTGAAAATCTCGTGTTTAGATGGAAACTTCCGGCAAGCAGTGACAGTGACAGGCGGATTTTCCTGTCAGGACTGCATTGCGGCATTATCGTACTTAGCCAGTGATAAATCATCTCTCTTAATAGAGTTACATTGAAATTTAGTATCTTCATTACAATTTACGATAAAATTTAACTAATATTTCTGAATTGAACCTGTCCATTACGTTTTATTAGAGATGTCATAAAGAAAGTAAAATTATTGTTTTTTTAAAACAAAATGTTTTGTATGTTACTGGATAGTGTATTAATAATAAGGTTGCTTCTTGTAATCATCTTGAATTCAAATATTAAACTATGAGTAAATATTACATAACTAAGGTAATATTAAGAGCTTACTTGCTGACGCTTTTCGAAGCAATCGTCTCATTTTCGAAGGTAAGCCTTTACTGTAAAGGCATAAGTAACAGATTAGTTTGTGAGCAGAAGTAATAATTCAATATAAAATATACCAATATACATGTAATATTTGTAAATTTATTCTCAGAGCAAAAAATTAAATTCCCAGAGATAATCTTCTCAAAAGATCCTTTCATAATGAAGTAAATGTCACATTTTTAAAAACTGTCTTTTGTGTGGTGCAAAAAACATAAAAATACTACGTTCAAAGTTATTTAGGGATGTCAAAGGAATACTCGAAATAATTAAGGCAGAATATTACCTCGATTGTTATAGTTTAATGGTAGATGTAGGAAAATCTAAATGGAAGATATTTACCTAAAAAAAGATGTCTACCACAAGACGATGAAGATTTTGTAGGCTGGAGGAAAGTGTTAGAGACCACCTAAAATGCTCTGCGGTTCGAGTGCCCTTAATGTTCAGTAAAGTTCAGATTTAGAGAGAATCATATCTTTTCCTAATTAATTTATTTTTGAATGCAAAGTCGAAACAACATCTGTCGTCTGAACAATGCTTTACTTTAGACTCAATAACATTTCTCTAATGGAGAAATATAAAATATAACTGGTTCTTTAATCCCTTAAGGATTATGTTTATTGCTCAATCCTGAGTTTTGTGGAATTCCCTGTTATATATGCTTGTAATATGCTTGTGTGCATACGTGTAAATACGTGCTCGTTGGAATTAGAAAAGAACAAGCGTATTCACATAAAACAAGTGGTTTCCAGTGAAAAGTAGAGTTTTCCGTTCCAAAAATTAGAAAAGTTATATTATACATCTGAAAGTAACGTAAGATGCCCTCTTTTCTAGAAGTTTATAACTGCTGTATATTATTAGGACAATCAAAGTTAAAGTTGAAGTTGGTTAAAAGGCTTTTGGGACTACCCCATCTCTTCACAATCTTAGGTACAGTATTAAATAATGTTTAAAAATACGTCATTTTAGTAATTCCTGCCGTCGTGCGATGTCTAAACAGTGTTAAATATCTTACCTTGAAAGAAGGGCAAAAGATTAATAAAAATAAATATATTTCATAAACAAACATAAATTAATAATAAATTTCAAGTATATTTCTGTAGTTGATAGTTTTTAAGGAAATTAAAAATAATAAGCTAAAGGTTTGCCATTTTGAAAATGACCTCTAAATTCATAGCCATAAAACAAAACGTAATCAAAACACGCATAATGTTCTTTAAACACGCACACGATAAAATTCCTTTAATAAAATTAACAAACTAACCTCCAGTGAAGATGTCACATTTTGAACTTAAGCAAGAGGCTCAAGGTGCGTCCATATGGAAAGTAGCAGACTTTCACAACTCCCATATATCGTTAGATCATCATTTAATTTATAGCTCGCCATTAGAAAATGCAAATCTTTACTCGGCTCCAAAACAGGTAAAACATTCACCGATATCAAAACTGCTTCTTCAGGTAGGTTATCGGCAATTACTACAGCTTAATCCTTTTAATTCGATACTGAACGTAAAGTTGGATGCGTGATGGCCTGTAAAAAGTGTGTCGATGTGATAGAACAAGGTTGTAGGAAGCATCAATGTACTACAAGTTACTTGCTTCATAAATGTATTCCATCCTACAAATCTTGAATCTTAATCCATCCTACAAATCTTTTCCACGAGGATAGCGGTATTTCTATCAACCTAATTAGTAACAGCAACGAAGGTAATAAATATGTTACAATTCACAAAAGTGTGATTTAAAAGAAATGAGCTTCTTTCAAACACTTCATTCGTATTGGAAAAAAGGTTTTTTTTAAGATCTGTAAAAAAATTTTAACACTTTACATTTTATAAAGTAGTAATGGTTTTGTGTAAGGATAGGTTTTTAATAATTTATTTAAATTAGTTTTATGAAATAATTAATTAGCAGATTAATAATAAGTGAAGCTGCACAAATTAATAAAAAGAGTAATGCCGGTCTTGTAAATACAAACAGTAGTCTAACTTGATACTGTAGTCTATGATAAATACATAATAAGCTAACACTTTATATATATATATATATATATATATATATATATATATAAAGAGCACATATGATTTAATTTTGTAAAAATATTTTATTACATAATTATTTTCCTGAAGATGCTGGTACTATTTTATCGGCGAAAAGCTTTGAATAAATATATTCATTTAAAGTATTCTTGTTTTTGAAATATTTTAAATTTATTAATTATTAATTATATATTATAATTATATATATATACACACACACACACACACACACACACATATATATATATATATATATATATATATATATATATATATATATATATACATATATATTTGTAGTTATGCAACACTGTTTTCTTGTATACACTTATCACTTTCACTTATGTACTTAAACCAGAATCTTACTTGGTATTTATGCGAGCTAACTTTCTATGGCTGGCCGTGCCGTCATCCGCTGGCATACTGAGGATGCCCAGTATGCCCGAGGATGACGGCACGGCCAGCCATTGAAAGTTAGCTCGCATAAATACCAAGTAAGATTCTTGTTTAAGTACATAAGTGAAAGTTATATACATATATATATACACACAAAAACACATACACACACAAACGCATATATATATATATATATATATATATATATATATATATATATATATATAAAACCTGTCATTTACTAATTTAGTATATTAGATAACTATATTTTTCGTTAACGTATTAGTATACAGAAATATAATTAATTTCACTGCAAATACAATACATACTGTACATTATATAAAGAAAGATAAGCGATGAGTAATAAAAACAGCTGTTGAAATCAGATGATGAGTCATAATTTGCGTAACTTATTGAATTAAAAACAATTTTAAGATAACCTTCAAATAACCTCCAAATAATATCTAAAATGGTTGTGAACGTTAATATACAGCTATGATTAGTTTTCAGAAATAGTTGGGACAATTGGAAAGACAGAGAGAAAGAGAGAGACATCGCACTCGTATGAATGCTATAAAGAAATAAATATAGGGAAACTGTTACGTACTCTCTTTAGAATTTCTAAGGATGACGTCACGCTCTACCAGTTCCCTGCTCATAAAGTGTTTAAATGATGTGCAATACAAATTTACACAAAGTAATAATATTAATAATCATAATAATGTTATTAATTAAGGAACCGTAATAAAAAACAAATATGTAATTAATCTTGCAAGTAAGATACATACTGCACCATATTTTATTGAGATGAACAATCTATAATTAATAAATGAAGCCGGGATAAGACAAAATTTAAGTCAATTGGCGGAATAATACTTCATAACAATACAGTGAATTATAGACAACTAAAACATTATTTTATAATTTTCATTGAAACATCTGGCTATATGACTGACTTTGAAATACAAATCTGACACTATTTCACACGCCTGGACTTTTACATGCCTCAGAACGTCATAAATTAAAAAAAAGGTTTAATCATACTCTTTAATAAATAATTAGACCGAGGAAAGGTTCTACAAACGGTCGGTGTAAGTAAATGATACGTCACAGGTTTTGTGTCGTAAAAATAATCATTGAGTAAATTGTTTTCTTCATTATTAAGATATCTAATTTGATTAAAACCCTAGCATTGAAGGAGTGCGAAATATGGTGAAGCTAAAGAAAGACCACTTTTAAATGAGAATTAAAAAAAAAACTTTTACGTAATTAAAGTCAACGGAATCGTATTACAAATTAAAAATTATGCTATATATAAAACAATGAAGACAAGTAGGGTTTGCTTTATTTCTATGAAACAAAAATAGTATTAATAATAATGAGCAACGTATTATAACAGTTTAGTAATTAATTATTAATTAGTGAAATTAATCAAACAAAGGTTATATCATAATATGACTAAATTAATATCCACTATTCTAAAGTTTTGTGGGGTTTTTAAAATTTGTTATTAACTTTTGAAAAGAACGTTATTTAAATGCACTAAAATGTATTTTTTAGGTTTTTAATTTTCAACAAATTGAAAGGAAATTTTCATATTTTTCTTTGTATTTAGTTACACAATTTAAATCTCATATACGAGGAGGCTATTTATATTTAAGTACTAAAATTATAATCAAATATATCGTTATTCTCTCATTGAAAGGAAATTTACCAGTACGATTCTGAAAAATAGATCTAAATAAGTCATATCTACTATGTTTCGTAGATAAAAGATTAAATAATACAAAGAAATAATCTTGAAAACTTGTTTAACAGAAGCTACTATGAAACTATCAACTTAAATCAATCAAAATTAAGTCCAAGTATTAGGAAGTTGTATAATGTATAAATAATGAAACTTAGTGTACAGGGTACAATGTATGTATTTAATAGAAAAATTATTAATTAGAAAAAATAAAAAACTTCAGTTCATTGTCAAAATGATTTTACCTTAATTGTGCTAAAGTAGTTTACTGTGCTGTTGTTTTATTTTGTTGTGGTTTTACTCTGTTAAATAATAAATAGCCTGTAGCTTTTGAAGTTGAAAAGATATAGTCTTAAAAGCTGAAGGTATAGTTGAAAAGCTTCTGAAAAGAGTTTAAAAATGAAAATGAGACAAATGATGCACGTTCGCATTTTGAAACCTCACGTTCGACATTCGTAATGTCCTAAATGGAAATATAATACATCTCCAAATATTGATAAATTTTCCACACACTAGAATTCGAAACCTTGTTCCCAGCTACCACTTCTGGCCAAAATTGTGAAATGTTATTTGTAAAAAAAGTAACGGAGCACAAAAACTGTTATTCTTCCTGGAAACCGTGGGGAACAATTATTCATATAAGAGAATACAAGTTTGGTATCGAATTTGGTCTAGATAATGTTGGAAGGATATAAATTGTATATTTATTTATTATGTTATAACTTTGTGAAACAATAAAGTTTGTAATCTGCTATCCAATCAAAATTCGCAATCTAATTTCTTTTTAAAGCTGTAGCTCTATACATTTTAAAACGATCGTGTTTTAACTTTTTTCATCAATTACGTTAATTAAATTTCAAAGTGTAAAGTCTATTATTGTTTTATGTAATTTAAAATATCATTTCTATATGTTTCACGCCAGACAACACATCTATGTCTTAATCTGCCCTTTATCTCTATTCAAATTCTTTCTTCATAGATTTTCATAATTTTTTGGGTTATCAAAACATTTAACCAATTACGCAACAACATCCGATTAAACTTTCTTGCTTTATTGCCTAATATTTCGGTATCACCATAAGTGTACTTAATTTTAATAAAACTTCCTGATGGCTTCTCCAAATAAAATCACCTTATCTTAATAGCTATTGAAGAGAATACTTCTTTACGCGCATGCATATTTTTAGGATAGAGAAGAGGTTTTTGTCATTATTTTTCAGATCAAATTTCACACATGTATAAGCATTAAAAAACGTTGATTTCATAATTGTAGGTTATGTTTTAATTGTTAGAGTAGATAATCAAGGTAGAGTCTCATTGAATACTAATTATCTGTTAATATAATTAAAATAATAATTTCTCTTTTAATAAATAATACTGCATTGAATTATTAGTATAATTATAATGGATGATAATTATATTTCAAAATTTCTAGTGAAGTGTATCGAAGCACGTCTTACCTTTTTTGGTTTCATGTCAATTGAAATTTTTAAATATTATTTTTTAAGTCAGTATATTTTTTAGTCTAACATTTACCTCCTAAATACTATTTTCTTTTTAATTTTCACTTTTTTCAGGCAAACCTAGGAACCCACATTTTTCTTATTTTATTAGCCCACTCACTCTAATTTACGTTAAACTATTTAGTATTTCTCCGTTAAATTTTTTGATCACAAATATTATTATCAAGGAATTGTATTTTGTGCTACACATTGTGCTTCGATCTCCAGCTAGTTTTTCAGAACCCTAATTAAAAATATCACTAAAAATTCTTGACAGTTATATATTTCTATATGCATACCTTGTTGGTTTTAGGCATAAACTGTTCCTTTTTTTTAACCGTATTTTGTCAAAAGGGTTCTTGTTTAGACCCGTAATAATGGCATTTTTGGAATATTACTCATGAAAGACACCCCATGTTGTCACATTAGTTATTAATTCTCCAATGTATTTAATTTTGTGCTGTGAATTTTAAAAAAAAATTAATTTTCCAAAAATGAAACAATAAAATATAATTTAAAAATAATAAATCCTACCATAGTCAAAATCAACAAATATTTTTTTGTAAGTATCAATCAAATAAACAAAAAAACAGACGAATAATTTCTTAAAACTTGCAAAGGTTGTTAAAATCATAAAAGCCCATCTTTAACGGTAAAACCGCAGAAAAATATTCTTTCAAGGCCCGTATTTGTGAGGATACTTCAAAATTCCAGACATTTTTAGTACTAATTTGTCTGGGTAAAAATATAAAATATATTAACCATAGAGTTGTTAATTATTTGCAGCGTGCCTGTGACACTCGAAGTATGCGTCGACCGTAAGCTTTCTAAAGTAGCATCTTCTAATTGCGGAGAAAGGATTGTCGAACCGAAGCATTACACGGGTTAAAATATTCGTGACATTGTTGGAGAATGTGAGACGAGTCACGAAACCCTCATCAGCTGAGCAAGGCGGCCATTACGTTAACCAAATTTGTATATTTTTCAACAGTTTAATTTTGACGTACCGCGTTCCAAATTGAAGTCATATTGATGCAATTTTGTGTGAATGAGTACACACGAAAAATGCCGGTCATATTTAAGCTTCAAGCTCGATAATAATTAGCAGTTAGAAAATTTCGCGATTTCTCATTGCACGAAATGTGGTAATTGATGTGTAAGCATAACTTTCAGCCTTAAAGCAAAGACACTTTTAAATAACGATAATAAATGCTCTGTCGTATTTGACATTTGACACTATAAAATATGTTTAGGTTTATTTATTAAATATCATATGTCAAAAAAAGTTATTACAACCCTTCACTTTTGTAGTAACAAATTCAATGTTATGAGTAATGGTAAAGATTTAAGTAAATTTTATCTGCCGTTCCCAATATTATATTATTTTTATTTGTTGAAACGTCCCGGAATAACTCCATTCTCGAAACTTTAATGATGCAAGCATAATGTAAAGCATTCCAATTCTCCAAGCGTAGCTTCAGTTTCACGACACTATCAGAAAATTCCATGATCTTTTGCCAGGACGTTTTATGAGCTTAATCTTTCCTTATTCATTATACCTATACTAGTTGATTATTTTAAAACTCAAAAAAACAAGGAAATGACAAATATGTAACAAAATATTTTAAAATCAATCACATACTTGAAAAACACAATGATTTTCGGATGGTTGGTAAATATATCTGTATTAATTATAGTGTTGTAGGCATGAGTTAACAAAGATGTACTTTTATAAATTTAATTTTAAATCATTTACAGTCTGATAAGTATATCAAACTAGCTATCCTAGTTTGTCAAAATGTCATTTTTGTTATAAACAGGTTTATTCGATTCGATAATAAACCGTTTAATTATCATTGACAAAAAATTATAACATATATTGATTTTGAAATGACATAAACCAAATATTATATCTGTTAAACCATGCTGAAAGCTTTTCCAAAACTTGAATTGCTGCCTTAATTTGATAGCTTGGATATTTCTGTTTTCGTTTCACAAATTAAATATTTTTGAACGAACAAATCACTCTATTTGTAGCCTCCATCTCATGGCCAACCGGCGTTACCTTATCCAACGAACGTGCACCGTCTATAAGTTATAATTATTTTTATTGGGCCTGTAATTATTTCTTTATTCCAAAGTTGTAAAGAAATGCACTATATTGTCTTGTTGCACGAACAACCGGATGCGGCTTAAATGACGGAGTATGCTAAATTATACTGCATCGATCTAATTATATATTCAGAAAGGGTTGCCTATTGTGCCTAAGTCCGTTATCTTCTATATAATAAAATGTGTTTTCATTTTAAGGCTTCCAGTGAATGATGGTGGTAGTAATTATTTTCTCTTCAAGATAAAGAGGATCTCCTGATAAGTAGACCTATATCTTCGGCCTGATTAATAAGGCTTCCACCTGTTGCTTGGCAAAGTTAAGAGTATTGACTGTAAAATAATTGTGAGCGGCAAATTTTGATAATATTTTTAAACTTGATATTAATATTGGATATTATATTTGTTATTATTAAAAAATGTGTTAGGCCTATTAATTTTTTTAAAATATTCAGCATTTTACTGCTCATTATTTATCCATTATTCCTTTTTTAATCTTGTTAACCCTCTAATGTACAAAGTTATAACTAGGTTAATGAGACTAAAGGTTTCAATTACAGATATGAAATGTACTATTAACTTATATATTTATAAACTATTTTAATGTAAGATTTTGCAATAATTTTAAGTAATTTTTGTTTAGTTATTCAATGTTTTAACGTATAACAAATTTACATTCTCATAAATTCTTGTTCAAAAAAGATGTTATTTATATTACGAGTTATAGAAAAAATATTACACTAGGAGTATATTTGTTTAATGATTATATCATAGTTGCTTACAGAAAATGTTTTTCAATATACAACAAAATACTAATTTGCCATTATACATAGACATGGTCACTATGCAGAGGTCAGTGTTAAGCAAAGATTAATTGATATATTTTATGAATACAATTCCTGAATTACATTTTTTTAAACCTAGATTTTAATAATGATACACACATTCCAGCCGTTCAGGCGTTTCATGTTTAAAGCTTAATTACATTTAACTTTAAATAGTTTTGTTTTATAATTTTATAAAACATGCAAATTACAATAAACCATAGTAAACAAACAACTGCCAATGATCCTGACTCTCGAACAAGTACTCAACGTATGTATTTCGTTTTTTCAAATTTTAATAATGTTATAATATTTTAAAAAAAGAGTTCATATATATGTTTTTCTTACAAACAATTACTTCATTAATTAAAGAATAAAAATATGGTACAATTCACAAATATAAAATTTTTTATTTCATACGCGTTTCAACGACTAATTTGTCTTCATACTCAGTGAAGATACACAAATCAAATAATTAAAAAAATATTAAACATAACCTATAAAGTTTTAACAAAAGTAAAAATCAGATCTGGGCATTGTCAAACTTATAGCCAAAGCTACTAATATAATTACATTAAACAACGTATGATAATTATAAATAAATATAATTATAAATTTATAATTTATAATTATCATATGTTGTTTAATGTAATTATATTAGTAGCTGTGGCTATAAGTTGGACAATGCCCAGATCTGATTTTTACTTTTGTTAAAACTTTATAGGTTATGTTAATTATTTTTTTAGTTAATTTGATTTGTGTATCTTCACTGAGGATGACGACAAATTAGTCGTTGAAACGCGTATGAAATAAAAATTTTTATATTTCTGATTTGTACCATATTTTTATTCTTTAATTATAACTTTCACTCACAAGCCAGCTCGACTATTATTTAATTACTTCCTTGTTTCTTTAACTGTAATAGTAAATATATTCTTTATTTATTTGTCATTTTGGAATGTTCCTTAGTTACTATTATCTCGCGAAGTAATTTCCTTCAACTCCCTCACGATAATACACATTCTACTTTGAAGAGTTTTAATTTACCTACCTGGGAAGAGGTATTGTAGTTGAAGATTATTTTATTCATATTTTTTTGGTATATACATATTTATTATAATTTTCTATTTATTAAGATAGACCTAATATGCTTAAAAGTCTCTGATCTCCAATAATTTTCAAGATGCGTAGAATTTAGTAAGTACCATTAAATATATTTTATCTCTCATTATTATTACTACATAAATGAGTCCCAATTGCCTTCTGCAAAGTGTCTTTTTCAAAGGAATGGTTTAATTATTAGGTGCCGCGAGTTCGAGGACTATAAAAAATAAATATTTATCTTGGGTAGTGGGCAGAGTTTTCTACTTGTCTAAGTCTTTGTCAACTTCGACCTGTTTAGTTTTTACACTTTTTAAGAAATACGTTTTGAATAACAAAATAAGTTAATTTAAATTTCGGAAACCAAAGGTAGTGGTAAATTAAAAAAAAAAAAAATACATATATAACCTCCAATTTCCACACCCCTTAAATATATAATAATTCTAAATAATCTGTCTTCTACATTGTAACATATGGCATATAAATTCAAGTTTATAATGAACTGCTCAAGACTAGGATTCAAAATTGTATAACTAGTATTTATTTAATTCAATAAATAAATAATACATATTTATTATTCATTTATAAATAATAATTATTTACTATATAATTTTTCTTAGGAAATTAAATCAATACAAGTTGTCTTGTGCAGTTCAATGGAGTCCTGATTTTATACAATAAATCGAGACTTGTAATAACTATACTAAATTAGTATATAGTTTCATTGCAATACAGCTACAAATTAGGCCTGTGCGATTAGAATTGGTTTGGTTTGTCTATTACAAAACAAATTAGTTTTCCAACATGTAGCTAGTCATATAGTCTACGTTGTAGACCGATTCAAATTGAGGCAACTCGTTCAATGCGTTATCGGTAAATTTGAGAGAAAAGCCTAATTTTGCTTTGTTTTTTTTTTTAATCAAGGCTACCCTAACCGAAATATTTAAAACATGTAGCGTATTTAATACAGGAAGGATAATATAGTGCAACAATTCCTGAAGAATTATGTGTGTGTAATACTGACGTTATGGTTAGCTATATAAGTATTGTAACACTATTTCTGGTTAGCGACATTTAAAACAGCTTTTTAGAATTTTTTAATAATAGATATAAAATTAAGACGACGAAGTCTTTATCAATAATTATTTTATCTTTGATTTAGAATTTTAATTGCTTCATTTCATCTACGAGTACATACCTTACAATATTCTACCTAAAATATTTCAAAAACAGGTACATTAAATAAATGGTCAATGTTATAAAACCAATCCCCAGTGAAAATCCCTAAAATCATCTGTATGATTATTTTACAACTAGGTGATATCATTTACGCTTCAGTTTTCAAACTGAAAAACAAATATTTATTTTTTTTAAACAAGTTCATTAAATATTAGGAAGAACATGAAATAAGTTATAATTTACTCTAGAGATAAACTCTCTAAACGTGAACAAAAACATCATGGGAAGATAAATTTGTAGAAAAAACTAGATTAAAAAACATATAAAAACATATATTATAAACAAGAAAGCAAAGTGTTTTTGGATTGTTTCAGCTTGATATAAGCTGGGTAAACGGCAATAGGAACTACTGCGAAGGAGGACGGGGTCAATCCGACAATAGGTCTCACGGGATTACACCCTTGGGCAAAGATGTTGCGTAGAGGTTTTATAGCTTCTGTAAAATGTCACTGGAACTATTAAAACTGATACCGCTTAATATGTACACACTTTTATCACAAATATATGTCTGTAAATAGGTTTGAATACTACTAAAACAGCTGGATTTAACAACAGAATTGACAAGTAAACATATTTCCAAATATAAAGAGAAACCAAATGTTTCAGCGTTTTATATTAGAATACATTTTAAATATCGAAATCTTGTTGCTGTTCATGACGAGCTGGTTGTAAATTAAAAATTACACTTTTGCTATTACTTGCGACCAGACATTTGTTAACTAAAAGTTGTTAATTGTTAACTTACACTTGGAAGAAAAGTTTTCCTCTTACGACTAGGAGGCTGAAGAAGTCGTAAGACGAAAACGTTTCCTCCAAGTGTAAGTTAACAATTAACAACTTTTAGTTAACATATGTCTGGTCGCAAGTAATAGCAAAAGTGTAATTTGTACATTTTAAAGTAATTTTTAATTTTCATTTATAAAATAAACTTCTCACAATTTGGAAATTGAAATTAAATCATCGTATTAAATTGATGTATAAAAATCAAGAAGTAAATGTAGTGATTATGTGATTATGGATGCTTGAAATTTGATAAAATAACATAACATTTTGAAATTTAAAACAAAAGTTTTTAGTAAAATTACACAATAAATTTTAGTAACAGAATACCTATCACTATCACTACAAACCAACTGATAGAATCACTACTTTTTTGTTCGTTATTTTCTTAAAAACAATACCATTTAAAATTAGCTGGAATCTCTTAATAAACCATTACAGTATTGTAGCAAGTACTAATTAATTATTCTTTATGAATTCTGGAGTCCCCTTTTTACCGAACTAAGTCCATTCCTTAAGGAATTTGCAATTGAGGTAGAATGAAGAGACCTGAATTTAAAACTTGTATTAACTTTTAGAAAATTATTAACATAGGAACAATGTAAGGCTATCACCTGTTACATAACAGTTACTCCAGATGTTCCAGAGACGGCGTTAATTGTAGTCCAGTCAGTGTGAACAGTTACGTGCATAGAGATTATTTGTGCGCCAGGCGAGCATATGTTTACCGACGTTGCGATCACTCCATAACTTCCAGATACTCAACTACAGTTTACGAAACACCCGCTATTAATAGCAAATAAATTTAAGGATCACACGATGCGTCCAGCTTATATTCATAATTACCACAAATTGTGCGATTAATGTAGAAAATCTCGCCCGCCATTCAATTCGTTTTATTATTTTAACACGAGAATCGTGTAAGTCGTGGGAAGGTTAGGAATACCGACTTGGACAGTGACTGCTTACAGTTAAAAATATTCAAAATTATGTGTACACTTCTACAACATGTTTTTTTTAAAAATTGTTTCTGTGTTTAAGACAGACGCACACACACACACACACCCACACATACACACACACACACACACACAGACTCACACAAACAAACACACATACACACATACGTGTACGCGCACGCGCGCGCGTGTGTGTGTGTGTGTGTGTGTGTGTGTGGGTGTAAGTGTGTGTGCGTGTGTATGTGTGTGTGTGTGTGTGTGTGTGTGTGTGTGTGTGTGTGTGTGTTTTGTGTGTGTGGCTGTGTGTGTGTGTGTGTGTGTGTGTGTGTGTGTGTGTGTGTGTGTGCTCTTTGGAAAAAAAGATAATAAGTGTCGATCGACAGAACTTAAAAATGAAGCCAAGAGAACCGGAAACAGGTAGGTATATCGAGTACAAAACTGTATTAGATTAAAAGTTAAGTTGAAGAAAGTATTGATAGGCGTAAATACATAGACATAGCCCTGCTGTATAATATATTTTATATGAAATTCGGATTCGTTTGAAATAAACATATGAAAACCTAAATAAAAGAAAATACACAATAAACAGGGAACAAGAACAGCTTAGAACTACTGATGAGAAAAGTAGCCATAGATAACAATCCTGAGCTTCAAAAATACCTGTAATCACCTTCCGGTTATAGATAATCCCCCGGAAGATCTAACATACAAAATAATTGCATATGTGTTACATCAAATTATTTTAATAGGATATTTGTGAAACAAAATATTTTCACAAAATTATTTAGATGATATAAATAAATTGATTCTGACTAGAAAAAAAACATGGAATTATTTATCTCCTGAAGAAAATGTACTGGGTTATTTCAAGATTAGGTTAAGTTTTGTTAACATTATTACAATTGTTATTTTTCATATATCAATATTTTACATGAATAGAATGCATGTACAGCTGCTTACTTACAACAATTAAGGAATAATAAACATAAACAGCTAATTTGTCATATTCTTTGGATATTTCGTTCCATATTTTTTTGATTATTTCTTTAAATATTTTTTCCATATACAACATATGTTTAAACATACAAAATACGGTTTAAAAGATATTCAATGGTTTAAAAGATATTCTCCATTGAAAATTTTTTTAAACATATACAATATATAAAAGAAGCGGTTTAATTAGGAATATATAATAGTGAGTTGGAGAAACGCTAACTGATATTTCTTTCCATCCAACGTTTTCATCTAGCTTCACACAGTCCTGATAGAACCAATTACTATTGATTTGTTTTAAATAATGAATTTTATCCAATCAATTCTCACTTGACTTGAGGCGACTTGAGAAATAGAAAAAGGGGGTGGAAAGAGTTGTACATAAAGCAACGATGTACATCTTAAAGAACTTTAAAAAGGCATTGCATTATCAATAAAGAACAAATTGGTTTAAGAAGAAATTTTTTAGCATTGGGATAAATGTGAAGAACAGTAAATTTTAAAATGATCATAAGGATACTCTTACAAAAGCTGGAGTCTTAGGAACATGAAATAAGAAATTAAATCTACAATAAATACCCTAAACGTCTAATAATTGTATAGATAAACTTTATTTCCTTATAATAATTAAGATATAACAACCACGTATAATAAACTTTTTTAGTCTCAGATAGATTAACCAGTAACAATTAACCTATATTTGAGATACAAAGAATTATTATTACAAATAAGGTTATCTTTTTTTAGGAAGGCTTGAATTTACTGTGAAACCTTTAGCGATATAAAAACAGAGAATATTTTTAACTATTTCGAAATTTCAAAGTGAATTTTTTTCAACTTTGAATTAAATTTTAGGCTGTGAAACCATGTATGATTTTAACCCTTCAATGCATGGTGTAGCTGATCAGCTACACCATATATTTTCTAATAATTTGTACTGTAGATAATATTTCATCTAAATGAATGTTGTAGCTTTTCATATACATACTAAGACTATTTTATAGTAGTATATAAGATATCTCATCCCGGGCAGGATGATGCTATCGCAAATATTTTGTGAAGTCGCACATGGGAAGCTGTGCAACAAGTGGCAGTAGAATTGCAGCGAGTTTATTTGGGTATATGTGCTATTTTGGTTCTTTGAAAAATAATATTTCCTTTCTCTGAGGTATTTAATTATGGTGTAGTTTTTGTTTTTTAATAAATCTTACATAATTATGATGCTATGTACAATATATTATTTGTTGCTTATCAGCTACATCATGCATTTAGTGTTAATTTGGTTTATCAGAACATAACCTAACATGTCAAGACGAAAACCTTTTAGATTGGTTGGAGATACCAGTAAACAGTGAAGGTGATCTGGACTGGACATCTGATGATGCAATGGATGATAAAGCATGTATTCCAGTAGTTAGTGATGATGATAAAAGTGAAAGTAATAGTGAATTCATTCGAAATAAACAAAGTACCTCAACAAGTTTTCAGCAAAGTTTATATTTCAATCACCATACTTACATTTTCCAGGTACTATATTGGAATTTCAGTATTCAATTTTATTTTTAAATACGTTTTAAAACGCAAAGAAACGTTTATAAAAGTAATGAGCTAAATGTTTAATTTAGAATTGCAAAACTTATAAAAAAACTTTATTTTTAACCTTATATATATTTTTTTTATTACAAAAAGCGAAAACAATTTAGAGGAATAGCATGTATGTTTTTGTTCCTTATAACGGCTACGTGTATTTTCTGACAATGTTAAAAAAAATTAAAAATATATCGACGAAATAACAATATTGTATTTAAACCAGCCGTCACTCAATTTAAAGATTACAATAAATTAGCTATAACATTTTAATTTGCGATGTTTCAGTTTCTAGATATATTTTCACGCTGAAACAAGGTTTTGACAAATCGCATTAGCACAGGTAGCTCGGTATAACAGAACTACCCTTCTACCGACAGATGCGGCACAGGTGCCTGATATAGGAAGACCCACGTCACTCGCTGTCATCTCCAAATATTATCTCCAGCAACAAACAGCTTTTAAGGCGCCTTAAGATCTGTGATTGTAACGGGGTTATAATATTTATATTAGCTACGGGTTTACCTCGGTATTAATTTTACATAGCTCTTAATGTGACCATTAATGGGGGAGAATCAAGGGTCATTTCAACTTATAGTATTCTCTTAACTCGACATAATAAGCTCTAGATATCTAGAACTATCTAATATCTAACACATTAATGTTGAAGATAACGAGAAAATGTAAGTAAATGCTTCATTACAGAAGCTAAGCCAGTAAGTGTTTTGGGAAGGCGTTCTGGACATTCTAGGCACCCGGTTGCTAATTTATAACTGAAAGAAAAATTTTAAAAATTGAAAACTATTTTATGGAAGTTATATTTAAGTATATGTAATACATGGTATTTATTTCAAAAATGAGATTAAAGGAATGCATAAAATAACAATGTTTTCAAACCAAAATTTAAATTTTCAATTAAAAAATTCATTTTCATAAAGGAATATTGATACCACTTTCTTTCAAAGCTTTCAGCTTATGTTCAGGGATTTTTTCATGGATATAGCCTACATCATTAGTCCTCTACATTTATATGTTGTTCGTAAGTTTTATTGGCCGATATTAGAGATGGTCGATCTCACGGTATATAGAGTAGGATGGTAGGTCTCACGCGCATGCTGGCTTGAGCTCGTGACGTGTCACTGGTACCGAGCCGCGAGGCAAATGTTTTGTTTTAGCATACACTTTAAAAATTAATTACCCCTCTTTAAATTTTGTTGTTTCTAAACGGATTTTTTTACATTTATTAATAGTAACTCGTTCTATAAGCTGATAAAATTTGGTTAATGTAAAATGAATGTGAGCAAAAATTAAGGAGCGTCTAAATTAGCAAAATTAAGCTATAGGCCTACCTAACATTATATTACTGTCAAAATCTGAACATCGTACGTTAACACGTAATATCATTGTAGGACTTACCTTAACGTAACAGCTGAATAAAAAATTAGCTTTGAAGTTTATTCATCTTCTTTTTCCTTCGAATATTGTCTGAATTTTCTTGGGATAGTGTTTTTTTCACATTCTTCTTTTGGGTAATAACTTTCATTCTTATGAAGGAACCTGATCTGACGAAACATTCGATGGAAAATACGTCACTGAATTTAGGCTTCATATTGTCTGAAAGCAATTGCATTACTTTTGCACATTTGTTAAGGCTGTCTCTATGAAATTTTTTAAATTCAATTTCAAGCTTAACAACGACTTGTACCAAGCTGCAGACGGTTCGATTAGGCCATCTCCAGAGAAAACCCTAAGCCAGTCACAAGTGTTTGTCGTGGATTGTCCAATTTTATTTCCATAGTTGAAAGAAGTATTGACACCTTTCTAGAGACACGGTACACCATATAGACTGCTAATATTTGTAATAAATCCAAAGATTCACTACATTCTTGTTCATCTTCCCTTATGTTTGTCAACTGTTCTATTAAACCATCGACAGCTATCGAACTCTTTGTCTTCGGGGTCACCTGGATTGTTTACGCTGTTATTCATCGCCATGTTTGATGTCTCTCATTCTTCACTATATTTAGCAACACAGTCCACTTCATTAAGGACGACAACACAACGTGTTTCACAATGTTTATTGGCGCAGTTGCCTGTCTTTAAAATTTCAGTTGCACTTTTTGATAATAATAATGAATTTTTTCTATGAGTCACGTTTGTGGCTAATGGATGATCGTAGAACATGCCTAAACCTCTGATTAGGCAGAAATATGACTCTACAACGTTTTGATTACACCTGGATGTTAGCAAGTACTCTTATCCTTCAAGCACCATCTCTTAGAATGACCCCTATACGAATTGAAACCATTCATCCTACTTGAAAAGGTAACAAGGGTTCTACATCTGATTTAAAATATGATCCTTTACCTTCAGACAAAGTGCCGTATGCCCTTTTTAGCTTATACGTTGAATGATGAGGAACTCTTGAATTCAAAACATCGAACCCGTCGTTAACAACATTTAGAAAGTATGCTACATGCTCGTTTCCAGGGAAAACATAATTCAATGCTTTGGTTACTATTCTGGAAAGAAGCTCGGCAGATTTCCTTACATCATTCTCTCTTTCCCTCCTGAGACAAATAAGTGACTTTCTGTAATTTCATATGCGAACTTCAAATCTGTATTTTTTTGCTTTTCAACTAAGTCAAGAAAAATGCCTTTGGTAACTTTTTTACCATCCTTCAGTTCATATCCTTGGTCTAAAAGATAATTCCGAATCAGTTTTAATACATGAGGAAAGTCAGAAAAAGACCAAATCATTCGTTCCTCGGAGCATGGGTTTCGTACTGAAGACGCCTCTGGAGATAGGGCTACTCTATTCAGTTTTTAATTTCTGGTTAGAGCTTCCCATGTCACAAACAAATCCTCGTAACCTAAATCCACTTTCCTCAACAAGTTTTGTTGCTTCAAAAAATATATTCGTTGTAACAGACTGATCAAATTGGTAAAAAATAGGCTGATTCCAATTGGCTGTTAGGCTTCTTATAACAGTTACTTGTACACTATAATGCGGCCCTCTAAACATATCTGCTATGCTGTCGTAGCATATGTCTGATCGTACTTTCATCTGATCGAAACTCATGATAACATCTTTTTAAACTCCTTTGTAATAATAATGGCCTGTCCCCTTAAGTAAATTAAAACATATATCTAAAGACCCAGGAGGTGTGGAAAAATGTGAAAGACGTCTTGAGAATGTTGCTTCACTGGGATGAGGATATTGTAATACTTCTCTAACATAAGACAGCCATTTTTTGGAAATACAACTATTGGTGACAGCTTTGGCTACATCGTCTGATGACCAATTTGTACATTTCCCTTTCAAAAGAAATTGTTTTTGACATTTTGAAAACATATCTTCGTAGCATTTGAGTTTAACATTTAATTGTAAAATGTGGCTATTAGCTACTTCAACATCAATTGTTAGAATATCATTTTTTCTTGAAGCATTTTATTTTCAAGTTAAGCAGTGTTTATGTCTATTGTTGTTTTCGAATTATTTAAATGCATTTCCTTTGTTAAATCAGAGTTGCAAGTTTCACAGTAGTCATTCGTATTTGTTAAACACGTTTGTTCTAATAATGACTGCACCAATCTCTCGCCCTCCCGAACATTTGTTCTACAGCTTCTATCTTTGTTAGTCTGTTCATTTTTTAAGTTTGATGAGGTGGGTATTTTTTGCGTAGGAAACGAATTTACCTTTTAAATATACCTTTGGGAGAGACCTAATAGCTCGGATTGTAAATCTCTTTCAAAATCGTCTGATACGAAGTGTTCAGAACATATTCTTGCTGTTTTGGAATTAAAAGTATGTTTTCTTTTACTTGCATGCACCTAATGGTTTGTGTAAATTCTGATCCTTTGGGAATCTATGAAACGATAAATGTAGCTCTTTGACTTTATCCGAGTAGTTTGAACAACCCGCGATGGCGCAACAAGGCATTGTAGCTATTTGTAAAATGTTTAGGCCTAAGATACTTACATTGCTTTCAGAGCAGACTTGTTAGTAAAATAAAACCATAACAGTCACACACAATATTAACACAACTAGTCTCTAAACATACATTAATACACAGTTAACCACACCAATGGTAATTAATAGCAATAGCACTAATCACAGCACAATAAGAAATAACACAGATGTACATGTGTAATTGCGATTCATATGGCGCATCCACTTCATGAGACCTACAGTCTTACTCTATATACCGTGGTCGAACCGGTGTTTTAACGTATTGTTGATTTTAGTGGCAGCGTCAGGCTGGAGCAGTGACTTTTACCGGTGACAAGGGATACTGAGACAGATCTGTATATGCCAATAACAAGCAGGCATACCACACTGGTGACGAAAGACAGTGCCAGTGACATTAATATTAGGAAGTTACTGCAACACATACACTGGGGTAATATAATCTTATATAAAACTACAAAATAACAGTTTATTTACAGCATAGGGTTTTATTACAAAATACAGTTTATTTACAGTACTGGATGTTTGTAATAACAAAAAGGATTTTTCAAACCTTGTCAAGACTTAACTGAGATCTTCTGTCATTTAAAATGTAACCTTTTTTTAGAGAATAGTAGCTCGCAAGGTTCGGATGTGGCTAGTCCACAAATATATTGTTTCATTAGTTTGCATAAATTAAGATAATTATAGGAGCTCACACCTCACTTTTTTACGGAAAGCTCATTTTATTTAAAAATAAATTCATAGAAAATTAAAATCAAACTATAGCGTCTACGGCACACAAAACTGTCACTGCCCTGAAAACTGAGAAAAATCGTCCACTCACACGCGACGTAAATGATTAGAACCAGTGACAGCGACAAATTACCAATGACAGCCTCGGTAAAATATCAGTAACTATAAACTCAGTGACGTTGACATTTTGCCCAATCACAACAGAGAATCCCCCTACCCGTTCAGTCACAACAACATTCCACGGGATCGGCACCGTGGGTAGTGACAGCGACAAATAAACCAATGATAGCCGCGGTAAAATATCAGTAACTATAAACTCAGTGACTTTGACATTTTGCCCAATCACAACAAAGAATCCCCCTACCCGTTCAGTCACAACAACATTCCACGGTGATCGGCACCGTGGGTAGTGACAGCGACAAATAAACCAATGATAGCCGCGGTAAAATATCAGTAACTATAAACTCAGTGACGTTGACATTTTGCCCAATCACAACAGAGAATCCCCCTACCCGTTCAGTCACAACAACATTCCACGGTGATCGGCACCGTGGGTAGTGACAGCGACGAATAAACCAATGATAGCCGCGGTAAAATATCAGTAAATTTCCAGCCAATGGCGACGACGTTTTCCGTCCTATCGATCAATTGTCACTGGAACTGGAATTTTTCATATTTTGTCACTAGTACCACCAGCAACAAACGAATATCAGTGACAAAGTCACCAGGACAGAATTATCGATCATCCCTAGCCGATATTCAGGCTTCACCAAAGGGGTTACGGATATTAACGTCTTTTACGGACATTGTGTATTTTTTTAAAATTTTCAACTAAACTATCACTTTAGTCGATTTTGGTAAACCATTATAAATTTCCCCCATAACAGTTTCACTAAGATGCAAGACAGCTGACAAACCGATACGAGTCACAAAGAGGAACTTAATAATATTTTTAAATTTTTAATGTTTCATTTGGTGTTTTTCTGTTATGAGTAGAGTGTCAACTTAATGAAAAGATCTTGAATTGATTACTCAATAGTATTTGATAAAAACCAAATACCCAATTCATAAACAAAAAGCTCCAAATAGGCTGAGGTCAAATTAACCTCATTTCATTTCGATGGTTGCTACAGATAGAAGTACTTTCTATATTTGGCACTTGCTTCGACACGTTTTCAGATTAAATGGAAAATACATTTTTGTTTATAACATATACATATATCACTTTCAGTATATGTACTTAAACGATAATCTTACTTGATATATATGCGAGTTAACTTTCAAAAGATTTATAGTATCAACTGAGTTGGTGCTCGATAATGAAGATACTATCAATCTTCGAAAGTTAACTCGCCTAAATATTAAGTAAGATTCTTGTTTAAGTACATATAGTGAAGGTGGTAAGTGAATACAAGACAACAGTGTGCCAAGTTTTATAAATATTATAACTTATCTTTTGTTATAATTATAATTTAATTTTAATGTTATTTATTTACCTTACCTATTTAATGTCACACCTTCAGGTTTATAATGAATTAACAATCTTATGATTTTTAAACATCACTTGCATTTATTTCTTTACACATTATACCAAATTTATATTAAATATTTTGCAGTGACAGGATTGATATCTTAACTAACATTACAATTATAAAGGTGGACTTTGAGGCTTTAGAATTCTAATAAAATAACATAACAAAGATAGTAAATTCAGTATTAAAATTGTGTAGTTGCTCTCGGGTCGCTAATACGGGGACTTTGCTTCTTAAATTAGAAATGGCGAAAGTAGATTAAATTTTATAAATGGTAATGAAATTAAATTTGTTCTGAACTAAAATATAGATGTCTGTTGGTTACACTTATATTCAAATAATACTTATTGTTTTGAAGAGTCCCTGGAATCTTGGCCTTTGTTACCTTCTGCCTTTACACTTGACACACAAAAAAACTTACTTTATATTTCTAAAAAAAACTTTTACGTCGCACTTTTTAAAATTTACTTATTAAAACTCTTTACTTAATTTAACAATTTATTATTTTTACAACACTGCCATCCTTGTCCCCATCAATCCGTCTGCCCTCTTCTGGAGTTCCCTTCAAAACTTCCCCCACGTCACCCGAGCATTTAGTTTTTATTGAAATCCTTAATCTCTCCCACTACCAATGTGTTCTTTGTAAGTTCTCACAGTTTCCATCTAACAATACACGGTTATTTTCCCAGGCTATATCGATCAGTGGATTTTCCCATCCTAATAGGTTTGGACCCTTCTATTGTCAAATTGCCGGCACACAGTTTATAGCTTTCCCGGAGAAGGATAATGGATGGTACCTGCTTTGTCGGCACTTTACAAAACTATTTGAGTCTTTCTTTGCTAATCCTACAGATAATTATTTATGGTACAAACTGAAATTACTCTAAAGCCTCGTACTTTATGTTATAATATATATATATATATATATATATATATATATATATATATATATTTCCCTAAAATGTTTATTATCAACTAATTTTTATTGTGCGTTTTATTTGAAGAGCACGACAGTAGTTGAAGAGCTTTTGAACGTGATGTTTGTTGCATTTGTACTTAGTTGCTATTTTCACACCTCGTATTTCTAATAATTCCCATCATAATAATATTTTGGCTTTATATCATTTTTTATCACTTTATGTTTTTGGATTTACTTCCGATACAATAACTGTTTGTTAGTAAACACAAAGTCTAGGCAATTTAACCCTTGCCTTTACAAAAAGTTTAGACAAAACTATGTATTTAAATGAGAAAAAAATATTATATTTTACCGGATCTTTACGTTAAAGACATTTGCAAGATCTGATTCTTTAAATTTTGTTTATAACGTTTCAGAGTATAAAATAACCGAACATTACAAATTGCTTTCATTATTTGAGTTCGTAATATGCATTTCTAAAGTTATAACTAAAATTTAAATAAAATTAAATTGAAAGTTTTAATACAAAACACCCCTTAGAGGTACAAATTCTCTACAAGTATAATTTAAATATTTTAGTGTCAATGTTTACATTTTGAATATAATTTATGACTCATTTGAGGTACAAATACCATATAACCTCCCTTTGCGTTAGGTATAAAGTATCTTAAAGTAACAACATCAGTGTAAATAATGCTATAATTGAATGTATGCATAAAAGTTGTCTACTTTTATTCACTGTGTTCAGTATAATATAGGTGTATTGTATAATATAGTACCTATACAATTTAAATCAAATATATCCACTAAAAATTTCACGCAAACGTCTGTTTTAAAGCAAGAAGAAAATAGTTTTCCATTATATAGCCTCTATGACCCCAAAACCACCAAGGCGGGTTAAAGTACTATACGATTATTTTCGTCTCGTAGATAATAGAAGAGCTATCAGTAACCAGGTCTGGCGTCAAACTCAAGTACCGCAGCAAATACTTGATCTACTATATATACACTGTGCATCTGTGTAGAGCAAGATCTGTGATGTAGCATCGCAACAACTCTAAGGTTTTGTTAAATAACTCGCTTTGTTGGCGTTTTACCGTTGTTACATAGTTAAATTATTAATTAGCAACGGTTTAATGAAATATACTGTTGCAAGATCAATACGTAGGCCTAATATCTACAGTGTTTAAATTTATAGATATATGTATATCCAATACATATATAGAAATATCCAATATATAGTATATCCAATAATTTCTAGTAAATAGAAATTTATAACCTATTGGGCCAAGGCAAAACATTACATTTTTTACTGTAGCAAAATATATAATTCTAAATAATATTTACAACTTCAATAATTGTACTGCATAAGGGGATATTATGATATCGCTTTTAAATGCAGTTCACATAAAACTATTTACACAAATATCAATTTAAATAAAACCTCTTACAGCACAGATATAACACTAAAAATTTGTTAGTTTACATTCAACTATTTACAGCAATATAAATTCAACTAAAACCATTTACAGCACAAATATAAAATTAAGATATGTTAGTTCACATGCAACTATTTACAGCAGTATCAGTTCAATTCAAACCATTTACAACACAAACAAGGATTAATTTACCTCACGACGAAACAAAACTGGGGACCCACACTAACCTAAGGGTCATTTCTCAAGCAACAGAGAAGAATAACGGTCAAAATAGACAAATAACACACTTTAACCCAATAATAATTAAAGGACAATGCTATCGAGGGTTAAATGAAAGATAAGTCCACGCTTTATATAAAACTAAAATTTCTGGAAACTCGCGTTGTCTTCGAGAGGAATGTCTTTGAATCTATCCCTTTTGAAGGGCTAAAGAAGGAAGGAAATATGGTATAAATAATAATATAGGTCACGGTCACTAGATTGAAAATAAATGCTGATGAAAACACTTGTATAAAACATAGGCCTATGCGAAGCTTCGGTTGTATAACAGCTGCTTTAAGATTATAAATGATATTCATGCTTAAATCAGTGCGGATGTGAATATGTTTGTGAAAATTACATTGTTTATTCATTTATCCGGTTGAAAGAATCTGCTTTGGACTACAATCGGAATGACTTGAAACTAAGTTCAAATTGTAAAATTTGTAGGTTATATTCTAGTAGAGGATCAGCTGGCAAAGCATATGAAAAAAATGTAGATGTACGATAAAGGCAATAAATAAAGAAGTAGAAAAGGAAAGAACACCTTGGAAAAAATTTATTTTCTTAATCTGGTATAATTCAATTTGGCCGTTAAAATAACCCTTGTAAAGATTTTTAGATTTTGTAATCAAAGAGGGTGTTAGTTTAATTTTTTTTTAATGGTTAAAATGCGTATGAGAAAACTAATTCTTAATTGTGAGTTAGTAGCTGTTATTTTTTTAATAATTACCGTGGCTAGAAGCAAAAATAAAAATATATAGTATAATATATAGTATGTATATACTATATATAATATATAGTAATATAAAATATAAAAATACAAATATTATTCGTAGAACAAAACGTATAAGAATGTGTTGTTTGAATATTTTTTTAATTTAGATCTTACTACTAATGAAAAATCAGTTCAGAATTTTCTTCAACATTTTACAGCGAATTATACACTCAAGATTATAACAGCAATTATGTTACAAACATTGTGTGTATAGTTTAGTAAATCGTTCATTCCTTACCATGCATTGAAAATGAAACAGGTGTTTGTATTCCTACATCGTCTCCCATACGAACAATTAACCCACCTTTCATGTGTTAAAGGCAAACATTTCAGTCATAAAGCTTGTAACGTAGTACTTAGCAAACGGCCATAACATGTTGGGAATCGTTTTTTTCTAGTGACCAGAACAATTAGTCTTGGATAAATGACTTAATTTGGACGTCAGCTGCCAGAGGTATTCGTTCACCATGTGTTATGCCAACTGTTGCCGGCCAATGGTCAGGTAGCGCCCCGGTAACAGTGTTCTTTTCTCTTCTGGTCACGTGATTTATGGTGTAGTGAACATGAGAAAGACTACTGTCTCCTTGACGAACACAATTGTTGCCGGACAGTGGTGACAGTTGATCGAGAAAGTTATTTATTAACCTCAGAGCAATCTTTTGTTGTGTCCTTTACAACTTTGCCAATGTTCTTAGAAATTAGCTCTACTTATTTTCCCGCAAAGGAATGGTAACGACAAAGAGCTTGTTTTTGTAATATTTTACAGGGTAAAAAACCATTATCAATAAAAGAAAAATACGTTTCTATATTGAAAACGCCTTATTAAATAATATAAACAAATGAAGTTCTGAAGATAAGTTCTTTCAGCAGATCATTTCCTAGATGCTTTCAACAAATATAAACATAACATTGATGTCGCCACAGTGATCAGTCAGGAAGAAATGTTCAAGATATAAGAATCATTGTAGGAAAGAGTTTTTCTAATTTACAATTTTAATTATTTTAATATTTTATTAAAATTATTACTAAATATTATTTTATTACTTTTAAGAATATTTTTTAACATTTTTAAAATATATTTTAAGATATAGTTTACAACTGAAATAAAACGCTACAGATAGACTATTTATCAGTGACCTTACATGTTTCAATAACAAAGTAGCCTTCATCAGTTCTTCTAAAAATAAGCATACCCAAATTTTAAGTTGTAATGGTTTTTATATCAGAATCACTACTAGAGTATAAGAATAATATGAAGGCAATTTTGTTTTTGAAACATGTTTGAGGACTAGTAAGTACGAGTGTTCGGAGAATCGGATAGTAAAAAGGCCTATAATAGCCTAGGTTGTATTTATATTGGAAATTGTTTTCAGAAGTTTTGATGATAAATATAAACATATACTTTGAATTTAAAATAAACATTTTCAAAAAAACATTGTATTTTAGCATTCAATTTTGGTAACGGGGGAAATTTTCAACACAAAGTTATTCG
Source organism: Prosapia bicincta (assembly GCA_036971475.1). Taxonomy (NCBI): domain Eukaryota; kingdom Metazoa; phylum Arthropoda; class Insecta; order Hemiptera; family Cercopidae; genus Prosapia; species Prosapia bicincta. The sequence goes on from JBAIZL010000001.1 coordinate 351,144,971, forward strand.
TGGATTGGCATTACATTAATTGCAGATAATGTGTATATACTACTGAAGAATTGTTTATTGATTATTAACTCAGTTCTTTGACTGAACCAAATTAACTACATGTACATTTATTCTGTATATATACCAATTCCATTTTGTTATTTGTGTTTTTTAAATTACATTTCATGTCGGTATTGTTTAAGTTATATTTATATTTACTCATAAATTGCAAAAAAATATTTTGCAAGATCCATTAAGTCAAGCTTTTGGTTATTTTTTTATATATTTTTTTAATAAAAACATAACGGCGATGTTTATATTTTAGATTATTAAGTGTAAAGAATGTTTTAAAACTGTTATATTATTCTCCATATGATTTACATAATAATACGAGTATTATAGGCTCACGCCGATTTGCAATTACAAGTTATTAGGCCTAATGGTACTTCCTAAAGTATTTAAGTGGAGTACTGTACTTTTTTCAATTGCAAAATATGTTAAAACGGATAGGAAAATTTTATGTAAATTTTAAACAAAATTTAACGTTATACTTCTAAGTAGATGGGTGTTTGGGGTATTTGTTTAGATGGTGGTCTAGAAACATATGGAGTGAGTGACACAGAATAGCAAATTTATTCAAAGTTTTATAACATGTTCAGCATATGAATGTAGTTAGATTTCTAAATAAGTGTGGTTTTAGGAAGAGATTCTAAACAAACCAAATAAACAGCGAAAACAGGTTTTTAGAAGTAGGCAGGCAATTTACTATTTCTGTCTGAGTTTTCACTGCAGGTTGTCAAAACTGTTAGAAGGTGAAAGGGTCATTTAGTAGCTACTGGGGAAGGTTAAAAGAGGGTTGAAAACGGTCAACAGTTTAAGGGTTCCTTAATTGTTCGGCGTCTTCTTCAAACAAGAGTTATTAGCCATTTCCTGTCCATCCTGGCACCTTTAATTTTTCTGTTTCTTATGGTAGGAAGACATCCCTCTATGTCTCTCCCTCTCCTCTTTTTCTTTCTTGCTCTACCACTCCTTTCTTGTTGTTGTTGTTGCTGAATGTCTGTGTGTTTGTTTCTTTGTGTGTGTGTGTGTGTGTGTGTGTGTGTGTGTGTGTATGTGTGTTGTGTATGAGACTTGTCGTGTCTGCCTGCTACTTATTATTATTAGGTTCATATATATAATATTCATTTTTCTGTATACCGTGTTTAATTCATATCAGAAAAGTTTCTTGTTTTATTAATAATGCAAGTTTAATCTACATCCATGGTAATATAAATATGTTTTGTATTTTTCCAGAAATGAGTTGATGTGCTAAATAACAATAATTTTACACAATATCAAGAGCACAGTGGTACAATATATTACATTAAAAATATTGAAAATAACCCCAATACCACAAAAATAATAAAAAATAACAAATAAAACAAGTTACTTAATAAACCCTTATGTACATTTCGATGACCATGTCATCATGATTAGAGGGTCTTATTACAAAATACAATCTAGCACCAAGAAGTTACAAACTCATCATTCTAGTTTGTAACTTCTTGTGTGCTAGATTGTATTTTGTAATAAGACCCTCTGATGATGATGTAATGGTCATCGAAATGTACATAAGGGTTTAATCTTAAGTAACTTGTTTTGTTTGTTATTTTTTATTATATTTGTGGTATTGGGGTTCTTTTCAATATTTTTATTGTAACAATAATTTTAAAGATGATGTCATGATAGGTATGGTTTAGTAGACGAAGAGTGTCTTGAGTATTAAAGGCATGAAATGGCCAAAAACGCTGTAAAAAATATAAAGAACAAACACTACTTGAAAACTTTTAAATAAAGGTTAAAATGTATCTGTAATTTTAAGGTTTTAATATTGTATTTTCAAAAAAACTATAAACACATGCATTATATGAAGGGTTGATGAATTACTTATTGAAAAGGTAATACGAGGAAAATAATATTATAACAATAATAACCTTTTTACGCATCTCGTAAGTTTTATAACGTATATAAGAAACCGTTATTATTTTTAAAATAACTTAATATTTAAATATAACTTATATTTAAATTGAACAAATTTGGAAACCATATAAAAGCATAAAGACAATTTTATAAGTAAAGAATGATATAAAAATTTAACTTTTCTTGAAATGAAGTTTAAAAGAAATAAAAGCAGAGAAGTACAAGACAAATGTAATTTATTTCCATTACAGCAAATTTAGAATTAGAAATGTAAGTAAAGGAAATGAGCACTTGCACTAGGTGAGTAATCTTGTTTATGACTTACCCACCCATCCTTCATTTCGACTCAGGGCTGTACACACAGATTTCGACTATTGCTTAATGGCTTTTCTCTAGGAAGAGTAAATAATAAAAATGGGCATCTCTCTACAATGTTGTAAGTTCTTGTAAAATTATCAAGTAAAATCGTTACAATGATTGCTTTGTTATTTACTCTTTTTGAATAGAAAAATATTGATAGAATTCATGAGTTTTCAAACAGCAATAAAAAAGCTCTTTGCTTCTAAGTCGAAAGAAATGTGTTTATGTTATTAGTATGCATGCCTAGGTAGAAATAAAACAAAACTCAACACTCTTGTTTATTTTAATGTCTTATATAATATTAATAATATTCCCCATCATTTAGACCTAGAAAGCTGAAAAAATCAGCTCAGTAAAATATTAATAGGCCTATAGGCTATACAAGCATCACCGAGAATATTTTGTTTACGAATACAATCAAACTAACAACAGATGCCTCACTAAAAACAAAACGGTGGGAACGAAGTCTTGTTTTCGGGGGGGGGGGTTTCGTTAGCTATGAGACTTCGATTCATTTGGATCCCGAATATTTGAGAACCAGTTACTTTTAAGACTTTCGTTACCCTTAAGTCTTACACTTGGGACCATATTACTATTGAAATGAGCTTATCTCAGATTTTTAATTAGTGGTCTCAGTAAAGTCTACTATATATGTTTGTAATTATTATTCACTTCAGACTGATCATTCATTTTATTCTCGCAATTTGCAATTTATGTACTTGTTAAAAAGGTGATATAGTTTTTTCCAAAAGTTTCACCTTCAAAACCCATTAAAGAAGTAATATCTGGGTAGCCTATTATTCATTTTAATTATTTTTCACTCAAAGAAATTTATCTATTGAAACCACTTTATAAAGAGATATTATTACACTAAAAAAAACTACATGATTACGCACTTCAAAATATACTGTGTAGAGGGAAGAAAGGTGATTTCAGTACCGTAATTGTGTTTAGGTATGTAATATTATCGTTTATAATCTCATTTAACGATAGTTGTCTCATAAATCCGTTTTATGTGTTTAACATTTTGAAGAGAATGTGATATTTTACGATGGAAGAGTGTAATTAGTTTAATTCTGTTGTAAGAGTGATACAACAATGCTCATCCGGGTTACCGTTCTAACTTCTAAAAATATTTCTGTGTTTACAATTAATTGTCTTCCAAAATAGCTCTCTGATTTACATATAATAATTGTTCAGTAATAAAATATATAATCGAAAATTAAAAATATTTTTATGAGTAAACTTTTGCTTTTTTAAAGTATAGATTACAGAATATAGTCATCTATTGACGTTAGAGAACACGGAAAAGAAGTTTTCTGCTCCACAATGCGGTCATACTGTGCTCTCTGTAGATTTCCTTTTACAATACTGAAGCTTCTTACTTGTGAGTTTTGGAAAGCAACAAATCAAATCTCTCTTGTGAGATTTTTTAACATACCTGCATGCTATTTTTATCGTAGTTCCCTAAACTTTTATCACAATGGCCATGTAAAACTGTTCTACATGAAGCGTCCTAGTTATGTTCTCTAGTACGCACGCGCATAAGAAGACAGTTATATGTACTGCATCAAAATAAAACTCACAAGATATAGCTAGCGACTTGAGATGTGCAGGAGGGCAATTCACCGACTTGTGGAAGTGGAAGAACAGGCGGCTGTCTACTTCTCTCTCGCACAGTGGTTGTGGCGGACCGATACGTATAGCAGTGATGTTCGTTCACCACTGATTCAGCGGATCCCCCACCACACTAAATGTCAAGTAGGCCACTGCGCATCGGTGACCCAAGTCCCTTGCTATATTACGCTATTCATAAAAGATTACTTCTATATAACATTGATGGTAGTTGTCAGTGATTCCTCGGGACCAATTTAGTTTGTTCAGGGTACCTCTGATACTCACACCGCTATGGAAATGAGCTACGTCTCTGCGCCTACATCATGTCTCAGCGTAAGGATACTGCCACAAAGCAGTTTCATCTCAAAAAGGTCCTCCGGGCAGACACTTTGATCTCTTACTTATTATTCTGTCACACTGTTAGACACCAACCATGAAACTTTTAGTAAGATAAAGTATTTTATATCTTATCTCAAGGTGATATTGATGTTTTTATAATAGGGCGATATATTAGATAACGATTTCGATACAGTATAATGACTGACAAAGAGGCAGTCATTTGTCACTCTTAACGAGCACCAACACAAAGAAGGCTCTCTTGCTTTCTGACTCTACCTCAGCGGTGAAGGATCTTCCTCTTCTATTTTCCAAGAAGGCATATTTATCATAAGAAGCCCTATATCAATTACTGAGCGGAAAAGATATCTGTGTACAATGTATCCGCGGACCAAAGTCCCTGAGGGCAACGAGCGTGCTTACAAAGTAGCCAAACCTGGTTGTGAATTACCCGAGATCTACCTCCAAGTTACATAGCTTCGTGTAACCTTCTAACAAGGACTATCAAGCAAATGGCGAAGAGAAACTGGGGAGTAGCAGATTTTGGCAAAAGGTAGGTGATCGTAAGAAGAAACGCCGTCCTCACTGAGCTGTCAATGGACTTTGTAGTTTCTAGATTTAGGATGGCAACCGCTCATGACTATTTCAAGACACCTGCATCGAACGGGCATCACAGAGTCTATCTGTCCCATCTGATAGAACATGGAGGTATGGCTGATCATGTGGTTATCTGCTACACTCTGGATCTCTCTAATAAAGATGATACCTTGATGGGACTGTAATAGGCTCTACTCGGAGGTACGGGCAGACCTGTCATGGAAAGGCGTTGCCTTAGTAAGAAAAAATGAATTGGTTTTTAAAATTTAAAATTTAGATATTTTATTTATTGGTAGGATTATTATAAAGAAATAAAAATTCCAAGTATGGAAAATAAAGTAATCCTGTTGAAAGTAACACATTTGACGCAGACCTATTCTCTAATGGGGTAAGAGAGGTGTCTACCTATTACTAAGATGTAGGAAGAGAGATAAAAGTATCACTAAGAAAAGGGAGTGATGCTTCTCTGGTTCTAATAGTTGGTATAAACATGGATCGTGCTTGCAGAGTTGATTACGTAGGCCTAATCTTTAATCGGAGGACGGTTTTACAGTTTCATAAATTTAAAACTGGAATAATATTTGATAATAACAATGAAATATGAATTTCCGAAATAGCAGTTTTAATTAATACAACTAAGCCCGGTCAAAACACTTTCGATCAACCCGCTAGGCAGCGCTAGCGGTCAATACCGACTATAACCTATGTATCACTTTGACATAACGCACTCTTACACTGCACTCTTTAGCACGATCTTTTACACTTTCCCGTAATATCTGTGACTCACAGTTTATCTCCATAGCCTTCATATACTATTTGATTGAACAAAATGAGTTTACAGAATTGATATCTTGAATTTATTTTGTCTGTCAAAACTGTATAGTCACTCAAATCTCGTATTTTAATAATTTTATGCTTTTATTACAGTAGTTATAAAGTTATTCTGCACTGTGGAGAATTGTTATTGTAAATAGTAGATTTTTTATGAATAAAGTGTCATAATTTAAACTGATATGACGTAATACTTGAAGTGCAGATATTTAGGCCTACCGGGATTAACACTTATATACGAATCCAGTTAAAGAAGGAAAATAAATGTTTCCATGGAGACAAGATTCAATAGAAATATTATGTAGGCTATTAGTCAATTAGAATGCAAGTATTAATTCATTTTAATTAGTAAATATTACAGCAAAATATTAGTAAATACTTAATTAGTAAGGCCTAATAAGTACACTACATTAAAAAGCTGTAAATCAAGGAATAATATTTATAAATTTGTAGACATTTTAAATTTTATATTTAATCAGTATTTACATTTGTTTACGTATTTCTTGTGATAGTTTGACATTTTGTTTTCTTTATTTAAAAAGATTATGATCATCATTTGCATTTATTTTTGAATAAAAAAACCTATTTACTTTTCTGATGGCTATAAATTTTTCAATAAATATGATTTTTAATATCGAGGTAAATTTTGATATAGAAAAATTAGTATATTTAAACAAATTTAACTTCCTAATTTAAAATGCAAACACAGACGCACATATTCATTGATAATGATAGAATATTCTTAGTAATGAAAGATCAGAGTAAATTATAATTTTAAACAAGAATGTAAATTATTAAGATATACATGAGTATGTTCTAGCGGCTAATAATAACCTCTTCTGTATATAAAGCTGCAAGGGCGTAATCAAATGGCTGTGTAAACTCAAGATGTCAACACACACTTAGAACCAGGTAAATATGTAGTCACCATGTACTTCCTCACTTGCACTAAATCTTGTATAAACGCCTTGGATTTATCTTGGCTTGTGTAGAACAGTTAGTTATTTCTATAATGAGATGTTGGTGTTTAGACAGAAAGAATAACACGAGAAAATAATGTTGAGTATTTAAACTTAATTCATTTGGGATGAAGCTATTAGCAAAATATTTTTACAAAAAAAATAAAATAAAACGTATGGTGTGATACAACGATAACAGACACAAAGAATAAAGGCACAAGTAAGTAAATAGTGTAGTAAACTGCCCTTCGTAGGTTACGTTAAGGATAATAAATCATACGCCACAGAAATGGATATTTTGTTTGGGAGTTTTTGAAAAATGAGGATATAGATGGAAATTAAGTTACCAATTATGATAAATTCAATCCAATTATATTTCACTTATGTAAACTTTATTTTTTATTGTGTAGAGTTACCGGCAGATAATTTTATAAAACCTAATGATCGATCCTGTTCACGGCAAAACTGTGATTTGAAAATTTGTACTATATAAGAGAGCATCTCGTTTCAGTATTAAACTTCTTATGCCCTTACCATTACAACACACACTCACACACACACACACACACACACACACACACACACACACACACACACACACACACACACACACACTCACACACATATACGCACACTCGCGGGCACAACCACACACATACACAAACAAACAGTCACAAAAAACAAATATCATAAATTACACACAAAACCTATAATTTGTTAAAATACTGATGTTTATTTCAGACTATATCTATCGCATAGTCTTATGTTCACAAAATATATTTCGCGAACTAAATATTTCTCTCGGCCAACTGGGCATCTATTAGCGCTACGCATTTAGATTTACGACTTTGATTTATGCTCCAACCAGTTCTGCATACATTAGAAGCTTAAGTATTGTTACAAACTTTATGATTTTTGGAAATTACATGCTTGAAGCCGTTTATATTTTAAAATTATAAAATCGAATAGCTCGTTAAACAGATGTTAGGCTTACGTGGTCTGAGGTTTGCTTTACTCTTCATGAGTATCCGATCTATATATCAGAAATTATTTCGTGTTTATTTTAATACTCTTCGTATTTGTACGCTGCAATACATTGTAGGCTTTGTTTTTCTGTGTTTTTACTGTTACTTAGTTTATGTTATTTATAATACTACATACAGCCATATAAATC